>OZ037766.1:28152672-28762672 GCA_964035545.1 Bugula neritina | reverse complement strand
ACAGCTCATATAGGTTGTGTTTGAATTTGTTGACAATAAAAAGAATTTGGTTTTGTACTGTGAATTACCTTCATACTCCTGTGTCCACCCAGATGGACAAGATCTCTTAGCTGGAATCATCATAAGAGCTGGTCTGTTCTCAGTATAACATCTGGCACATGGTACATTCTGGTCATGAGCTGTACTGGGGAATATTCCATAAGGATTAGATTCATATTCTGTTCCAGAAATCCAAGAGCCATAAAAAGACCCAGTGTTCACCCTGTTATACTGCGGGTCAGGGGGCATACACTGATAGTTCACTCCACCACCACTGTCCGTATAATATGATCCTCCAACAAAGCCTGTGATACCAAACAGTTTTGATTTAAATAATAATGATTTAGACTTTAATACAGTATAATGGTGTAAAGATTTGTGGTTCAATTAGAAGCCCCATGCTACACATTGCTACACATTGCTACACTAGCGTAGTCATTAGAGTTAGTCCTGACGACACGCTGAGCTACCTCCCAACCTAATGACAACAATACGCTATCTCCCGCCGCATTGAATAGTTATCACACCATACGGATTGGCTAATTAGCACCTTATCAATATTTCATTACAACAGCTGCTCTGGTATAAAAGGACCATGATGCGCCAGCTCCGCGTAAAGTGGAGCTGGTTTAACTAAGTTGTTTGCGTTCATACTAACAATTATGTAGTTTATTCCTTCTTGTATCTTTTTCACTTACAGTTATATCATTTGCATACAATAAATCTTTTCTCTATACTAAACACTCTAGATTGTTAATCTGCATAGCATCATCTTAAATACCCACACATCTTGTGAACCCAATCAATTCACAACAATAGATAACTTTATTAGCTGAACTTGTGCTTTTTTACCAAACAACTATACATAATTTGTTAAAAAATATACTTGTCAGTCTAAATTTCAATTATGTTATGAATAACACACCTTTGTAAAGTCTAGTTGAACCAGCACTGCAACTAGTCCTCCCCCATCTGGTGTACACAGCACCTCCTTCAAAGTTACTTCCTGGTACTCCACGAGCACCAGTTGCTCCTCTTAGACCAGTTGATCCTGTGTTACCAGTGTTTCCTTTCTCTCCTTTCACTCCTTGAGACCCTTTTAACCCTGTATTAGGAACCTTAACATTATGTAACATAATGGCACACTGAATTTTCTCAAATATAATCTTCCATTAACTTTTTTTGTGATAGTTCAATTTAGCTTATTTAAATATAATTCAGCGGCAAGAGTTGTTGGCCATTTTGGATTTGTTGCACAAACACTTTCTCTATAATATGCTCTATTTGAAAGAATTATCATAAAATGACAGGGATCACAACTCCAGCTACAGCAATTCAATTTAAATAAGCTTCTGATAGTGACCATACATAAACTAGAAAGCTAACATAAGAGTATTAAGTAAACAAAAAATAGGGCAACCTAAACAGGTTTTTGCTACAGTACCTAGTGTATTTACAATAAATATTTCTAAAATTTACGGGTTAGTAGAGAATTTATAATTAATAGCGCGGGTAACTTTATTGTTTCTCATTAAACTCATTTAAATACTTCTAAGATTATCTGCAAGCTATTACCCTGCATTGTTAAACAAAAAGTGAGCAATTTAACCCAAAGCTATAGGCATTGAAAGTCAGTGTAATATGCTTTGGATATTTTTCAGGGTGGATGCACCCAAACAATTTTAAAAGGCTGGCATGACCAACTGATCCGTATAGGGTTAGACCTGTGGCACACAAAACTCCTTTCTCCCTTTCGTACCTTTTATTCCAATAGCACCCTGCACTCCTTTAGCACCAGTTTCCCCCTTTTCACCATCAATGCCAGGGTTTCCTTGGGGTCCTTGTTCTCCTCTCTCTCCTTTATGTCCAGCTAAACCTGATGAACCTTTGTCTCCTTTAGATCCAGGAGCACCTGGTAAACCATCTCTCCCAACACTTCCAATACCTCCTGGCTCTCCTTTTGGTCCAAGAGCACCTTTCAGTCCAGGAGCACCTGGAGAGCCTGGTGATCCATCTCTGCCTGTAGCAAAAATTTCATTATGTCACTTTTTTTAAGACTATTTATAGTCTTTGTTTTGCAATGTTAAAACATTGTCATTAACAAATGCTAAGCTAAATATTTGAATGAGTTTTCTTTGTTCATTCAAATTTTTGTAGATAGCTGTGATTGCCACAATTCATCATGAACTCAAGTAGTAGTACAGAGTAAATTTCTATGAAGAAACATTCGGTATAATTTTACTTCTGAAGAAAACTGTTCATGCAAATTATTTTATTTAATTCATAATTTTATGTAACTTTTTTTCAAATGAGTGAAACTTTCATTTCTTCAAAGTAAGGAACAAATTTTTCACAGCAGTTATCTTAAGTTAGCAGAATACTGTCAGTGATGAGAATTTGGTAATTACTTTTTAAATTATAACTAGCATGCACCTAATAATTTTTTTAAGATGCATTTGTAACAATTCATTTACATATTATATGCATACACTATAATTTTAGCAATATAGTAAATGCAGAAAAATGCCTTGTTTTTGTTATTTCTCACCATCACGGCCATTTAGACCAGCTGCCCCATCTTTTCCATCAGTACCATCTCTCCCATCACTACCATCTCTTCCATCTCTTCCATTTATCCCATCTTTCCCATCAATGCCCCGAACACCTGATCAAGTGTTTTAACTGGTTATTTTTTAAAACAGATAATGTAGCTGTGTAATGCTCAGCAGCAACAGTGTTAGTAGTAGTAATAGTAGCAGTAGTAGTAGTAAGAATAGCAGAGGCAGGGCAGCGGTAGCAGTAGCATTATTGGTGATGGTCATCGTAATGGTAGTAGTGGTAGTAGTGGTAGTAGTGGTAGTAGTGGTAGTAGTGGTAGTAGTGGTAGTAGTGGTAGTAGTGGTAGTAGTGGTAGTAGTGGTAGTAGTGGTAGTAGTGGTAGTAGTGGTAGTAGTGGGAGCAGTGATGGTATAGTGGTAGTGGTAGTAGTTATAGTAGTAGTGGTAGTGGTGGTGATGGTAGTAATGGTTATAGTAGTGGTAGTATTATAGTTTTAGTAGCAGTAGTGGTAGTAGTGATAGTAGTGATAGTGGTAGTAGTGGTAGTAGTAGTGGCAGTAGTGGTGGTAGTGGTAGTAGTGGTAGTAGTGGTAGTAGTGGGAGCAGTGATGGTATAGTGGTAGTGGTAGTGTTATAGTAGTAGTGGTAGTGGTGGTGATGGTAGTAATGGTTATAGTAGTGGTAGTATTATAGTAGTGGCAGTAGTGGTAGTAGTGATAGTAGTGGTAGTGGTAGTAGTTATAGTAGTAGTAGTAGTGGTGGTTATAGTAGTGGTAGTATTATAGTTTTAGTGGCAGTAGTGGTAGTAGTGGTAGTGGTTATAGTAGTGGTAGTAGTGATGGTATAGTGGTAGTGGTAGTAGTTATAGTAGTAGTGGTAGTGGTGGTGATGGTAGTAATGGTTATAGTAGTGGTAGTATTATAGTTTTAGTAGCAGTAGTGGTAGTAGTGATAGTAGTGATAGTGGTAGTAGTGGTAGTAGTAGTGGCAGTAGTGGTGGTAGTGGTAGTAGTGGTAGCGGTAGTAGGGATAGTAGTAGTAGTGGTAGTAGCAATAATATAGTGGTAGTAGTAGTGGTAGTAGTTATACTAGTAATGGTAGTGATGGTAGTAGTGGTAGCAGTAGTGGTTACTTTAACACTCATAAAACAGCCTGCATGTTGTCTTTTTTATTTTATACTAGATGTGTGTTTAATTGTATTTCATAACATTAGTCAACTTACAGCTTATTATTATGATAACTTAATGGAAAAAAATATTTTGTACAACAATTGCAAGATGTGGCTTTTTTTGAAACTGGTTATTTTAAAGTGCATGGTTATAGACTGCAGTGACGCACAACCGAAAAACGAAAACAAAAAAATGTAAAGCATACGTACATGCAGTACTTTAAATTTCATTAAAGTTATGCATGGTTGATTTTGCAATATTGGGAGAAGCCATACATGATAACTAATTGTTTGCAAATTCAATCTCATATGAGCATAACAACAATGGTTGGTATATTTAAACTTCAGAAATATCTCCACAGTATAACTTAGTTTAGTCAAAGTTAAATTGTTATATTTGTAATTCAAGTTAACTGCTCACCAAATATGCAGATCTGTTCCAGCAAACTTGAAAACTTTTCCTTATCTGTCTTTTTAAAGTTTTCTGCTTTAGGCAATTCCCCAGTGAGCAACTTAAAATATAAGTTAATAAAACTGAGTAACCTACCAGAGCTATTAACAACTTTCAAACATTCAAATAAATATAAATAAATTATTGTATGCAGCTCTTCACATATAACAAACTCAAACAGCATTAACTTTAAAGCTTTTGATTTCAATTTGAACAAACAGCAACAGAGTGTGTGAAAAAAATGTTTTGCTTGTTTAAAGTTGCAAGTATTTAGTTCTAACTTACAGCTTTGAGTAAGGAGTAAACTGTTGCTTGCAGTTCTTCATTAGTTTTCTGTTGAAGCTCTAATTCTTGTTGTAAAGCTTCAACCTCTTGCTTCAGGATAACAGTCAGCTCTTCTTTTAGCTCTTCTCTTTGCTCTGCCAACAACTCTCTAACACCCTCTACATCATAACTTCCAACACCAGCTGAGTATCCAATCAGAGAACAGAGTGTGACCAAAGTTACTACTGGAACACGCATTTTTTATGGTGTTCTTTTAACAAAACATTTATGAAATTAAAGCACAATTATTAACACTTTAAAACTTTCTAAATCACTTTATTCTTTGAGTCTTCTTTGATAGCATCGATCAGCTGATATCAACCCTATTATGACTATAAACAGAATTGATACAACCTTTATGTTCACAAGGAGCCAATGATCAAGTCACATCAATTGGCTGGACCCAGGTGCTGTGTAATCAATCTCTCTACTCTATTCAGTTTGTTAATAAAGTTGAAATAAGTCTTCAGCTGTTACAATAATATATACAATACTTCTTATTGTCACTAGTTTTTGTGCTTTTTTAACTTTTGAAGACTGCAGTTCATTTTTTTATTTTTATCAAGTTTGAAGTGTAAATTATATTTTAGCATTGCAGCATTCTATTGAAGTTTTGTTAGCTTTTTGACTGTTAACAAGTTATTGGGTGATTGGATTTGCAACAATCTTTAAAGTCTATTATATAGTACAAGGCTGTCCAACAGGCAGCCTCATGCAGGGCCAGATGGACTCCCAGCCTACATTTATGTGGCCCTCGAAGGCGTGGTATTTAACAAATAAAACTAGTTTTCACACATATATGAATTAGAGTGGGAAAATTAACTTTTAAATGTTTTACTTATACAAAGGCTACAAAACATGCAGCGTGCAGTAATTGGGATTTCATTGACATCATGATTCGTAGGAGATTGGAAGAAAGTAATCTAAATATACTAATACCATACCCCACCCCCCAGCTCAATAAGCTAAATTTTACAATTTGGCCCTCACCACCGGAAAATTCCATTTCAGTAAACATTGCTCTGAAAAGGTTGGACAGCCCTGGTCTAAACTAGCTAGTGCCTAATTGACCATAATTACAAATATTTATAACTAACTTTTGCAACTCAATATATAGTATGTTCTTTTTTATTGATTATGAGGATCTTCATTAATCCTATATAGCTATCACTTTCAACTTTAGACTGTGTACCATAGTAATCTGTACGTTATATACTCAAGGTTTAATTGTAGAATAACACCTCTAAGCGTCGAAAACACTTTTATGCAATGTTTTATACTTTGCATTCAATTTCTGTCTAAAGAGGACGTTTCTACAAATATTTTGGAAAAGAGAACCTAACTTCCTGATGTTATCAGCTCATAGAATAACTAATAATCATAAATATGTAGTCACATTCAGTGTTATCTGATTCAATTATCAGTTCTGAGTACAAGTTTGTTATCAGAATAATACAAATATTTTATTCTTTTTATATTAACTCATGTAAAGTAATTTTAGGTATGCTTTAATTCTATAGGATTTCTCTATAATATATTATAGTAAGTTAACCAGTTTTCTAATACTCCATCATGGAAATATACTGCACTTCATTGCTACCTCTTTGCTAAAAGCTCTTCCCAATAGTTTCAACTGGCGTTGCTAATGGCAGAAAATACTTGCATATATATGCATGCATGTTTTAGTAGCAATATTATAGTAGTAAATGTTCAAATATATAGTTCTAAAGTTTTGGGCTATAAATTTGTACTTATACATCAGCATGAAAGTTGCTTCTGTTATAAACTCAATAGGTAGATGCAGGGAAAGAGAAATTGATTTTCACTTATAGATATAATAATGTGGTTCACTATCAGTACATTATTGTATTTATTATCACTACCATGTTATTGTTTACTTTCACCACACTTCTCTGTGCTTACTATATATCATTGTTAATGCCCATTGTCACTAATTAAATTGTTATCTATTACTGTCACTAATTGCTACTGTTTACAATCACTACAGTGTTATTGTTTACTAGCATTACTAAAAATAAAATTCTTAGAATTTTGTTGTGAAAAAAATCAATATTCTATAGTATTTTTGCTTACATGAAACTTTATTTTTTCTTGCAATAGTAAAGAAATGTATAAAAAAACAACCAGGTGGTTTTATTAGACTACATGTATCTTTCCAAATATAATATTAGAATATTGCATAATATATTAATGACAGTGTAGAACATATACATCCAGGTGTTTCTATTAGCCTGTATATTGAGGTTATCAGTTTAAGAAGGAAGTTCCTGGTTCATATATCAGCTCTTAGAATAACTAATAATCATCAGTATGTAGTCACATTCAGTGTTATCTGATTCAATCATCAGTTCTGAGTACAAGTTTAATATCAAAATAATGGAAATATTTTATTCTTTTTACATAAACTCATGCAAACGAACTCCAGGTATTCTTTTTATATAAATGCATGCATATTTATTTTAAGTATGCTTTTCATTTTACTTTGTCTTTGGAAGTAACTTTTTACATATAAAAATACATTGTATAGTTAATGCAAATAGTTTTTCTTTTCAGAGTAGAAACCTATTACTCAATTGAATGTTATCTGATCTAATCATCAGTTCTGAGTACAAGTTTATTTTCAGAATAATAGAAATATTTTATTCTTTTATATTAGCTTATTGAGTTTAGGTATGCTTTTCTTTTATGTCTTCAAATTTTATTTCATAATAGCTTAACTAAAATACTGAGCCTTAAAGCATAAATTATTTTATTAAATTTTTTGCTGAGACTACTTCTCTCATGTCTTTAGTTTGTTTGGCTAATCTGTGTTAGGTGACACATAAGACATTTTTGAAAACTGAGTTCAGGAAGTTCTAAGACAGCCAACATTAAGTAATGTGAACTTCAAACTACTGGTCAAAGACTCAAGTAAGAAGCTGTTTGAAGTGGAACTCTTTAAAAATAAATGTTTGCACTAGGACATGTAGTTAAAGCAAGTGGATTTTTAGAGTAAGGACATAATAATGTTGAGTGAAGTATTTATTAGATGTACTTGTATTTAGAGGTAACAGTGCCTGCATTCTTCAACCAACTACTACTTGCCACTAAATACAACAAAGAAAAAACATTTTTAGTTATTAGCTTACAAACTTTAGGTTCTAGACAATAACGAATGCACCATGCACCCAAATAGATATATAGAGCCATTATATCTTCTATTTGGTTAACTAAGAGCCTAGAAATTCCCTGAACTTAACATATGGCTATGCAGAAATTTTGCAGGGTTTCTGAAGTAATAGAAAAGCAAAACCGGTAACAAAAGACGCTTCTTCAAATTTGAGAAACAAATTTAACAATCAAAGCTCTAAAGCAAATAATTTACAGAGACCTTTTTCATTGACATCACTTATCATATGCATATGCTGCACTGTTTACAGTATGATGGATTGTTCATTTAGTTTGCAGAAGTATAGAAACTCTGTGAGTCATTAAACTAATTTTTCAGATGTATACTCTTTCTTTTTACCTGTATATGATCAATATATATTCTATAGAAATCAGTGACCTGAGTTTTCATCAATTGTTAGTGTATTTAGAACATATTTTCATTAAATATTTTTGTTTATATATTACAATTAGAAATTTTAGGTCAGTAAAACACATCATGTTATCTTAGGTTAGAAAATATTACATAGCTCTAGCAGTTTTAGATAAAAATTTTGTTAAAAAAATTATTTAGAATACTTATTTACTGCTATGAAACCTATTACATTCTCATCATCACTAAACTGTTTATTTAGAACAAACAACACAAGTAAGCTGTTTGTTTGCGTCATATGGTGGACAATGTCCAGTAGTTCCATCTCCAGAGCAATCAGTTCTGACAAAGTAGAACAGAGCTCCATTTGTGTCACTACTCAGCCCTGTGATATACTCAGGATACTGATCTACGCACTCATATGTTCCCGCGCGGGCATGGTTATGACGATCAGCCATTAAATAACCTGAAAATAAAATTTGAAGACAATCATATTGTTTTTTAAAGTAAAAGGTTTATATTATTAAGTATTTTTCATTATTTAAAGTTTATTAGATTTTTAAGAAAAATTGAAGAAAATTCCATTTTTGTCGTAACAATTGAGTCACATATTTTAAAAAGGTCACTGCATCAATAATTTAAAGAGGTTGTGTTTATGTTATGAATTACCTTCATACTCTTCTGTCCACCCAGATGGACAAGATCTCTTAGCTGGAATCGTCATAAGAGCTGGTCTGTTCTCTGTATAACATCTGGCACATGGTACATTCTGGTTATAAGCTGAACTGGAGAATATTCCATAACTATAAGATTGATATTCTGCTCCATAAATCCAAGAGCCTTGAAAAGATCCAGTGTATGCTCTGTTATATTGTGGGTCAGTTGGCATACACTGATAGTTCACTCCACCCCCAGTGTGGGTAAAATGTGATCCTCCAGCAAAGCCTGTGATACAAAATGGTTTTGATAAATATAAATAACTTTATTAGCCGAACTTGTGCTTTTTTTACATCACAACTATATATTTGTTAAAATTTACTTGCAGTCTAAACTTAAATTATGTTATGAAAAACACACCTTTGTAAAGTCTAGTTGAGCCAGCACTGCAACTAGTCCTCCCCCATCTGGTGTACACAGCACCTCCTTCAAAATTAGTTCCTGGCACTCCACGAGCACCAGTTGCTCCTCTTAGACCAGTTGATCCTGTGCTACCAGTGTTTCCTTTCTCTCCTTTCCCTCCTTGAGATCCTTTAAATCCCTGATTTCCTTTCAACCCTGTGAGATGAAACTTAAACATTATGTAATATTATGGCACACTGGAATTTCTCAAATATAATCCTTCATTAACTTTTTTAGTGATTCTTTAATTTACCTGGCTCTCCTTTCGGTCCAAGAGCACCTTTCAATCCAGGAGCACCTGGAGAACCTGGTGCTCCTTCTCTGCCTGTAGCAAAATTTCATGTCAATTCTCTTTTTCAAAACTAGTTAGTCTTTGCTTTGCAATGTTAAAACATTGTCATTAATAAATGCTAAGCTAAATACTTGGGTGAGTTTTTAGCATATTAAAATTATTGTAGACAGCTATGATTGCAAAAACTTATAATGAACTCAAATGATAGTACAGAGTAAACTTCTATGCAGAAATATTCAGTAAAAAATTACTTCTGGAGAAAAATCTTTGTGCATTATTTTATTTAATTTATAATTTTATGTAACTTCTTTTTGATTTTGTGTAACTTCTGTTCAAATGAAAGAAACTTTCATTTCTTCAAAGTAAGGCAAAAACTTTTCACAGCAGTTGTGAAGTTAGCAGAATACTGTCAGTGAAGAGAATTGGGTAATTACTTTTTAAATTATAACTATAGCACTTAATAATTTTCTAAAAGATACATTGGTAGCAATTTGTTTACATATTATATGCACATTATGAATTTACCAATTATATATATAGTATAAATGCAGAAAATAGTTTTGCTTTTTTTATATTTTTTATTACTCACCATCACGGCCATTTAGACCAGCTGCCCCATCTTTCCCATCACTACCATCTCTTCCATCACTACCATCATTTCCATCACTACCATCTCTTCCATCTCTTCCATCTCTTCCATCACCTCCATCTTTTCCATCTTTCCCATCAATGCCCCGAACACCTGATAAAGTGTTTTAACAGGTCAACTTTTTAACTATTATAGATGATGTAGCTGCATGTATAACACTCAGCAGCAACAGTATTAGTAGCAGTAGCGGTAGCCTAGCGGTAATAGTAGTAATAGTAGCAGTAGTAATAGCAGTAGTAATAGCAGTAGTAGTAGCACTATAGCAGTAGTAGTAATAGTAATACTATAGTATAGTAGTAGCAGTTGCAGTAGCAGCAGCAATAGCAGCAGTAGTGGTAGCAATAACACTAATAGTAGTTATGGTAGTGATGATGGTGGTAGTAGTGGTAGTATAGTGGTGGTAATGGTGGTAGTAGTGCATGGTATAGTAGTGGTATATAGTGGTGGTGGTGGTGGTAGTAGTAGCATGTAGCAGTATATATAGTAGTATATAGTTACTTTAACACTCATTAAAAAGTCTGCTTGTTATCTTTTTCATTTCATACTAGAAGTGTGTTTAATTATAATTTATAACATCAGTCGACTTACAGGTATATAGCAATGGAAAAACATGTTTTGTACAGAAAATGTCAGATGTAGCTATTTTTAAATCTTGGTTATTTTAAAGCCCATGGTTAAACTTCAATAACATGCAACCAAAAACAAACACAAAAAATTGTAAAGCATGCAGTACTTTAAATTTTATAAAAGTTATTTATGTTGCAACTGCAATATTGAGAGAAGCCATAACTAATTTTTTGCAAATTTAATATCAATATGAGCATAACAATAATATATATAGTTGGTATATTTAAACTTCAGAAATATCTCCACAGTATAACCTATTTTAGTCAAAGTTGAATTGTTATATTTATAATTAAAGTTAACTGCTCACCAAATATGCAGATTTGTTCCAGCAAACTCGGGAACTTTTCCTTATCTGTCTCTCCAAAGTTTTCTGCGTTAGGCAACTCTCCAGTGAGCAACTTAAAATATAAGTTAATAAAACTGAGTAACATACCAGAGCTATTAACAATTTTTCAGCATTCAATAATTAAATTATTGTATACAGCTCTTCACATATAGCAAACTCAAACAGCATTAGCTTTAAAGCTTTTAAATTTAATTTGAACCAACAGCTAAAAGCTAATGAATATATGTGAAAAAAAAATGTCTTTTGCTCTGTTTAAAGTTGCATGTATTTTAGCAAAGTTCCATGCACCGCAGAAAATAACATATATAACTGATATATTTCTAACTTACAGCTTTGAGTAAGGAGTAAACTGTTGCTTGCAGTTCTTCATTAGTTTTCTGTTGAAGCTCTAACTCTTGCAGTACAGCTTTATCTTTTAGCTGTAAAGTTTCAACCTGTTGTAGTAGAACTGTATTTTGTTGCTCTAAAGCTGTGATTTGTTGTTGATGTGTTTCATTCTGTTGTTTTAGAATAACAGCCAGTTCTCCTTTTAGCTCTTCTCTTTGTTCTGCCAGCAACTCTCTAACACCCTCTACATCATAACTTCCAACACCAGCTGAGTATCCAATCAGAGAACAGAGTGTGACCAAAGTTACTACTAGAACACGCATTTTTATGGTGTTCTTTTAACAAAACTTTTATAAAATCAAAGCACAATTATGAACACTTTAAAACTTTCTAATTCACTTTATTCTTAGAGTCTTTTTTGATAGCATCGATCAGCCGATTTCTACCTTGTTATGACTGTAAACAGAATTGATACAACCTTTATATTCACAAGGAGCCAATGATCAAGTCACATCTATTGACTGCAGCTAGTGCATGTGTAATCTATTTTTCTACTTTATTCAGTTTGTTAACAATTTCAAAATAAGTCTTCCTTTACATTAGTATATACAATACTTTTTATTGTCACTAGTTTTTGTGCTGTTTTGGCTTTTGAAGACTACAATGTATCTTTTTATTTTTATCAAATTCGAAAGCTAGATTATGTTTTAGCATTGCAGCACTCCATTGAAATATAATTGTTCGCAACCTATTGACTGATTGGGTTTGCAACAATCATTAGTAAAATACAGGGCTGTCCAACAGGCAGCCTCATGCAGGGCCAGATGGACTCCCAGCCTACATTTATGTGGCCTTCAAGGGCATGAAATTTAACAAATAAAATCAGTTTTCACACATATATATATATATGAACTAGAGTGGAAAAATTACCTTTTAAATGTCTTACTTATATAAATGCTACAAAACATGCAGCATGCATGTAGTTAGTGGGACATCATTGACATTGATATGAGACAGTTATCATTGATGTCATGATTCTTAGGAAATTGGAATAAGCAACTTAAATTATGCTAATTATACCATGGACCCCCAGATCAAGCTAAATTTTACAATGTGGCCTTCACCACGGGAATATTCCATTTCAGTAGACCTAGCTCTGAAAAGATTGGACACCCCTGGCTTAGACTAAAATACACACAAGTTTATAGTTGCTTATATATCTCTGTGAGAAACCCCTAAACCAAGGCTGTTCCCTCGCTGGTCTAAGCTAGCTACTTCTTAATTGGAATTGTACTCATCATTACACATATTTACTAACTCTTACAATTGAATAGTTTTTTTCTTTTTCTTAATTATGAGGATCCCCATTAACCCTAGCTACCATCTTCAATTTTAGACTGTGTACCATAAATAGCTGTACAATATACTCAAAGTTTTGTTGTAGAATAACATCTCTCAGGGTGGAAAACACTTTTATGTGTTGTTTTATACTCTGTGTTCAATTTCTGTCTAAAGAGGAAGTTCCTATGAAAAATATTTTGGTAAAGAGAACTTAACTTCCTGATGTTATCAGCTCATAGAATAACTAATAATCATCAGCATTTAGTCACATTCAATGTTATCTGATTCAATCATCAGTTCTGAGTACAAGTTTATTATCAGAATAATAGAAATATTTTATTCTTTTTATATTAACTCATGTAAACTAATTTTAGGTATGCTTTATTTCTATAGGATTTCTCTATAATATATTATAGTAAGTTAACCAGCTTTCTAACACTCTATCATGGAAATATACTGCACTTCATTGCCACCTCTTTGCTAACAGCTTTTCCCAATAAGTTCAACTGTCGTTGTTCATGGCAGAAAATACTTGCATGTATATATGCATGCATTTAGTAGCAATATTATAGGTGTAAATATTCAAATAGTTCCAAAGTTTTGCGCTATAAATTTGTACTTATACGTCAGCATGAAAGTTGCTTCTGTTATAAACTCAATAGGTAGATGCAGGGAAAGAGAAATGTAACAAATATCTTGTTTAGCTAATATATTCACACAGATAGCCCAAAATTTACTACACTATCACTATCTTATTATTGTTTACTTTCACTCTCTTGTTATTGTTTACTATCATTACATCAATTTTGTTTATTTTCACTATAATATTGATGTCGGTCACTATCAGTACATTATTGTATTTATTATTACTACCATGTTATTTTTTACTTTCACTACACTTCCCTGCGCTTACTATCATTGTTAATGCTCTTTGTCACTAAATTGTTATTATTTACCGTCACTAATTGTCACTGTTTACTATCATTACTAAAAATAAGATTCTTAGAATTTTGTTGTGAAAAAAATCAATATTCTATAGTATTTTTGCTTACATGCAACTTTATTTTTTCTTGACATAATAAAGAAATGTATAAAAAGTAATACCAGGTGTTTTTATTAGACTGCATGTATCTTTCCAAATATAATATTTGAATATTGCATAATATATTAATGACAGTGTAGAACATATACATCCAGGTGTTTCTATTAGCCTGTGTATTAAAGTATTCAGTTTAAGAAGGAAGTTCCTAGTTCTTATCAGATCATAGAATAACTAATAATCATCAGTATTTAGTCACATTCAGTGTTATCTGATTCAATCATCAGTTCTGAGTACAAGTTTATTATCAGAATAATAGAAATATTTTATTCTTTTTATATTAACTCATGTAAACTAATTTTAGGTATGCTTTACTTCTATAGGATTTCTCTATAATATATTATAGTCTAACTTAACTTGTTTTCTAATACTCTATCATGGAAATATACTGCACTTCATTGCCACCTCTTTGCTAACAGCTCTCCCCAATAGTCTCAACTAGCATTGCTAATGGCAGAAAATACTTGCATATATATGCATGCACTTATTATATAGCAATATTATAGTAGTAAATGTTTAAATGACTCTAAACGCTTTGCGCTATAAACATGTACTTACATCAGCTTAAAAGTTGCTTCTGTTATAAACCCAAAAGGTAGATACAGGGAATAAGAGAAGTTGAAAAAATATCTTGTTTAGCTAATATTATATGCTTTCATACAATGAGTTGACGTGCCTTAGATGTCTTTCAATCTTTTCCATGTCAAAATTAAGGAAGTCTATAAAAGTTCTTATAAGCTATGTATTCAGCTTAAGCAAAATCTACAGTTGAATATTTTCTATACTCCTTCTCATTTATGGTATAGCAAAGTTATGCTTATCATGTGTGCACATATAATTCAGTAGCAATAAATTAGCTCATATATGGTATAGCTATATTTCATTTTAAAGCAGTGTTTGGGTGAATTAATAGAAAAACATTATTCAATTTGATTCTTCAGCTGTTTTTCAATGTTTATATGGTTATGCAGTAGTTGTATATATATTAAAGCAGTCGCTACAAACTTCAGTTAATTTTAAGTTTACCTAAACAATAGCTCAGTTGCCTTCAATGTTCAATGCAAGGGTGCATTAAATGCAAGCTTTTGATTAAAACCTAAATAAAAAGTAGTTATTTTAGTTAAACGTTGACCTTATATTCGAAGTTTAAATACTTCTCAAAGCAAGATGTCAATATAGACTTCCGTATATTATAAATCCCAACCAATTGACTACACTTTCCTACTATACCATGTTGAATGAATGCAAAGCTTTCATGCTGAACAGACATTCTACTCAGAAAACAATGTCAAAAGACTTATGACCAGATATGCAAGACACCACCACTAGAAATGCCATGCTTTGTCAACCCTGACAGACGCTTGTCTCTCCCTGAGTGAGAATGGATTATTGATCTCTGACTTTCCTTATGTTGCTATATTATTTTGCTCTAAATACCTTTTGTTTGCTGACATTCAAACAGCAACTAAACTGTGACTAATTTCAGCTGTTTGGCGCAGTGTTGGACTGCCAATAAAGAAACTTTAACTCATGTTAGAAAACATTTTATTGAATAACACAAACCAAAGTATGTATAATAAATATACCATAATGAAGACTTTTAATGCCCACCAAAAATATAATCAAATGATGTGCAACTGTGATAACTTAACCAGTAGTGACCCAATATAATGGTAAGTGTAACAGTAAGTACAATAGTAAGTAAAACAAAGAATAATTAGCAACAATAATAAGCAATAGAACATACAATAGAACAGTAAAATGATAAGTAAATTTGATAATACAGATAGAATTATTACAGGTAGCACCAAATAATACACTAACATTCTATGGTCATTAGCTAGTAGTTAGCAGAAGAAATGCAAAAGCTATGATCAACAAATTGTCCAATAAAAGTTCAACAAAAAGCAGCATATCGCATGCTAACCGCCAAGCCATACCTCTCTATATAATATAGTTACATACAATATTTAATCTACTTTGTTGGAATTTTGTCCCTTCTTATTAGGGTATAAGTGGTGGAAGCACAACCTCTTATAAAGTAATATATATTAATCTTATTTTATCAGCGGGTAAATATTATTGTGCTAGCACATAAATCAATGTGATTCATATCATAACTATTAAATGTAATGGTGAAGTTTGTCATATAAGGTAGTTCAGCTATACTATTTGAGGAGAAATACAAAGCAGAAATTTGCACTAGAGAGAGAGAGAGAGAGAGAGAGAGAGAGAGAGAGAGAGAGAGAGAAAAAGAGAGAGGGAGAGAGACAGGGAGAGAGTCGGGGAGAGAGACAGGGAGAGAGACAGGGAGAGAGTCGGGGAGAGAGACAGGGAGAGAGACAGGGAGAAAGACAAGAGAGAGGGGAGAGAGAGGGGGAGGGAAAGGGAATTTATAAAAATTTTAAGAGAAAGGAATTAAAAGAGAGGGGAGCAAAATAGTGAGTGTTTATTACTCTAATTATATGTTTTAAAAACAAAAATAAATAAGATTTATCTGCACTTGAAAAGCATTTTTTAGGTATAGTATGTAGCATAATAACTTTAACATTAGTATTTACTTTACGAGTAGTTTAGTTTATCATTCAAAAAAAATTGGTCAAGCTGCTAAAATTGTCAAAAACTGTAAAGGTAAAGAATAACTAACTTTTTGTTGGCTTCCTTCTACTATAAGTAACTACCATGTAGAAATTAATGTGACACTAAGCAATTTTATTATAGCTAAAAATTAAAGCAAATAAAATAAATAAATTAGTACTTATGAAATGTGATTTTAAAATTGTTAGATTGAACCATGATATACCCCCTGCAACAGCCACACTTTGCCCTTGTATATGTTGAAACTCACATGCATAGTTTAAGTCCAAAGTTACCATAGTAACTGATAAGCTTCCATAAGAAACACTTGCAGTGACATGCATAGTTTAGCAAAGATATGATGTCATGCAGAAGATATGCCAAGATAAAAGTCCAAAAGAAACCACTCAGAAAGTGGATCTGGAAGACCGATAAAATAAGACACCATGCACCATGCATTTGGTTTACTCGCTCAGCAGTCTTACCGACTTGAAGGGACAAAATTTTAACTGAACAGTATAAATGCCAAAGAGTTACCTGGCAAGCAATATATATGATAACTTACTATACTTGTTCTACTTTCTACTAACATGATTGATATAATTCTACAAGTGTGTTTAATTAAATACCAATTCTTGTAAGATAAATATTTGTTTTTGCAATATACTAATATCAAATCTTGCAATCTGTTATTGCATTACAAGTACCAACTCTTGCAATACTAATACCAATTTTTCAATGCTATTACCACTTTTTCAAATATAAATCTTTATTATTGCATTACCAATACCAATTCTTGCATAACAAACTAATATCAATTATTCTTGCAATAATTTTCAGGTTACTTTAAACTGATAATCAATCTTGCCAACTCAATACCAATTCTTACAGTGCAGATATAATTTATTGCAATTAAACTAAATGTAGTATATATCTACCAATTGCTATAAAGTTCTACACATAACTAAATGCTCCTAAATGTGATCTATATTTAGCTTTAAAGTATTAATGTTTGATTTCAGTGAACTTTAATTGTTTAAATAAATTATATAGAATTATAATTTAAAAGTTGTTCTTTAGGAAAATAACCTGCAGATGACAAGGTAAATAACAATTTACAAGATACAATCAACCACTCTAGCTGCATGTAAAAAGCTGAATATATCTTAAAAAGATACTTTTAAAACTGAAATTCATCAAATCAAAGCTGAACTTTTAACCCACAGTTTGCTTTAAATGAAGGCTATTGTGAGAATGCTTTATAAAAAGTTAAGTTTGCAGGTGAGAAATTAACTTGATAGGTTTCTCCCTGCTGATATAACCTGGTTAGAAAAAATCTTTAGCAGAACACAGGAGCATATATAACCAGATACTCAATTCTTGGCATTGTCAATGGTCTTGAACCTTTTATATATATATATATAGCCAGCACATGTCATGTTACACCAATTATCTAACCACTAAACCGTGGCTACACCCTAGTAGCATATAAAAGGTAGCAGTACATTTTTATTCTCATGTCCCGGATACTGAATTTATAACAAGGAGTTGCGTCCACATCCTACAAACTAATTATCAGGAGCAGACTAATCAAGAAATCAAAGTTGTTCATCACATAAAGCTGAAAATATGGTAAAAAAATTGCCCCGAAAATTATAAACATTTGAACAGTAGCACACATATCAGTATTTCAATCAATTCTGTAAAAAATTGTTTTTTGTAAATTTTTTAAAAATTAGATCCTGTGGCATTTTATGATAATTTGTTTATATTGAGCAATGTTGCAGCAGCAGTTATGATTTAAATTTCTCCAGTATTTTGATGTGCAGACTGTAACTATTCTGTATGACAAGATTGTCAAGTTGAACTCTACAGACAAGAGTTATCAGCCTATGTAGGTGTGTAAGTTACTGTAGTTCAGCACTGTCTTCCCAGTTAATAAAACTGATAGTTCAAAGCTTGAGAGGCATTCATATCTAATGTCTTATCTCCATTAGCATGTTTTAGTTGCGTGTGTGTGAGTGTGTTCGAGTGTGTGAGTGTGTTCGAGTGTGTGTGTGTGTGTGTGTGTGTGTGTGTGTGTGTGAGTGCATGTGTGTGTGTTAAAGTTTTTGTGTGTGTGTGTGTGTGTGTGTGTGTGTGTGTGTGTGTGTGTGTGTGTGTGTGTGTGTGTGTGTGTGCGTGAGTGTGTGTGTAAGTGTGAGTGTGTGTGTACATGTGTGCGTGTGTTAGTGTGCGTCTGTTAGTATGTGCGTTTGCGTGTACGTGTGTGTGTGTTGGATGAAACATGCTAACACAGATAAAACATTACAAAAATACCTAACCAGCTTCAGCTATAAACTCGTATCAATTAGGAAGAGCCACGACACAATTACCCACACTCACATGAGATCGTAACTCTGGACTATAGAGTATAATTTGACAATCCTTTTAACCAAACAAAGTGACATTGATAAGATTTATACTCCACTGCCACTCAATGCTGCTCAATTTCAACAAATTACCATGAAAATGCTTCCAGCTCCATTTTTCAAAATTTTCATAAACAATCATATATATATAAATATATATATATATATATATATATACATATATATATATATATATATATAAATATATATATATATATATATATATATATGTATATATATATATATATTTATATATATATATATATATATATATATATATATATATATATATATATATATATATATATATATATATATATATATATATATATATATATATATATATATATATATATATATATATGTATATATATATATATATATATGTATATATATGTATATATATATATATATATGTAAATATATATATTAACCCTTTTTATGTCTTTGAACCTCAATTTATAACAAGAAGTTGTTTCCAACTATTCATGAAGAGTAGACTTTAATAACGATGTTAGAGTTTGACTGTTGCAAAAATCAAAACTGTACGATATGACAGGATTATAGTTTTTATGTGATAGCACACCTAATACTGTTTCATCAAATGTTGCAAAAACTATTTTCATTGAAAAAAAAACATGAAGACATTTTTGTGGTTGTGGGTTTACTGAGCTCTGTTGCGGTTGCAGTTATAAGGTACTTAAGTTCTAATAACCATATGCTGTATTGGCTATCACCTCTCTAGTTAATAAATAGTCAAGTTATATTACAAAAAGAATCAATAGTTTAGATGGAGGCAAAGATATTGTTCAGGCTGTCTTCTTAATTGATTGAAGTTGTCAGTTAAACCACATCTTGCTAGCATATATGTAATGGTTTATAATACAATGTCTTAGATTTAATAGCATGTTCCGGTAATTGTAATAATTTGAAGTGTTTGTGCAACTGTTTTATTTCTTTTAAAATTTTTAAATGCTATACAACTTTACAGAGGTTTATGTATAGTATAGCATGGTATGGTATGGTATGGTATAGTATAGTATGGTATAGTATAGAGTAACTAAATTAATCTGTAAACTATACTACTGCATAAATTTCCCCCACATAATGGCTCTGAGGTTTCTAATATATTATATTCAACTACTAAATAATTGGTCTGTTTATCTATCACTATATGCATTCCATGTTATATTAGTACTATACGCTACTCCATTTAAACAAGTAGGCTACGCTTATTCTAAATTATGCACAAACCAAAAATTTTTACACTACAAAAGCTAAGCAGCAAAATCTAACTTTTTATAATAAAAACTAAAAAATACACAACAATAATTAAATATAGATGTCTTTTCAGCATATTTGTCATTCTTATTATAGTTATCATAGTTTAATTCAAATTTAAATGTTTTTTCTAACATCATATACCAATATTCAAACTCACAAAATTTCTAAAAATAAAGTATATTTAAAAAAAATAATTTTTTTTAAAACTGTAAAGCATTCATAACTTTTTAGAGATAATAACTTTACTGTAATATTTCTAGAACATGCTACGCAGCTAAGACATGGCAGTATACAAGTCATATGTATGCCTATAGCAAGGTTTGCTTCTTCTATTAACTTTAATCAAAAATAAATAGATACACTGAACAATATCTTTGCCACCATCTAGACTATTGACTCTTTTCTGTAATATAATTTAACTATAATATGCTATTAACTAGAGTGATAACAGCTATAGTACAGCAAATGTTTATTGGAACTTTTACTTTAACTGCAACTACAGCAGAGTCCAGTAAACCTAGAAGCACAAAATGGCTATCAAGTTTGTTTCTTCCATAATTTACTTTAAAGAATCCCTGACACACTTCACTTATGCAGTACTAAAATATTCCTATATATGCTAGTTTTCATTTACATGCTGTTTTAAGGTTGGATGCCTAAACAACTTTGTTTCATAGCGAATTTTGTGCAACCATGTACTGAAAGAATTTGAGATTTCAGATCGCATTATAGAAATGAAATTTTCGGTGGGCTTTGGCTTTACCACTACTATAAAACTTATACTAATTATAGCTAATTTTCATTGCATGCTATTGTTAGCTGCTGCACTGCACAGCATAATCACTGATATGGCTTAAAATTTTAAAGTTTAACCTTCCAAGCCATATTAGTGATCAGACTGTACAGTGCAGCAGCTAACGATAGCATGCAATGAAAATTAGTAATAATTAGTATAAGTTTTATAATAGCAGTAAATTCAAAGTTGACCAAAAACTTTATTTCCATTCGATCAGAAATCCAAAATCATTTCAGTATACATACTCGCACAAAATTCATTATAAAACAAAATTGTTTAAGTATCCAACTTTAAAACAGTATGTAAATGAAAACTAGCAGGTATAAGAATATTTTAGTACTGCACAAGTGAAGTGTGTCAGGGGTTCTTTAATTAAAGTGCTTTTGCAACATCCAATGAAACAGTATCATGTGTTCTAGTACCAAAAAGTAAATTCCTATAAGCATTATATAGTCTGACTTTATGTAACAGTTAAATTCTAACGTTGTTATGGGGCCTACCTTAGCATTTATAGATTTTAAGATGCAATAGTATGGAGGACACAACTCCTTATTGTAAATTGAGTACCAGGGAACGGTTTGTTTGTAATACATGCAAATGGTTTAGGGTTGCAATGATTCAAATAACAACCTGGCTAAAATTTTATAATCACATGGAAGTCTATAGTCTTAAAAGATAAAACATGCATGAGTAATGCACCCTAAATGCAGTAGAACCTTTGCCATGCATACATGCAGATAACATTAGTTATGATAAATTTTTAACCATGCAATCAATGTTTCTAGATTTAAAAACTTTAGAGATTATAGCTTGAATATAACAAGTAGCCTAAAATAAATGGATTAGAGTAAGTTTTTGCTTAAACACATCTAGTCCTGGTTTTCGTCTCATAATTATACATGATAGTTATTGTTCTGGCTTGTGGCTTATTGCTAAAAAAGTATTTTTAATATATATAGTACAGGTTTTAGTAAACTACGAGCAGCCATGGTTTAGTGGTTAAAGCATTGGATAGCAAATACTAAGTCATGGGTTCGAACCCCAGTAAAGCCTAGTGGTGATATGCTAGCAAAAGCATCCAATCATTATTGATCCTGTGCCACATATGAATAAGTCATCAGCCAGATTAAACAAACTTTTTTACCAGGGATAGTGACTATAAGCCTGTGTGAGTTATTTTTAGTAGACTTAAAATTCTGGTGAAATAAAGCTCTTGCATTATCTGAACACAATGACTGCAGTGTTTAGATGGAAGTGGTAAAACATGCCGAACATATAGATTACAGTTTAGAAATAACTAGCTCAGAGTGCAAACCAAAAGATAAGGGAAGGAAATAGATGACAGCAAATAGTATAGATCAACATGAGTTTTACCTCATTATTGACAATATCTGGAGAAGTCAAAGTTAGAGTATAAGCTGCCAGCTAAGTTATTTTTAGAGATACTTGAATAGTACTATAGCCACATTAAAGATATTTCCCTTGAAGATATTAGAATTTCATGCAATTATATTACGTATTAGGTATTTAAAACATGCAAAGATAGTAGTAAAATTTAAAGCATGCAAAGTATTATTACATGCAAACTTGCATCCATATTACATATATGCAGAGTGTGGCTGTTACGGGGTTGCTTAATTTTGCAATTTTTACGCTTAAGGATGTTAAACTATTAGTAGGAGAAATAAAAAAAAATCAGCAAAACATAAATGTTTGTGAAATACTACAGGGTAAATAAATGGGTAAGTAATTGAAGCTTAAGAAATTTTCTAAACAAAATTAAATGTTGATTAATAACTCAAGTAGATAAATTCTAGTGCCACTCAAACAAAACTATTAAGTGTCAGTTTATTGAAGGGAATGAAATCAAGATATGACTGGATACTTTATGCATGATCTTTTACACATAAAAATAAGTTATTGAGCAAAATATTATATCATATATAATAATCTCTTTGATGTGAGTTTAGATGATTGGTAGTTTCAAATAGTTCTATATGAAGTCCAACATTTTTGAAATTTAAATTTTAAGCTGGTAAATGAAAAGTTGGGTTTTTGATAATTACATATTTAGTGTAAGTAGTTGGTGTGAAACTTATACATGGACAATAGTTTGAAGTAGATATGTAAATACTATTTTATCTAGTTTACTACTGAATTGTGAAACATGTTAGGAAATGTAAAAATAATATGGGTGAATGGGTGAGCTGATGAGGTAATGTTTGATTAGGTTCAGAAAAAAATATGTTTTCATATTTAGCTCATTTGATGTCTATGATCAAAATAATTATTAGGTTATGGCTATATAGTTAAGTGGGTTGAGTAAGGGAAGAGAGAGGATAGAAAGAAGGGAGTGGGGAAGTCATTATAGACAGATGGTTAGATAAATTAATAACGAGGTGAGAATGGAACCAAGAAAGATGAAGAATCAAAAGGTTGTTTGAATTTAAAGCTGAAGTGCATAGAGAAATAATGTAGAATAACATAGAACTTAAAGAAGTTGCGCTCCCACCACTATTCCTGATTACCTTAATAGATGTAAGTAAATAGAAAGTTACAACCTGAAAGGAGGTCGAGAAACAATTTTCTTTTGTGCACATTTGCAGCATTTAGCTTTGGTGGCATTCTTTTTCTTCTGTCCTGTGGCGGTGTTGGCCGGTATCGCTGGTGCTTTCTTGGTAGTTGGACTTTTCTTCAAGTTTCTGAACACATCTCGTAGCTTTTGGTTGGCACTCTGGGCCGATTTTTGTTTAGCAGGAGTAGAGGCACCTTTCTTGTTAGTATTAGGAACTGCTGAGACTTTTCTAGCTGTGATCGGATTCTTTCCATTCTTGATGACTTTCTTCTCAGTAGTTGCTTGGCGTTTCATTGGTGATTTACCAGTTTTTAGTGGTGCCTTTGTTTTAGGCCCGGTCTTCTTGACATTGGTAACACACTCCACAGGGACAACTCGATTTCTGTGAAAAACTTTGTTGACAAACTTGGATAATTTGCCTTTAGGCTTGGTTTTGCCGCTAGCCACAGTCGGTTCAACTTTAACCAGAGAACATTTGCGTTTGGTCTTTTGTTGCTGCTGAGGAGCACACCGTTGGTTTTCAACTAAAGTCTTTGCTGCTCGATTATTCGGCCTTTGATTTCCTGGTTCTTCTAGCATTTTCTTGACATCCCATAGAAATGCAGTATTGCAAATCTCATCAGTACTTTCACTCGAATCGCCTATAATTCTTAGCAGATCTTTTTTCCACGAACTTTGAGCCTCTTCTGATGACGTGCTTGGTACACTGTCTGTTGTGTCTTGAGTCTCAGAACTTTGGGTGAATCTTGAGGAGTATTCTGGGGTGAGAGATTCTGCAAAATGGTTCACCATACTAACATTGCTTCTCAACAACTAATGTAATTACCAAAACTTCAGTAGAACTTTTCTGTAGACACACAGACAGATAAGCTTACTGTATAGAACAATAATTTCATACTCTACAAATGATTGCAGAATAACTTCAATAGCCATAGTGCTCCTGGGGTCCTATCGTCGGAGTCATATGAAAACACTATCACTTTGTAGTTTTGCACTTGAAGTTGGTTGAGCATTTACTTTTAAAAAAAAATTTGTTTTAAATAAAATAATTATAAACTCCTATAATTGAAAGATTAATGAAGGATGGTTTTTGTATTTGGTTCTACAATAGTATTTACTATTTATGACTCATACCGGATTCTTCAGAATCTTCTGGCCTGAACGCATTGCCAAGTGCTCTTCTGTGCATTCTCTAGATTTGAGATAACAACTCAGAGTTTTCTCCAGTATATGCACCTGAGTCATCCATGATTCTTAGCAGGTTTGCTCTCCACGCATCCTGGTCTTCGTCTGCCGGTATGTCTGAAATGTCGTCGAGCGTGTTATCGTCATACGAAGGGCCTTCGCTGGAACTGGTGTAATAAACGAAGGATTCTGAATCTATAACAAAATAATATAACATATTGAAACCATGTCTCTCAGTAAGCAAGTAACAATTAAATACCAATATCCACAAAGGCTTGTCAATATTTTTGAGTTTTATTCTGAAACAACAAGACAAAAAATTTGATTGGTGGTTTTTGAGTTTTTGGCTAAAGATTATGAATAAACTTTTAATTTCTCAGCTCAACAAGCCCACTCATTGTAGTGATATTTTCAAAGAACTGCATGAAATAAACAGTAGTTGCTTGCCAACAATGCATTGTGCAGAGCTGAGAATGTCTTTTAGATGTGATTACTTCTGCAGTGCATTTAGATTTAGACACAAATAAAGCGAAATTATGGTTACAATACATACCACCAGAGTATTCAGCATGAGGTGGTCGCAGTGCGTTGTCAAATGCCTTCCTATGCAGACCCAGAACAAATTTTTCACCCTCGCTAGCATTTCTAGACTGTAATAATATTGACAGTATGTGATATACTACTGCTGCATGTGCTGCTATAATATCATTAGATATAATTTACACCGACACTAATAGAAGGCAACTTTACGCAACAGTACTAGTAGATCTAAAAATTATCACTAACATTTATATAATATTATATAAATAAAATACATGATATACATTTATTATTCAAATTGGTGTTTGGAAACTTTGTACTTTAATTATTGTATGTGGGCAAACAATACAGTTATTACATGTATAATATCCCAACGTAATTTATGTAGAGATCCCACTTTTCTTTTAAATATATAATATATACTTACAGCCATAAATAGAACATGGCGGAAAGCTTTCTCTACCTTAAATATTCTGTTTTCATCCTACATAAGACAAACGAATTCACTAAAAACTAATAAAACCTGTTGATCTAGCACACATATTGCATAGCAAAGTAGGTACGCAGTCTTTGCATAATAGAAGTTTCAAATAAATTGACACCTTAACAATAAATGTTAATTTTAGTGCTGGGTGTGGAGGTTGAGAGTTGAATGCGGAAGTTTGGGGTTTGGGGCAGAGGTTGGGGCTTATAGGTTAAGAGTGGAAGTTGAGAGTTGGGTGTGGAGGTTGGGGATTGGGAGTTAGGAACGAAGGCTCGGGGTTAGGGACGGATGTTGGTTGGTAGGGGTGGAGAGTGGGAGTGGGAGTGGGAGCTTGAGACAAAGGTTTGCCTTATGGGTGAAGGTTGGGGATTAGGGGTGCATGAGGTCGGCGATTGGGGGTTAAGGACAGAGGTTAGGGGTTTGGGATGAAAGTTGGAAAGTTAGAGGCAGAGGTTGGGGTTAGGGGCGAGAGTTGGAAGTTAGATGCAGAGGTTAGGGGCGGACGTTTGAGGGTTGGAGGTGAAGGTTGAGGGTAGAGGTAAGGGGTGAAGGTTTGAGGGTTAGGGGCAGAGTTTGGGGGTTAGAGGCGGAGGTTAGGGGTGGAAGTTGGAAGGTTAGAAGTTCCAAATAAACTGACATGTTAGCAAAAAATATCAGGTTGCAGGTTAGGGGCAAAAGTTTGAGGTTAGGAGCGGAGGTTGAAGGTTAGGGGCGATGGTTAGAGGCTAATTTTTAGGATAGGGGTTAGGGGTGGAGGTTGGGGGTCAGGGCAGAAGGTAAGAGTTGAGGGCGGAGGTTGGAAGCGGTGGTTGGCGGTTATGGGCTGAGATTAGGGATTAGGGCTTTGGGGTTTTTGGGGTTGGGATGTTAGGGATTTGGGGTTTGGGGCAGAACTCGGAGGTTAGAGGCCGTGGTTGGAAGTTAGGGGCGGTAGTTGGGAGTTCGGGGCAGAGATTAGGGGCAGATTTTGAGGGTTGGGGGTTAGGGGCAGAAGTTGAGGGTTGAGGGGGGAAGTTGAGGGGGGAAGTTTGGGGTTAGCATTTTGGGTTTGGGGTTTACTTTAAGAAATTATAGAGCTGCAATAGTATTACTACAATTAATTCAATGCGGTTTAACTATAACAGGTTTATCTTTTACCTGGCAAACTGAAATGTTATAAGAGCTGTAGCAGTTTGCTGTCAAGCAAAATTGCTGTCTATCTTAATATACTTTCATGCAGGAATGCGGCATGAGCATCATTTATTGTGCTAATCGTTTACAGCAGACCAACTAAGTTTACAAAAACTATAAACACAATGACCTCTAAGCAAAATACATATTCAACTCACCAGATACTTGTAGCAGTCTGGGTAAGCCCAAGTTAAGTAGGTCACGTGTTTCCTTGGCTCAAACATGATGTCTTCAAACCTCTCTCAATGAGTCAGAGTTTGAAGTAATCAGTGAATTTTGCTTTCAGGCGGTAAGAAGTGCTGTCCTTAGTAATCAATCGTTTGCAGATTAGAACTCACAAGCTGTATAGAGACACAAAATTATGTACTTATTTTAGCAGTAAGAAAGCTTTTCCCTATATTACAATATTATATTATATTTTTAGCAATAATTGTTACATTTGCAACATTTTACCTAACAAAATTTATGAATATATTTAATTAAACTGAGCTAAATTAAACAGCAAATATACAAATATAACAAATTTATATTAATATTTTTCACAACAGTAATATGTACTAGATTATTAGTTAATGAAAAAATGATAATAACTAATGGCAATGCTATAATATAGTAATAAAATTTTTAAGAAACAATGATACTTGCTATTTGCATAATAAATAATAGCAGTGAACAAACAGCCATGCACACATATATTATGCTCAAGCCTGAATTGAAAAATATAGTGCTAAAATGCTGAAATAGTTATGAATTATGGTAGACAAATAGTGTACTTTACTTACATGCTTCGATAACAAATTGATAATATATTAGCCAACAAAGCAATATTTCATCATCAATATCCGCTATCAACCATTGTTGCACTCATTGTTGCAGTCAATGAATTTTCAACTATTGAATTTGATGTTGAAAATATTTAAATTCCTGAATTCTTTAACTATCAAGTTAAAGATAGCTGTTGCTATATAATTATATAATGTTGAAATGCATCAGGCAAAATCAAATATAATTTAATGTTTGGTAAAAACATTCATATTACCGCAACAAAGCTCCATACATAATAGTAAAATAAAGTCATTAAAGCCTTATTCTTGAATAAGAATAAGTTTTTGTTGTATTTCCATAAGTTATATAAATTTCGCTTTCAAGACATTTAATTATTTTTATGTATCCAAGCTATAAACTTAAAACTACTGCAACCCCCCCCCCCCCCCCATTTTGCTCTGTGCAATCAGTCTTATAACTTATACATACGATTGAGCCTATGGCGCGCTGAATAGGGGACAACTTCACAAGTAAGTGATGTAAGGGTTTATACCCAATCAGGACAAATTATTCTCTACAGCTCCCAATAACTCATATATATGGATAAAACTTTTCAGCCATGTTTATGTATTCAAATATAGTATACTATACGAAATAAATATAGTGTATATTTGTATGACTTAGGGCAGCAACTTATGAATAGCATGTCTCCTGACTGTGTATAATTCATAATATGTTATAGCTGTTGCTGTCAACTCAATGTTCTATTATTTTAGTTCAAGTAGCCAATGAAAGATTGACTTTTAAGAAATGTTCATTGAAGGAATCCTAGTGCCTCTTATCAGCTGAAGTATTTAATTAGTACACTCTAACTTTTAGGTGATGATGTATATCAGTGTCTAACTAAAATTATAGGTGTAGGCAACTGAAGAGGCAAATATTTGTTTATTTTTAAAATATTGGATTATAACTTTAATTAGGTATTGGGACTATCTTACATGAATTGAGAATTACTGCAGCCTGATAACAATGGGTTGTAACTTGTACGTATTATTAGACTTACTGAGTAAGGAAGCTGTGCTTGTGTGTGCATTCATATAAATTTAAAAAACCCCTCGTTACTTGTTCTCATTTATTATTAAATTTTAAAATCTAAATAAATGTTGTTGGTAATTGATAATATTTTAAGTTGCTCTCACCAGTAAATTTAATGTTATGCTCCTTTAATGCTTTTATTTAAAAAGTAGGCCAAAAAATTGACTTCATTACTCAAATTTACAGAAACAGATCAAGCAATATTAGCAAAACTGTCAAGTTTCAATAATAATTTATTAAGTCTGCTGCATGAAATAGGTTCTATTGCTTGAAACTTTGTGTTTCACCAACAAACAAGGAGTTAAGCTACTTCCAACACGATTTGATAGTAGACAACTCTAGTTTTTTTCAAAGAACTTCAGAGCAATTAATTTGATTGTATTATAAAGTTCTACGATAGAATGCACTTTGGACCCCTGGCTAAGAATTATGCTCCCCGGCTACTTTCACTGCAAGTTCACCTCATTTCCTATGAACTTTAACTTGGCAATATTATTATTAAAATCCGTAGTCACTGCACCTGGAATAAAATTTTCGTTGTGTGAATAGTAATTTTTTCAAGTAAGTTATACGATGTAAGAGTGAAGAAATTATTCATTTTAAACACATTTCATAGTGTAAGTTTTATTCATCAAACTTTCGATAAATTTAAGATTCCTTATTGCCATTGAACGATTGATGGTTGAACTTGATCAATACTTATTGAATTTGATTCATGATTGTCATTGTGATTTAGATTTAGATTGAGATTGAGATGTCAGTGTGAATATCATTGAATTTAACCGTTGGCTGTTTGGCATTGTGATGCTGATTGTGATACTCATAGTCATAGTCATACTCATTGTTTCATACTGATTGTCGATTGAGGATTGCCGCATTTAGTGATTTACATTACAGTTACTGATTACTGTCACGTTTGCTGATTTAAACTGTAGTTTTAAAGAATTACTGAGTTGTGGTACTCGCACTCACTATCATACTGATGCTGCCACTGGCGTTAATCTTAGACTTACTCTTAGTCCAAGTCTTATTTATTTCATTGGTGATAAGATTTACTTTTAGTGACCTGTGATACTGATAAGTGATAACTCATCAGTGATAGCTGATTAGTCATTAATCATGATGACCATAGTCATTACTCATTACTATTAGTATTAGTGATTAGTGATTAGACTTAAAGTTATTGTTAGTGTTAGTCTTGGAGTTACTATTAGTTAGTTAGTGTTACTCAGTTAGTGATAATTCGTAACACTAAGTTTAACTGATCACTGATTTTGTTTAGATTTTAAAGAGTTACTGTTATCCGCTAGGAATGAGATTTAGTCTTACAGTTACTAACATAAGTCATTCAAAGTTTAGCTATTACCATTTATTTCCAGTATTGTATTAATTGTAGCAGTAATAGTAATACCATTACTAAAGCTTCAAAGTCAATTTGATTATTAACGGTATTAGTTTTTGGTTGAGTTTAATATTTTTATAAGTTTATTACAGTTACTTATAGTTGTAGTTTAAACTTTAAGTTATCTGTATCACTCATCAGTTATCTGATAAAATTAAATAGTCGTTACTAGTAACAAAGAAAACACCAATAAACAATCATATTGATAATCACAATGATAGTGACAATTTAAATGTAATATTACTAATAGTAATTGTAATACTAATAAAACAACATCTAAATTATTATTAGTAGTGGTGAATCATAGTTATACTCACAGTCACAGTGACAAGATTTTAATGTAAATCAAAGTAAGAGTATTTGGGCCTTCAGCGAAACAATAAGTATGCGGGAGCAGCGGCATGAGCAGCAGTTACATAAAAATGAAACTAAGTTCGTTCAGTTTGACTCAAAATAATAGTAATTGTAGTGTGCTTTGATCAAAGAATTTTTATTTTGGCTAACTTTGGTTTAACAGAATTGCTGTTAGTTACTTGAAAATAATGTGAGAAGGTTGTAGAAGTAGCTGTAAAATTTTGTGTAAAGTATGACTTTGGATAGGTTGAGTGTCCCATTCTTTCACATCAAACTTGTTATGTTTACAGAATTGTCCTAATTGTACAGAAATAGTTGAATTTCGTGTTTATTTAAACTAGAGTCATTCTAATAGGACTTATGTTTGCAGTAGTAACAAATATCAGTATGAATATTATAGTTTATTATTTAAATCACAATACAAATCAACTTGAATAAAGTTTTTTTTCTAGCTCAACATGTAAAATTAATTATCATTTTCTTGCTGAAACAATTTTGGCTTAAAAATTAAAATTATATTGTCAAGTTAACTTATTTGTTGGCTTAATGTTTAAATAACCAGTAGTGTAAGTTGATAGTATATTTTACATTATGACAGTTGTTATTTAGTGAAAGAAGATTAGTCGAAGTGTTTAAATAGTTATTAGATAATTTTCTTACTGGGACTGTTTTTGTGTGTTTCAGCATACCAGGATGTAAAAAACTTTTAGTTTGTCAAACAAAATGGATGTGTTTAGAAATATAAAACTCCGTCGTAACAACCCAGCCAACCAGAAATCTAGCCACAGCTCTAAGAATGGTCAGACCCGACCCTCAATAAACTTGGCTCATGCTCCCAGCGTAGAAGTGTTTCAGAATCATTGGAGACAGGCGCTGACGGTTATAAAGCGTCATGCTGCCACCGACAGCACTAGGTAGTGGGTTGTAGAAATTCAGATCCTAGAAATCAACTCGATATCATGGTTATTTCATTTTCAGATTTTAGGTTATTTTATAGAAATAGTAGCTTATATTTTTAGATTTTTGCAATATCTTGTAGATATTCATGTATAGATGCCTTTGTCTCGTTAACAAAATAATAATTTAAATTTGTAATGTATTTGATTATTAGTTCGTTTTCCAACTTCAATAGTATTTTTATTGTTTATTCTTATATGTGACAGTTGAGTATTGAGTACTTATTTAGATGAAGCCTAGTTTCTTTTGTTACTAGTATCTGTACAGGTAAATCATCCTCTTATGTTTGGCTGATTACAAAGCAAATCTTTGACTTCTGTTGATGTAGGAACTTGACCTTTGATGACGTAACGCTGGTGATGCAGAATGTGGAGAGAATGAGTGACATCTTGGTGGTGGAGGAAGAGGAAAACGGCCAGCAAGGACTCTGTCTGGTGTACCTTCTGGCAGAGGACATCCTAGACCAACTCATCTCCTGGTGTCTCAACTCTGGAGTCTACGAGAACAAGATCAAATATGAGCTACTTAAGATACTCGAGAACCTTATCAGGTTTGCAATTCCATCTGTTATGGTTTTTTCGTAACGGTCTGTGATCCAAAGTAGCTAAATAAATAGGAAAAGACATGGGAAATCAAGCAAAATTAAAAAAGAACCTTGATTATTTAGGTATATTTATTAATATTTTACTAGTTTTGGGCAAAAATCCATGTTAATTAGCAGCTAACTTGTGAAAAATAGCTAAAAACTGGAAATTTCCAGTGTGTACTAAATTAAGTGAAATGACCCACATAATATTACGCAATCAATTGCTGCCATTAAAATAGTTAGTGCTGCCACTTGGAGTTGTCTCTCTGTGATTGTAGTCAGAGTTTGCAGCCGCTGTTGTACCACAAGCCGGTTATCAAACCGCTGCTACAGTTACTCGGCTCCTGCGTGGACAGTGGGCTGACGGAGATTGAGAACAATGTCATACTTCTTCTTCACCAGCTCTGTGTCTGTATCAGTAGGAACCCCCAGGTTGGTACTTCTTGTTGGTTCTTTTGGGTTGAAAATTAAAACTAGAGCATTACGGAATAAATATAGCCTTCATGTTTAAATATATCCTTACAGGCTAGTAACTTTATTAAAATAAATAAATAAGAAACACTATTTATGTTATATTAGTAATAATGTAATAATGTAGTATTATCATGGTTTTTTTATGCATGTTCACTTATGCCTACTCATCACCATATTCATGTCTACTAATATATCCCATGTGTTCATTACACACTACGCTGTATACTAATATATATCCACTCTGCCATGCATACAACAATATATTCTGTATTGAGTATAGAGATATGTTATCTAAACATAGTCTAATTATATTCTACACACTCTATCTATATTACTGTGTAAGTTATATCCTTTAACTCCTGTAGCTCAGTGAAAGTTATACAATAGAGGGGAGAGGGGCTAACTGCTTTTATGCTAGCGTTTATCTCTGTGTATTTCACGCCAACTATAATTAGTGTCATTATGTAAAACAAGCAGCTGCTGCATTTTATTTAATTACCAGTTTATATAAAGGCATACCCTGATAATTCTGATTGATTGATAACATGCCTGAATGCTGTAATATTTTCACCAACATGGGTATTAGATAATATACAACTTGTAGCTTGTATGCCTTGTATGCAGTATGGGGCTTGATAGTGTCAATATTATCTAGTGCCAGTAGTAATGTTAGTGATGTATAAATATATTCCAAGTGCAATTTGAGTTTAGACTTTATTGCATAGTTTAATGTAATGTAGATCTATTTGTGTATACAGCATAGCTTACTGTAGTTAGTTGTATGCTGTGTGATATGCTGTAGTGTAGTATTAACAGTAGACCTACAGTGTACACTGTGTAGTATTGCAGGTAAATATTATACTATGTTATTCCCATAACACAGATTAACCTTCTTTATAGTAGAGATCTGTTTCATGTAATATTTTATAAACCATAGACTTTATTATTTTAATTTATGCAAGTAGTTACTGCTAGAGTCAGAGTGGTCCACTGTCTCTATTTAAACTAATTCAATAGTTCCAGTTTATAGTAAACATTTGTAAAAATTGTGTTGCATACTAAATTTTGGCATCTATTTTTTAGTAAAAAAATTGGCAATAAAAGTTTTCTCTTGAAACAGCTTTATGTTTTGGTCAGAACTGTTTTGTCAGTTTTTATACGGTCAACATGCTGATAAAAACTTCCTGGGTAAAGATTTTTTCACAAGTTGACGTCAGCAATCTTTAGGGATAGTTGGAATAGCTGAAAAGTTCCAATTTTATTTTTTCTCTAGAGAAAAGAGAGTATTTACGGTGACCTGGTAATATTTCTTTTGTTATGGTTTGTATTTAACTTAGATATGCGCTTGCCATGAAACCTTTCCATTTACAGCCATACTTCAGTATTATATGTTGAAGGGAGGACAACTTTATACTTGTGTTTATCAATATTTTATATCCTATTAGTATATTACACTCGAGGTGACCGCATCAGCTTCAATTTTGATTTAAATGCACTGGCTATTCTTTAGCCTCAGATTCAAACTTGATTCTCCCAAATGATAAGTTTCCTTCACATACTGCCCTGCACGCTCCTGCTTGGTTGCAATCTACTCTAATTTAAAACTCTGATTGGCTATATCTTATAAAGTCCACTTTTTGATTATAACATTTTTGCAGTTACTCAAACTAGTGAAAAATAATATCATTGCTAAACTGTAGCATTGCTTCTAATATGTACAATAATCAATATAGTATACATGCTATGCTTTTATTCTCAGTTCTTGCACATTCACGTAGAGGATATTTTACCATTTTTGTGACTTTAGACGTGCTTTTAACTTCATGGAGCAACAACAAAGCCCAACTTTTTTCTTTGTGAAATCAAGTAGTTATTTTTAACTTTATTCAGTTTTTAAAAGTGTTTTAAAGTGTAATAATGAGTGGTTTTGTGGTGAATATTTGCTGTGTTTGATTTTCTAGTTGTGCTCTAAACATTTATCCTGTGAATAGTCATACTATGAGTAGTGTCACTGTGAATAGTCATGCTCTCAGTAGTGTCACTGTGAATAGTTCAACTATGAGTAGCCTCACTGTGAATAGTCATACTATGAGTAGTGTCACTGTGAATAGTTATACTATGAGTAGTGTCACTGTGAATAGTTCAACTATGAGTAGTCGTACTGTGAATAATCATACTATGAGTAGTGTCACTGTGAATAGTCATACTATGAGTAGTGTCACTGTAAATTAGTCGTACTATGAGTAGTGTCACTGTAAATAGTCATACTATGAGCAGTGTCACTGTAAATAATAGTCCTACTATGAGTAGTGTCACTGTAAATAGTCATACTATAAGTAGTGTCACTGTAAATAGTCCTATTAGTAGTTGTACTGTGAATAGTTATACTCTCAGTAGTGTCACTGTGAATAGTCCTACTATGAGTAGTGTCACTGTAAATAGTCCTACTATGAGTAGTGTCACTGTAGATTAGTCCTACTATAAGTAGTGTCACTGTGAATAGTCATACTATGAGTAGTGTCACTGTGAATAGTTCAACTCTGGTAAGTTCTTGACTCATTTTAACCCCGATTTTGCAGTATCTGGAGTTATTCTTCAATGTCAGTTACTCATCTGGTCAGAACAACTTTCTCATATTCTGTCTGCTGATTCCCTACATTCACCGAGAAGGCACACTCGGGCAGCAAGCCAGGGACGCCCTTCTCCTTATCATGGCAGCGTCAGCCAGAAATCAAGTCATCGGCAAATACATAGCCAACAATTCCGACTTTTGCCCCGTGAGTATCACCGTGTGTAGTACTGTGTGTTGTGTGTAGTACTGTGTGTAGTACTGTGTGTAGTACTGTGTGTAGTACTGTGTGTAGCACTCTGTTTAGTTTTGTGTGTTGACAAAAATTTGGTTACATTGTTTATGAAATTGAGATGACTGAGTATAAATCTCTATTTTCTGAAGTTTTGCTATTAAATGGTTTTAGTTACGTGAACTAATTGCTTATTTGATATCACTTTGTCGTCTTTCATTTTTTCGTTTTTTTTCTGCTTGAAAGTACTATTTATTGAGTTTACTTTGGCGAGTTGTGCAGGTACTTGCTACTGGGCTCAGTGCCCTCTACTCATCTCTGCCTCACAAAGTTAGACCAGAAGGTCATGAGGACTGGTACAGGATAGAGAAAGAGCACTACCTCCACATGCCAGACGTGCAGATGATCATCAACTGCCTTGAGTTTTGCAACGCTGTTGTACAGGTATTTCTTTGACCAGATTAATCTTGACGTCACTTTTGTTTTCGCTACATTTTTGTTGTGGCCATTTTCATTTTTATTGTTCTTCCATAGAGAATTTCAAATCACTTCACTAGTCGCCTATGCTGATTGAGTATAATATCTTTCACTTCAGTTTTTTCTCATGAACAGCGAACTTATTTTAGTTCGATTGTTTTCAAGGAAATTTTGATAAGTTTCCTTTTAGTAGCTTTACAAAAATTTAGTATAATTTTGTATAAATCTGTAACATTAGGCTTATTTACACTTTCACCGATGTTTCTCAATAGCCTACATTCTACAATATAAATAAACTGAAATAGCAAAGTACAAGTTTTTAAAAAGTTGTCTCCCCAGGTGGTGATCTTGTCATAATCAGGAAGCAGATAAGGTTAACAGTTTAGCATTAATACCGTAGTCGTTCATATAGCTTCAGTATCTCATATTAGCTGCCACACAACTTCTGGCAGCAGTAATACTTCTCTACTATGCACCATCTGGTGCTGACACTGTTACAAAGTGCTCATACCTTCTTGACAGGTGGCGCATGTGCTTGTGGGTCAACAACTCATAGACTACATATACAATGGCTTTCTATTGCCAGTCATGGCTCCAGCACTCTTGCAGGTGAATATAACTCCTAACAGTTTTATTGTTGTATGTAACAGAAATCTGACCAATTGTGTATCTCAGAAATTTAAAGAGCCATTATAAAGTTGAGTTCAATTTTAATTTTCTCTAACATGCTCTCTTTTACATAACTGATACTTTTATTTTTTGAAACCAATTTTAAAATTATTTACGTAGGATTTTTGCTTAATCTAGTTTAGCCATAAGGCATTTGAGACCAAATTAAAATTGTTTGATTTATTTACAGGTAAAATTGAAGATGGAAATATCAAGCTCAATTTAATTATGTGGATTCTCAACGACATCATATTTTAGTTCTCACTGTTGATCGTTTTTTTTGTTCTATTTCAGAGCGCCATTGAGGAGCAAGTTTCAGCTATCGCATATTTGGAGTTATTTGTGCGAACGATTACAGAACCCTCCCTGCTCAGGGCCTTTCTGCATTTTATACTCACTACTAAACACGATGATGTGGTCATCCTTGATTGGCTAATAGATAGGATCAACAGCAGTACTAAGGTATGGCTTAGACTCATATATTCGCTTATAGAGTGACTGTTAGCTCCAACTTCTGACTCTAGCTAATAGCTTTTAATTCAGTTTAGATATTATGTTTTATAAGTGTCATTTTTCTGTGTATTACCTTATGAACACTAGTTTTCGCGTTGAAAATGTCGCAAATGAGTTTTTTGAAAAGGATAAATTACTAAAAGCATTCTAGAACATTTCATTATGAAATAATGGAAACAAAAATAAAATAAATATAATAGGTGAATTATAATAACTTTACATAAATTTTAGTTTATTTTATCTTTCAATTCTATAATTTTTGATATAGTGCTTCTAGTAACATTTCTGAGAAGTCTGTGACATTTGTATCAAGAAGCTCTCAAAAGGGGACATAACTCCTCATAAGTTTTCTGTGTAATCTACTTTACTGTGTGTTATCATGTGTGTTGATATACTTGTAGCTGTGCATGGTGTCTCTCTCACTATTCAAGACTCTGATAGAGCTGAACTGTGAAGACATCATGTTTGGTTTATGCTTCAAGTAAGTTCTACATCATTGCAATCACTCTAACGCTGTGTTCTAGTCAATAGACTGACTGAGTTATAACCAATCTAGTAACAAAACTATCTTTTTGTGCCTTCTGCAGACAGTTCTAGTCATGTATACTACATTCCTTTAGACTAACTTTTCTCTCCTTTATGTAAAGATACTTTTAGATAGTGACAAAATGTACCCTTTTTCAAATAATACAAGTACTTATTTCTAAGTACTTGTATAGACTAATATTTTTGCTCCTTTTTTGTATAGGCAAATATTTCCTGCTTTTATTTATAGCCTGATTTTTACTCCTCTTATTTGTAGACTGATATTTACTCCTCTTATGTATAGACCGATATTTGCTCCTCTTATATATATATAGGTACTTGTACAGACTGACCCATGTAATGCAGAGCCAGAGAAGGGCGGTTAAGCAGCTAGATATATATGGACATATTGCTGACAAACTCCTTCAACTAGAGCCAGACTGCTGTCAGGTGATTCTGACCGAGGAGCAGGAACGTCTGCTCGTTAGCTACAATGATGGGTAGGCGTCGCACTTCCTGTCGGACATCTTGTATTGAATTTATGATGTCACAGTGCGTCTGTTGTATCAGTATAGATACAGCATATTTAAAATACTGTATATACGGCTTTATTACTCTATACTCATATTGTATGCTGTATAACTTCTACTATCTGCCTTCATATTGCTTAGCATGGCAACATTTTACCTTCTAACGTCAGTGGCATGTTGCATCCGCTATCTACTACTTTCAGTTGACAATATTTCAAGTTTGTGCTTGTAATCTTACCTGCCATGTTTCATTTCATTACATCGAAAAGCTACCCTCACAAAAACAGGTGATGTGTGTTTCGTGTTTGCTTGCCATTGTGTTACTATCACTGCTACGACTTGCTCTTTCCCCGCTACTCATTTTAAAACAGCTTTGCAAATATTTCACTCGCTTGTTCTATTTGTTTCTCTACGCCATTTTATTTATGCAGTTTGTTGCTTACCGGTGTTTGATTTCCTTTCAGCCAAGGCTTGTGTGTTGAGTCAATTGTCTAGCAGAGCAGTATGTTAGTCAAGGGTTCCTACTAGATACATTAGGGAGAGCACTCAGTCTAAATTACTCCTCCACTACTTTAAAGTTCTTGAGCTGCGCTGTTTGAGTAAGAATGTCTAGAATACTGAAAACCCTAGCCCCAAGTTCTCACAGGGATTGTGACTGTAAATGAGGGTGTTTCTCAATAGATAGTTGGAGTTGATTCTATTGAAGTGACTTGTTCTTTCTCTTTCTCTATCATCATTCCTAGCTTTATTCAGATCACCTGATGTGTCAGTAGACTCTCTTTACATCACTTCCTGTCTCTGTAGACTATTTCCTGTTTCTTTATTTCAGTATCGGGTTGGACCTTATGCAGATATCTTCCTTTAGTAGTTTCAGTTGACTGGGTCAGGGCTAGTGTTTTAAGTTATATCTATAGAAGTATAGATCATCTCTTTTACTGTTGTAGATTATATTTCTAGACAATAGCTAGTGTTCTATATTCTATTGTTAGACAATGTTAACATCATTTCTGCTACTGTTTTAAATTCTATTTAGAAAATCTCTAGACTTTAGATCACTACTGCCACTGTTGTAGATTCTATTTAGGCAATGAGTATGATCTGCTTTCTAATTTGCCATTTAATTTTGGATTTGGTAACAACCGGTCTGGACTGTTGAGGTCAGCGCTGTCTCTGCTTAGCTCGCTGCCGCTAGTCTCTCTTGCTGTCAGCTGGTTACTTGGGACGTGTTATAACACACTATTCCTCTCTGTCACCATGTTATGTTGTATAATGTTATAATTTCTATCACACCACGCAATTCACTTTTACCTGCGGCACTCAAATGAAATGGTGTGGCGGAATAATTAGTTTGTGATTGTATAAATTTCTACTATTAACTATTTGGTGATTTATTTGCTCTTTAAAATATACCCTTTTTCCTTCACCATGCTTCTTATATTGCGATTATGCTGCACTTACTTGTCAGGTGAACTGATTTGTTGCAAATTTTACCAACTATTTAAAAAGCTACATTAAATGCAGCAAAGGATGATAATGGTATATTGTAGCATATTCTCGTCCGGCCACACACCTTTAGCTGCGTCTCTTCGGGAATACAAGTCCTCATATAACGATTACTTGGCGGACGCCCGAGAAATGATTGACCAATGCCGGGCCTTTTGCTCAACATGGTGCTTCATCTATGACGGAGAAATCCCGCCTCATAACGCAATGCTAGAAGCTTCTAATAGCAAGTAAGTGAAATAACTCCTGGTATGCTAGCAATGTTAAAGAATGTTTCTCATAAATTTCAGTGAAAAGCATTTCCTTCACACTAAAACAAGCTGATAGTTCATTGGTTGAGCAATAGATCCTAAACCTACCAGATGTTTCTGGATTTAAACCTAAAATCTGCTTCCACTGCTACTGCTAGTGCGCTTTGCAACAGCCCATTGGTTTTATTTTTTCTTATATATTTTATACTTTTGTAATTTCTCAAATACTAAAACACTATTTCTGCATAATAGACTGCCGAAACATATTGATACAACGCTATTATTTGTAGTATATCTTACAATATAAAAGTTATGTTTCACTGCTAATACTTTCCGCTTTACTGTATGCTTGCGTAGAGTTGTATTGCGTGTCTTGCTAACAGAGATAGAGCGCAGTCTAACCCTAGTTCTGCCAGTAAATATGACACCCCCGACCCGAGTTTAGCGGATGACGTGCCCCTAATTTCCTTTGACACATCTGTAGAAAATGCAGCTAGTTCTACTGATGACAGGTAAAGTATTCTGCTGCCAGCTTTAGTTTGCTTTCCTGTGAGTCACCAAACGTCTTTCTAGTATTTTCCGTGACTTTGAAATGTACTATTTGTTTTCAATACTCACTGTTACTACTTCTTTTGCTACTCACTTTTTCAAAACAACTCGGCCATTTTTCTAATGCATTTGGAAGGTGTTTTAGTTATTCTATCTTGTGACAACTGACTTTCCTAAAGCTTAAAGCTTTCTGAATACATTTCAAATTTATATTTCTGTACGATTTCTCTTCAACATACCATTCAAGTGTGTCTAAATATCTATAATCTTCTCTAGTGTTAGAATTAATTAGAAATTGCAACCCACGGAACAGATAGTTGTTGGCTGTGTGTGTTGGTAACAGCTTATTACTCATTTTGAAATAACTAAGGGTTTATGTCTTGTAGTCCTTACTTTATGAGACTTCACTCCGAGGATACCCCACTAATTGACATTTCAGCAGACAATTCTCAAACTGCGGCACCTTTAGCCGCCGAGGACGTCCCGCTTTGCATAGCTGACGAGACCGTAGAACATCAGTCTAAGCTATCTCAAAGCCCTGCTACACTTTCAGCAGCTTCAGACGTTCCTCTTTGTTTAACTGATTCAGGGTTGGAGCCTGAAGTTAAGTTGAATCCTGATACTGTCTCTCCTCGAGGAACAGCTGGCGTACCTCATAATAGCAGCCATGGTGATGTAGAACCCCAAGCTAAATCAGCTCCAGTTGATGAGCCACTTCTAGTGTTAGGAGATGATCAATCGAACTTTACTCTCAATATTCTGCTGCAAAGTCAAAATGCCGGTATACCTCCCACCCTATCACCACCTCTAACAGAGCTGAGTCAAGAGAACACAACCCTATCACCACCTCAGGTTCCTAGTGTAAACAACTCTCACCTTGATATTACCATAACATCCTCTACTGCTGCTCAAATGAGCTCTACAGACCAGTTGGACTCTTTCCTGTCTTATCTGGACAGGAGTGTAGACGCAGCACCTTTGGATCCTGATAAATCAGAGGAAGATTTGCTACGGGAAATTGACGCAGCTATTGGCCAAGCGGAGATCTCCGTGCAAAAGAGGAAAGAAAGTGTAGCCTCAATGCAACGTCCTTTGTCTTTCTCGGCATTTGAAACTGGTAGGTATTTGCCAGCTGCTCAGTGTGAATACAGTGCCTCTAGGGGTGATGAGTTATGCTAGTTGACTGGAAAATGATTTTTAATGAAAACTCTATGCTCTTCTTCTATATGGAATTATCACTCAGCTTTGTTATTGACTCTAAATCACTATCAGTCATTAGTTAGCAGTTGACTGATTACTCGTTGTTGACTAATAACTGGCTGGTAGCTACTACCTACTGTGTACTGACTCTTAACTACTACCTAGTGTGTCAACTGTTAGTCACATCTCACTTGACATTATAGACTCACATTAAAGTATTGTATGTCTCTTTTCAACTGAAGCAGAAGGAGTTTCAGCCCTCAAGTCTCACCCAGTGGACATTGGAACTCAGGAGGAAGCAACTTCTGCATCCAAAACCAGTAAACAAGGAACTGTGAAGTTCAATCTCAAGTTGGATAGTGGTGGGGACAACTCTCCTAGTATAGGTACTATTTAAGATACAATTAAAAGACAGTACTAACTGATGGAGGGGACAACTCTACAAGCCTAGAAGTTGTAGTATGCTGAAAACAGCTCCTGTCCTTGTATGCATAGGAATATAATTTAGTCTATAGTGTGACAAGCTGTTATTTAAATTTTGCTCTAACTTCCTGGTTCAGGTATAATTAATGTTGCTCGATTTTCATTTATTGTGTGGATTCAAGTATGCCGTATACCCTATATGTTGTTTGTCTTTTTATTGGCCCCCTCCTTCCCATCTGATGTTATCAGTAAGTCATCAAATACTGCCACTTATTCCTGTTGCAGGGCTGTTTATGGCCACTCTACTCAACAAGCTGGAGAATATGATGAACAACTCTCTAGCTGTGAATCTGCTGCTCACCGGGGTGATCACTAGACTAGCCTCTTATTCACAACCCCTCCTCCGCTCCTTTCTACTTAACACCAGCGCCGTCTTTCACCTTTCTGTCAAGTCTCTCATACAGGTATTTACTCTGTCAAGTCTCTCATACAGGTATTTTAAAACCAGACAGTAGAAATAGTTGGTTGATGCAAATAAAACTATGTGAGCTGAATGCAATATTGATAATTGTCAGCTTTTATTTACTCTGTAACATGATTTGCTCTGCAATGTCAAAGGGAATTTAGATTTTTTTTCTCGCTAATCTATGAGCAACAGCAACAAATAGCGGGAATTATTAGTTCTTTACTAATTATCTGCTGTAGGTATTAATCTCTGTGAAGGTGAAGGTCGATAAGTTTGCGGCTAAAGTTCCCAACTTCAACGTCCTGCTGCTGCAAGCTCGTAAGATCATGATTGATAAGATGGATGCAGCAGAGGTGGAGGCAGATGGTGCTGAGGCTAAACATTCTAGTAGCAGTTCGGGAGACCCAGAGAGTTCCCGTACTGCAGGTTAGTTTGAAGGCTATATGTAGAGTTCTTTCCTTTTCGAAATACTTATGCAACAAGTCAGCTTTTAAAAAATAATTCGACTTGAGAAAATTTGCTTAGCAAAATGTGAGCCTTTAAAAGCATTCACAGAATTATTTGTTGGGTGAATGAGCAGAATTTGACTTCAGAATATCCGATTTATTTGTGAGGCACTGTCAGTTGATATTTAGTGAGTGACTAGTCATAGTCATAAAGTCATTTAGTCATATAGCCTATAGTCATAGTCATAAAGTTATTTAGTCATAGGTTACTCGTCTGACGGATATTGAGATATGTCCCTTCACGGTTTTTAGTTGAAATTTTGGCCAATAGGGCAGTTTATTGCATTCTAAAAGCAGCTCATTAAATGTGTTTTTTTTTCTCTTAAAGAGCATCACTTGATTAATAAGGAGTTGTGTGCTACAATTAGAAAGTTATTTTTCTGCATCGAAGTTGATTTCGATGATTTTCATTAAAAAATATGTTCAGTAGTTGTATAAGCTTTTGGATTTGTGCCCTCGTAGTCGCTATTTAAGTTCCAAATTATAACTTTCTTTATTCAATAATTATATATTTCAAAGTCATTTTGATCATTTGTTTAGGTAAGAGAATTACAGACTTCTTCAAGAGAGACAAACATACTAAGCAACCAATTCAACCGGAGCTTGTGGTAGAAGCTAATGGATACAGGTTCTCAAATGTCAAGGTTAGCCACCTCGACCAATCAATAATCATTAATTTCTACACCTTTTGGTGGTTCTAGTTAATTTGATCTTTTATTTTTATTCCACTTTTGTTTTCAATTAATATACTTGAATTTGATGGTCTGTGGTTTTGGTTTAAAATTTTGCAGTTATTGCAACTGTTAAGTGTTGACTTTTGCTCTCTTCGGGGCAAATATGAAAGTAATATACATCATTAAGAAATGTTATCAGTGCAATGTGTAGCACTTTATGTCAAATACTGAGATAAAACATGCTTAATCATGCCATTAACTATGTCTGCATTTGAAATGCTCTTTTACTTTTTTACTTTCTAGTTACTGATATAACATTTGAAAGTCTGCCTAGAATAATATAAATTATTTTTCACTTTCATTTACTGTAACTGCTAAAGTTAGTTGGAAATGTGATAATTAAATATTGTGCTCCTCTTTGCAGTCACCAGAAAAGACCAAGTTTGAAACGCCAGAAGCACGTCTCAACAAAATGAACACCAAAAAAGCAGTTTTCTGTGCTTTAGTATTGGAAGAATTTGTTAAGGAGTTAGCTGCTCTTTCTCAGGAACATGCTATCCAATCAGACGAAGGCTACCATACTGAGTAGCTAACCACAGCACAGCTAACTTGCTTAGTAACCAATGAAGCAGCTTTTTACAAAAATTATTTCGAAATTTTGATTACCAAATCAAAGCCTTATCTTCTTGACAGATTTTTTTCTGCAATATTATGTTTTGCTCAAAGCTTTTCTCCTTATTTTTGTGATTAACTTTTGTGTCTCATTGCTGGCTCCACATGATTGCACTGCAAAGCTGAATGGTAATAGATAATTCACCAAGAGTATCTGCTAATATTAACTCACTCTGGGTAAAGCCATATGCTGTACCATCAATATTATCTATCGTACACACGCACCATCTTGCTTAGAAATATCACTTTAGTCGTTTGCATTCACTAACCTGCCTTGTATATAGTAATATTATATATTGCATATATATTTTGTTGTTTATTCTTTATACCGCAGCTAACTGTTATAGGAGTTTACAATAGATTCCATGTAATCCTAGAGAATTAGGCAGGTTATCGTAGAGTTCTTTATTCTACACTATTTCAACAGATTTGTATGCCATTGACTCCCTGTGTGAATGCTCTTGTTTGGCATTCAACTAGAAATCAATTCATTTTATGTTTTGATCATTATCACCAGCTTCTAATATGATATTTCTATGTCAATTATAGTGGAACAGCAGTCTTGTTTATATGCCACCTCCTCATGCTTTATATTTATTATAGATTAGTAGTTTAGTCAGGGTAAGGCAATTCCTTACCCTTATGCTAACTGACTTTGGTTCTTGCTCCACTAACTCACCAAAATAATTTGCAAAAAGGGAATTTTACTTTATATTTTATGGCATATTTATACACATAAAATGTTTTTTATGGAAATATGTATTTATTATTCCACATTCAAAGCTGCATGAGCCTGTGCATGCATGTGTTTATATTTAATAATAAATTGAATATTTAGAAAAAAACTCTGAAATCTGTCACTATGATATAAATCATCACCATTTCCCTGCACATAATATTGTACTGATTAGGGTAATATCCTATTGGTTAATTACGTTTTTTAAAGTAATTAACCAATAGGAATTTGAGGTTTTCATCCAAAGTATAATATATTCTATAAACTCATATATGTTCTATATATATATATATATATATATATATATATATATATATATATATATATATATATATATATATATATATATATGTGATTTTGCAAGCTAAGTAGTACCATAATTTAAAAAGGAGCTAATTTAATAATACATGTAATTGAACTGTAATATTATGTACATTGATAGTAAATTACAAGATGCAAATTTACAAAAGAAATCAAATAAAATTATTTGGAGTTGCCTTTTCATGTACAATATTTGGTTGTTTCCAAGACTCCGCCCAGCCACATTCTATTAGCCCCGTAGCTACTAATAAGTACAAAGATAGCCAATGGCAATTCAGCCACATGCCAACACAAACATTTTACTGCGCTGTATATTTTAATTGTTTGTATATGCAAAATTGATTTTTGGTTTTCATTCATTTCGCAAATCCTGCCTGTTGGCAAATAAGTGTGGCATTATTTTTCTTTAACAAACATTTAAGAGCGTCTAACACAAAGCTAAGCCGCCATACTGACTAGGTAAATGCACCAACAGAAACTATGATCATGTGGCTATTCGGATCTCTGGCCTTTTTTCAAACATCTCTAATAATATCTACATGGAATATAGTTTCCGGTTTACAAGACATTTCTTGTCCACAGCCATGGCCAACCCCAGCTACATCACCGTCTGCTTTGGCCGAATCTTGCAGCTGTCAAGTAAGTCATTATGTTAGTAATATATTAACTAAAGTTGTCATTTTTTTCTTTCATCAGTATCACAGTGTGAGTCTGTCTTATCAAACTGAATCTAAATCAGTGAAGGTCTGGCATTTATTTCAACCATATTAAAATTTTATCATAATAATATTTAATATTAATATTTATCATTTTATGAATCTAATCACAATGATAATGGTAGTACTAAAAGTAAGATGAATAGTTGTGTACACAGGTTGAGATAAAGAAGGGTGTTTCATTTTTAGCTTCAATTTTTGATTATGATTATTAATATTAATTAAACATTTCGATTTGGGTCATAGCTCTTTAAATTTACCCAAACGCAGCTTCTTGTGATATTTGTTAGAGCCCAGGCTTTACCCACTAGCAAAACTGTTTTACACCTATATACCACGTTGTTATGTTTAACAGTCCCCCCCCCCCTTCATTGACTCTATGTTATGTACTTATAGAGTTGTCCATATTCATATTTATATTGCACTACTCTAGCATATAAATTCCTCCTCATATTGCCACTCTGCCAGTCTAGTTTAGGAAGTCATTATCATCATGTTTCTTCTTAAATACCATGATGTGAAACAATACCAGAAGAAAATGACCATCTTTCAGTTATTTGTAATGAATCTATCAATACCATAACTCATCACGTCATCAGTGGTTAATAAGCTGGATAGTTATACTATACCATAAATCATCAGTGTTCTAGTCAACTATGTTACTGTAGCCATTATATTTATTATAAGCTTTAGACAACCATAAATAGTAAAAATTTGATTTAATATATTTTCTGTAAACTCAAGTTTGAGCATAGTAGTGGGTAGAATTACTTGAACATCTTTAACTGTGTAGAGGAGGGTTTGAACTCCTGGGATATTACTTATTATTCTGATGAATATGACCAACCCTCAGACTGTATTTGATACTGTCTTGCTGGTCCATTCTTCTAGCCATGTATGTCTAGTATTAATAATGTCCCTTGGCACTAAATTATATTAAGCTAGCGTTTGAATTTCTGAATACTAACAACACGCAAAGCAGTGTAACAGAATTTGTGTTCGGAAGTGAAGTTGGTTTGTTGTAATCAACAAATAGGATGTTATCTCTATTGAAACAGGTTTGTAATTCGTGTACCATGATTGACAAAGTTTGATCCCTAGCCAACTGCACTTGGTGTAGTTTTGGAACACGATGCTAGATGTAGAGCAATGTATATTAATTAATAATTATTACCACATTCCCTGATACCCAGCTGGTTTGACTTGACTGGCAAGTTTGTTATTATTGTTATGGAAGTGGTACTACGTCTTTGTGAATCACATTGATGTATAACAGCTACTCCATAAGATACAGCTGATTTCCCAATCAAATGACTCATCACCGTTGATCTATTGATATTTGAGACTTTGGCTTGCCTTGATGTTTAAGATCTACTGGTTTATTGAAGTGCAAGAGTTGTTGAGATGTTATGTAGTTTTTATGAATAATTTTTGAAAAACAAACACTTATATAAATAAAGGTACTTTGAATAGCGCTTGATCAACGTAAGGCAAAACCTAGATACCTTAGAGAATAGTATAAGTAAGAATTACATCAGGAAAGAAGACATAACAAAAGTGCATAAACAAAAGATGTATTGAATAAGGAGTAAACGAACAAAGCAATCAGCTTTTTGACAAGTGAGTTGGTGGCTAATTAGCCAAAAGTGGGAGAAGATTTAACACAGTGATGTGATTGTCTGTGTTGATCAAGTCAGGATCAATAATGATTGTATTAGTCACCATGTTTGACTTGAATAGTCTTTATGCAAGGTTGATAATCTTGCTCTATGTCCACCATCACTAATGATAGAAACAAGAAAATCAATATTGCCAATACCGTTTCTCCAAGACAACCTACTATACTCTACAGTATATATCTCTATCAAATTACATTGACCACCCCAGCACAGGTCATAAGATGTAACATAACATGAACATAAGACATCATTGTAAACCATACTTGAGTTTAGCTTCTCTCAGCCTACTTGTGCTCCTTGGATATATTAACTTATTAAATTTAGTGAAGAACATAAATATTTATAGTGGAGAAGTTATTGCCATCAGCTGATAGTTGAGATGTGGCTTTGGTTAGCTGAATTTAGATAAGCAGAATGGTAGGTCAGTCAGTTCAAAGTAAGTTCATCTGCCCCCTTCATGTATTGCTAATTATGTCCCCATTTGCATCTCTACACGTCATTGTTAGAAACTATAGATAGCCCAATATTATATTACACCCTGTAGTCACATGTCATGACCCAGTGTATCAGAATCTGGAAAATAAATTAATTATATCTTGCTTTCAAACCCTCTACGCCCTTGTTTACACCAAATGATTCAGTAGCCCTATAAACTTGCTGACTAGCTGACGTGCAATAGTTTCAAGCTCAATTTTTTCACATTTCTCTTATATAATTAATTGTTTTTAATTTCAATATAGGATATCTAAAAAATGCAAATGGTTTCGGTAATTTTAAACTATAGTTTAACAAAAAGTTTCATCCCAGCTAATTTAAATTCAAAATGATAATGTTTTGCACATTTTCCAATTTTAGTGAAGACCTGTTTTAATATTAACTACACTTTCATTGATACCATTTAAACCAGCGTATGTATTAAGCCTAGTACTGCATGCTTACTTCATAACTGAAATGACTACACGTGATTAGTTGTAAGGGAGTGGCAGCAGGCATTCTAACTTCCAACAGCTTGCTGACTTTGTTATTAGTTGAGTTAATTCAGAGTATCAACTCTCCAGTGTATCCAAAGTTATGGATACCAATTGATCGTATAATCATATTATTACCTCTATTACTAAAGCTCAACTAATCAACGTGCTGATTAGCAAAGTTTCCTAACAACTGATGCAGTCTGGGTAGGGGAGGGATCTGCCAAACCCCTGCATCAGTGAGAACTAAGCTAGATTCCAAACAATGCCTCTCCTAGGCAATTAATCCTTGATTCTTAAGCTAAAGTCTAAAATCTTTATGTAATACTAATTAGCATGAACTGATTTCTTGTAATTCTACTCAATCTGTTGAAACAGTGCCTCGAACTGAGCAACCATTCCTTAGAGTAAATAACACAACCACCCACATATATCAAGTAAATGACATGTTAAATAGTCTATTTAAATTAGCTGTCAAAGTTCAAAGAAATTTTCTGTAGGTTTCTTAAAAGGTCTCTGCAACCAAACCAAGGCAGTTCTAAATATTAATGTGCTTAGAATGAGAAATATACTATCATATTATACCAATTTGTGATTTATTATAGCATTAAAGTGTTTATTTCAACTCCATAAACCTTTCTTGGAACTGGGAAATGTTCCATCCACCTAAATATTTTTATTTTGCGCCCAGGACACATGGACAGTAACAACTACCATGCTAATCTATACTGAGTGCTGCATATTTAATTCCATAAAGGCCTCTTTTCTTGTTATCATATTCTCCCGGGGATAGTTAAACTTGGAGATCCAAAAGAGTTTAATGTACCCTACCAAACTGAGAGATAGAACTCAGCTATATGTGACTCAGTCAACATCACACATGTACAAGCATTCAATATTATATATTATTATATTATATATATCTCGATAATAACTTATAGTATGTAGCACATATTTACTGTATTATACAGTATTATAAAAATACTAATATGCCTATATATAATATATACAGTATACAATATTACATGATAATATATGCTATATCATATGCGTATACAGTGTTTATATTATATTATTATGTTATAACTCATATATAATAGTTTATATTTTAATAGTATGTATAATATTATATTATAGGATAATAAACATTAGCCTTGTAATGATAGGAGGCCTCTTACCAATGATATTTTAGTTACTAGCTTTGTAGTTGGGTGCAATATAATATTTTACGATTCATTAATTTTCTAATGAAGTAATAATTGCAATATTTATAGACTAATTCTTGACATTCACTGCCCATAGACTGTGCAAGGCTTTCATTTTCCCTGGCATGTCTTTGCTGAGTAACAATGGTGCATTGTTCGGTTAGTACATTGTCTCAGTGCTTTGACCTCTATATTAGACAATAAATTACTGTAGAAGTCAATTTTTGCGGTGTAACAGTGACAAAGCTATGAAAATATCAGACTCTAGTGCAAGTTACAAATCAATAAAGTAGTTGACTCTTTCCCCATTGTCTCTTTGTGTAACTTATGACGTGATAGCTGAAACAACTATTTATTAAAACAATTAGTGGTTAGTACAAGATGTATCTGATATGCCAGAGGTGACTGGGGCCGTAATTGTATATACATTTAATATACTATAATATATGTTTTAGATGTGGAAATTTTCATATAATACTTGTAGCAAGAATAGTAAATAAAAGTTTGCAGCATCAAAATCTACCTACGAAATTTTAAATTAATACCCAGTATAGTGTTATTTCTCCTTCGCAACTTGTAGATTGTAGCATCATAGACGAATCAGCTTGCAATATTATACATCATATGAAAGATTTGTAAATTATACTTTAAACTTTTATGCAAATTATAAATTATGCATTACTAATGACTCAAATAACCATTTTGTTAGTGGAATTGTATACTCCTATAGAATTGATTAATTTCAGTGTTGTAAAGCTGGGCATGTGTAGAGCTGTATATAATGTTCATCACTGGGGCTTTAAAAGCTGTAACTATATTAAAACAATCATTTACCTCATTGTACAAGTCGGTCGGTCGGTGAGAACTTGTAATTCTAACACAAAAGAATAATAGCATAAGAAATTATCTACCCACTGAAGTGAAACAAACTTACTGACAAACAATAAAATTTGAAGCTGGGCTAAGCAAAAGTTTTTATCAGTGTTTAATGTCTCTTTCATTTTTCATTGCTGGTTTCCATCAACCCCCATTATTATGATGCCCTTATTTATTACTAAACTAGTAAGGATGTGGGATATCATATTAATTACTGTTTGTGGCTTTATCCCAGCAGTTGCTGCCTGTCTCGTCAAGTTAATGGCATTTCTTTGTATTCAGTGATGAATCAGCTCAGAATCGACATCTCAATGTCATTTCGTCAACTTCCATAATGAGCTAATGATATCCGCAGCTGTGGGTGTGAGGGTGGGGCTCGTATTAGCTGACCCGTGATGTCGGCTGCACTACCATACCACGTGCTAAGTTATTTGTAATAATATGTTGGTCACGTGAGTAACCACTACCAGTGCAGTAACCACGCTGCGTCATGTGCTGGTAGATTCGGAATAGCCTGTCCTTTCAGTAGTAGTTAAAAAGGTGGTATATTACTACCGGAAATGCAAGCTGACTAACGGTGTTTATACTTTTTTCAATAATCAGTTTAAAAAGTGAAATTCTTTGTCACTAAATTAACATTTAATGACTCACGAAAAAATCAACTTGAAAACCAATTGTAAATATAATTATACAGTTCCTATAACTTTTTAGGCTCCAAGGATTTTAAACTTAGTTAATAAACTTTCACTCATTGCCTAGTTTAAGTTTTTTGAGTAGTACGATTTCGCACTGCCTGTTTTCCCAGCTTTTGAACACATGCATTTCTAATTAAAGATTCATTATTAGAGAGTAGTTATGACATTGAATTTCATCTTTTCTGAAGGTCATAACTATAGATTACAACTAAACACTACAGCTTTATGCTTACACCTATAGGGAATACTTATCATCAGCTATTAATAACTACAGCCATGATTTAAATCTCATCTAATGTGCTTAAGTGTATTATCTTGACATGTTTAAGACGTGCTACACCGGCACAACAACTCTGTAATATAGGTTTATAAGCTGTGCACGGTTGAGTCTAGCTTCCCTGTAAGACTTCCAACCTGTAACTGGACACATTCTTTACAGTTGAAGTAGTTAACAAGTTATATTATGCCAATAGCTATACTGACCTCTGCTATCATGTGATGTTTCATAATTCAACTTAACGGAGTATACGTGTTGATAGCAGTTTCAGTGCATCATTTCTTATTTCATTTTATGATCAATTTCCGCAATTTCGTTGCTTAAAATTGTAATATTTTAATGCTGGAAGGAAAATTTTGTGTAAATAAAGCAGAGAAGTTTTCTTATTAGCTTTAATATACCTTTGTTAATAACTGTAAGTTGATAGCTTTTTTTAGAACAACATAATAATATAACATTTCATGTCAAGACTTAGATGCTGAGATTGATCTATGGTAAGACGGTATATGTATATCAATTCACAAGCACCTTAGACTTATGCAGGCTTGAATTCTTGAGGCCTTTTTGTATAAAATTACTATAGTTCCCTCCTTCTATATAAGGATTGGCTTGTCAAAGTATTATGTAACTGTGGGAGAAGGAATACTACTGAGCTATTCCCATGAGGACCAGTCAGGGACTATAACCAAGTCACCAGGATAATACATCTAATTATTTCATTCCTCCCAAGTCTAGCCATTACAACAACTGGAGTACAGAAAGCAATTATTGGATTTCTAATAACTGGCAGCTTGACATGTAGCTATTAACTGTGGTAGCTGTTGCGTGTGAATCAGTCATCTATTAAATTATATCTATATTTATGTATAACTCCATCCTCCCTTTCCCTGGCTGTTATACTTGATTAGCTGTTTTGGAAGTTGTCCATCAATAATTAGGGATTCTGTAGCATGATTACACGCCTGCTGATCAACTTACCAGCTAAAGTTGGTGTTGATAGGTTCTGATTCAGCATGCATGTTTTGTGATGGGAATGTGAATTGTAATAATGCCAATGCATTGATAATTTAAAATATAAATAGTATGTTAGAAAAAGATTTCTGTACTTCAGTTTCTTACATTAAATATCTAATTTCTTTTATGGAATATTTTATAGTTTTCAATTCAGTAAAAAGATTGTTTTTCAGTGTACCTTGAAAACAATGTATTTTTCATATGTTGTTTATTTGAAATATGGTTTAAAAATACCAATATCCATGTACATAGTTTATAAGGAATTTTTATCAAAAGCAGTGTTTTTTACTTTTTAGAATCAATATTTTGTCATTTAAAGTTGTCACCTTTCCCACAGGCATGACATTCATCTCCTTTTTGTCAATAATTCAGATATTTCCCCCTGATATAGTATACATCTAGTTGTTTCAACATAATACATGTTTCTATATTAAGATGTATATGAGAGTGGGCAGCTGCATGCATAAGTAATGCATGTGGAGTATTTACTTTAGAAAGCATGAGGTGTATACCCTACTTACAAATCAAATAATATGTTCTTAATAATAACATTAATGACAGCATTTGATGAATTCACTGAGTTTCAAGTAGATGCTGTATTGGCACATCAGGTATTAATTTCCAAATAAATTATTCACTTGAATGCTCACCTAATGCAATCCAAATGAGAGAATAACTCCTGAGTTGTTTCTTTAAGTTGCATTTGAGTGGAATACTGCTGGGTATTATCAATGGACCATTCAACTAACTTAGGATTAAAGATATAAAGCTATAAGCTGCTCATAACATAAATAATATAAATTATTTTTTTATATTGAATGTATTTCTAAACATGATTTTGCTACAGTTTAGTGTATGTTTAATTTAGTGTTTTATGCAATTTTACCACTAATAGTCAGTAGTTATTACACCTCTTGTTCCTACAAAGACTGCCATAGTTTTTACAAATAAATATTATATTTGTATTATATATTGCATGATCTATATCTATACACTATATTATAGAGAATAACTTGTAAGGTTATATATTTCTAACTTTCAATTCCTTAAGACTGTTTTTTATTTGTTCATGTTTCTTTCCAACTTAACTAAATACTAAGTTTATGCAGTACCTCATTGCTAACACTCTTTTTTATTAACCAGTTTTACACTTTTACTACACTAACAGATAGTGCATATGCACTATCTACTAACTTTTAACTTCTCACCTAATAAACGAAGCTAAGAAGTCATATATAGTTGATGTAGAAACATAAAGCTGAAAAATACAGCTAATTTTGCTACCATATTTCACGGCTCTTTGAACGGATATAAAATCAGTACGAAAGTTTGTTTTGATGAGTCAAGTTTTAGAACTACTACCCTTATAATAACATCAAGTGATGATAACCACAACTTCATAACACTTGTATAGTACAGGCCTCTTTAATCTTTGAAATCCCACCCTTTAGTCACTACTTGTGTGTATGTACCATTTGTAATCTTATATAATAGAGTTTTTTTCAAATCTTGTGAATTTTGTATTGTGGTTAAGTTTTGCAAGAAATAATCTTCACCATACTGACATTCAATCCTAGAATTTGAAAAATCAATAGTTAAATCCAGTAGTCTCCATGCTTTCATATATCTGATCTTATGACATCCATCTATTGGTTTGGCCTTTCTCCCCCCTTCTGCCTTCAACACTGACTCTCATTATTTCCTTTTCTAAAAAGACATAACCCTGGTTTCCTATTTTATAGACAGACCCACAGTTTGGTTTGAGGGTAAAATGTTCCCGAATCCTCAACTGGCCAGCTTCCACACCTCCAAACACAGGAGAGCTTCTGTTAGACTCCACCTCCGTCAACACTACAATCTACAGGTAACTATTTCTACAATACTATATACAGGTAAATATCTCTACACTACTCTCTACAGGTAAATATCTCTACAATACTATATACAGGTAAATATCTCTACACTTCTATATACAGTTAAATATCTCTACACTACTATATACAGGTATAGATATTATATAGTGATATACTATCTTCATTGATCCCTATAATTATTAGTGGTCAAATTCTACAGGTGTATGACATATATTGCCTTTAAGGAGTTGTATCAGAAAACATTATTTTTGTTCCTATTGTTCTTTTTGTAACAGATAATAATTTTATTTTTTAAAATGAATAGTATTGACTTCTGCCCCCTTTAAATTTCATTTTATCCACTCTTTTGCAGTTATGCGTTGGCTCAGTTCTCTCCAGCACTGAAGGTCTTCTCTTGTAAAAGCTGTGGTATCACAGATGTTCAGAAGATGGCGTTCTTTGGGTTGTCTTATCTACATAGACTAGACCTGAGAGGTGAGTTTGTAGTCAAGTCATACAATCAAATATCTGCCAACGATATTTTACCTTTATTTCCAGACTGAGAAGATTGTATTATATGTTCTTCAAGAAGGGCATTTCTGAATTTTCTAAAAGATTTTGGTGATGATTGTTTTAAGCTAGACATGCTTGCTTTTGGCCAGATTCATTTTTAGCAATTTATTTATAGAATTCTGCACAACAAAACCTTCTGAGCCCATATGTGTTATATACATTCACCATAAATATATTACGTAACGAAATGTATTATTATATAATAAACACAATAAATAGATAATTCCATCTTTATGAATGTCTATTCTGGGTAGAAACAGCTGATGCAGTTTTATATTAACACCAGTTCCAGTAACTAGGATGTTTGTTCAGTAAATTTAGTTTAGCCAGTAAAAGCTAATGATCAAGTATCCAAAGTTAATATCAGCATCTGAAGGCGGCAGCAGGTGAAACAGAGGCAGCAGCAGGGTTCATATACCTGGTGGCAAGCTGCTTACACCCTTAGAGCTGCTAATAACCTTTTGGCCACATATCTGTTCATATTGTGTTGGTTAATTACAGCTAGTATCAGAATTTTATTAATTAAATATAAGAAGCCTAATAATATTGTGTATATTTTGTATGTGTTGCACTTGTCAAGTTTTCCATATGTGGAAATTATTTTTACCAGAGCAGTATAAGCAAGAATGTTGCATGTGCAAAATATGCATATTTTTACCATTTATCATTCATTTCTCTGTACTTAAAACAGTCAATTTATTTTTAGGATAGAGTTATGCTCTCTTTAAAATGGTTGCGCTATTATAAACATAAATTGTAGTATTGTTGTTAAATTTGATGAAATAACTTTGATTATGTGAATGCTTTTAGGTAATTTCATCAGAACTGTCAAGTCTTTTGCATTTGCCGGACTCGGCAATCTCCGGGAGCTCAACTTGGCCAACTGCGACATTCAGATCATAGAGAGTAGCGCATTCTTTGGTCTACATCACACCGACATCTTCGACTTGTCTGCTAATCCCATATACACAATCGAAGTTAATGCATTCAAGAATGTTAGCTCAATCATGCAAATAAACTTAAATCAAATTCAAACTGAAAGACTGGATGGTTACAGTCTCAAAGGCCTCTCGGACATCAGTTTGATTTCTTTTACTCACAGTGAGATTCGCAAACTGGAGGCTTATTCCTTCTATGGCGTGAATAATGTCACGACGATAAATTTCCACAGTTCAAGATTACGTTCCGTCATGCCGTACGCGTTTGTCGGCATAGGCAAGGTTACTGTAATAAAGTTGAAGAGTACGGATGTAAGTACATTGATGTGCGAAACTCTGGAGGGTTTAGACTGTGTGAGAGGCATTGATTGGTCAGACAGTCCACTGAGGTGTGACTGTAACATTCAGTGGATGGTGGAGCTAGCTCCTAATATCAGTAGGGATCTGACGAAGAATCTTCTGTGTTCCAGTCCAGCTAGGTTTCGAGGGAGGAGTCCATTTGACTTGGGTAAAGATGAGCTCAACTGCAATGATGAAGAAAGGTACATTACACTCATAATTTCTTTAAAACATTATTTGTTTGTTCCTCATATATCTTTCTGTTATATAAATTTTATAATCAATCTAAGTTGATTTGCTTGATGGTACTCTACAGTGTCGAACTCTGAATAATAGACTGCATTGTGAAAGTTAATGGTTTTACACCAGTTTTATAAATTTAATTAATTCGCTGTCAAAATAGTTTACAACAATCGTCCATGTTATCACTATGATCATTCAGCTGATATTATTGAGAGTTGTCTTCACTATATTTGAAAGCAATTCTTTCCTATCACCATGACTACTTGTAGGTTTATGGGATGTGCAGCCTTAGATACTAGGGTACCCAGGGTAAGAGCTTTAGAAAGGTATATTGAAGATATTTATTCTGGGCCACACTCAAATTCCATAGCTACAACTTATGATCTAAGGCTATCGGTACTGTTCTTGTTTTGGTGTGTCTTTCAGTGGCACTAAAGCTATTAGTTTGAATACAGTTGTATAATATAATGACTTTATGTATTCTCATTGTGCAGCTAATTACTATCAAGATATTACTTTGATTTAGTTTTCTAACACAAACTGTATTCAATTTCTTAATGATGAAAAATTTGCATGCAATTTAATTTCAAAAATTTACCTTTTGAATATTAATTTTTATTTTATGGCCTGTTTGTTTTATGCCATTTGTTAAATAAGTAACTAAGTCAATTTAAGCTATTAATAAAACCTATAATTATTGTGTATTGTTAACAAACTAATTTGTAACATATTTGTTATTGCATCTGTATTATAAATTTTATGTACACGATTTTGTAATTAAACTGCAGAATACTATAGCATCCTAATATCAGTTTGTTGTTTATAACATATTATTACGTTTTGATCAATGTGATCTAATTAATCATTGTTTTTGTGCAGGGGAGTACAACTTCTTGAATGCAACTAATCTGCCGTTTTAACTAGTGCTGTCCTAGTTATATAAACTATAAAATTTATTGTTTTGCAATTAAATTCATTTTGTGCATAGTTTTCAGTTGATACGATACTATGTTATATATTATTATATTATATTGTATATGATATATTGCCAGCATTAGGGTGATTATAACTTCACTTGCTGTTGTATATGTAATTATAATATTTGTAGTAAAGCCAACTACCCAAGGTGCTTCAGCCATTTTGTAGGACACTGTTCTAATTAGAGCAAGTTCCTGCAAATTTTACATTAGCGAGTCATATTTTGCTGTTTGTGTATATTTTATCACTTGCTCTGTACATAAATTTCAAATAAAACTGTAATTAAATTTGAAAACATGTGGTATAATTTTTAATAAGCAATACAAATACAAATATACAAAAAATATCTTCTTTTTTTTCAAAGTAATAACCATCAACAAGTCAAGAGAAAATAACTCCTAAACAATTCATAAAACAATAATTTTGATATGGTTAGGGTTATATTATATGCTTGGGTAGTATATTATTTCAATTTTCATTCTATGTAATACTAAATCAAATTTTGTAGTAAACAGTTATCAAGTAAATGGGGGGGGGGGGTGGAACCTTCCGCACATTTAGCTTATGTAAGCAATATCATGTGGAGACAACAATGTGTACTAAACAGCAAGAAATAGTCAAACAAGTAAGTGTTTTAAAATTTAACATATTTTATTATTTTAGTGAATAAACTTTATTGTGAAAAAAGTATATAGAGGTTTATATATAAAACTGTTTCTCTATATATGTAGTATATAGTTTACTTTGATAAACACAATAACACAAAGGCAGTTTCTAGAGTAGAAATAGAGTTACTTTTCCTTGTATCTTGATGGCTTTCAAAAGATGCATTTGCAGGCTATGTTGTGCTTCTAAAAGGTCATAGCTTGGTAAAGCTGTACTTTGCTTTCAATGATATCTTTCAGCCATTTCTCTCGGAAAATAGATTTTCCAGGCCTAAAACATTCATTTGTTAAATTATTGATTATAAGTAGTATTGCATAGGATAAATAAAAGTAAGTTAGAAACAGCTTGCAAACATGCCTTTCATATACATTATGTAAAAAGCCAAAACTGCATATCATTTGAAGTTTTATTTCAGTAGAGTTGACCAGGCTAAGCAGTGGCTGCAGATTTACAAAATTCGTTTTTTGATTTAATTTAGCCCTAAGATTTTTTGACAGAGTAAGGGAGCAGGGGTTAGAGTATTTGCCTAGTAAGCATGAAGTTATGGGTTTAAGCCCAGACAAAGGCCGTTGATGATGTTAGGAAGAGCATCCAGTCATAATTGCCTCTGTGCCTCATCTTATTAAGTCCTTAGCCCATGTTAACAAAAACTCTTTACATTAAGGGTTTTCTCACAGGAATAGTGATTATAAACTTCTTTTCATCTGACAGAGTAATTGTGATACTTTCAAACTATTTTCACATACTTTTACTGTTATTAAATTAATTTTTAATAAATAGATAGAAGTGAAATTCTTACATGCCAGGGCTTCTCGTATTATAGATTGTAGTTCATGGAAAACTGGTTAAGTTGGTTCAAAGATTAGTTTGCAAATTGTTTTCATCGAAATAAAATTAAAGACATTTAATTTCTAAACTTTATAGGTGTAAATGCCTAATGTAATAATTAATTCAAAAAAGTAAATTCATAGCCAAAATCATCTAAAAATCTCCTAGCAGCCTACATGTCACTGAGTGATCTCTTGTTTCATAACTTTAAAGTTACACATAAATCAATAGAAATTACAATTGTTAATGTAATTACTTTAAAAACATCAGTTATACTTAGAAAAACATATTAATTAAGTAAAAGCTTACCTGTGCACCAGTCTGTTGGTTTCAAAAACGTAATACACATCAACAGGGAAATGCTAAAACATAACATAAAAATTGATACACGGCATGTAGATTATTAAAATAGTTATTATAAAATTTACAAATGTAATGCATCAGTTACCACAATTGCAAATTTTTGATGCAAGGTCATGAAATTTGATTCTTAATTCAAATCAAACAATGAAACCTAATAGATCATGATGGAGGTATTAAATAGATACAGTAAATATTAGGTCTATTGTTCAATGTGTAGATATATTGATAATGTTCAATAAATGAATATTGAGTATGTTCTATAAATATATATTGACAATGCTTATTGAAAAGATAATGAGTATGTTCAATAAGTAAATATTGAGTAAGTTAAATATAAACATTTATTGAAAACAGCAAAAAGATAACAAATTTATTATTCTACTAGTTTAGCAGCATCCTTGTGATTTTCTTATAGTTTACGGACTTAACATACCCCTGGCTTAATTTTCGACACTGAGAAAGTGAAGTAAACAGATGCAGTGGCACGAGGTATCGGCTTTCTCCTGGTGGGAATACTCCATCGCACTTTGAAGTTATATCGCATGTCATACATCTGCTCCTCTTCCCCGAGGTAGTCAATACAGTATAACCAACTATTCTCATACTTCCATGTCTGCAACACATTTACATCAAATGAAAAAAGTTAGTCAGACTACATAAGTAGTAAAAAGTGTTTGGATAAATAATTATTTTAGAAACCATACTTTTAATCTGAAAGGGCCTTCAAATGTTTTTCAGTATGACAATATAGGTCTTGATGTTGCAAGATGCTTAAAAAACACTTCAAATATACATTACTAGAAGAATAAAACTATAGAATTTAAAATCTATATACTATTAGCCATTACAAAACTAATGATGCATCTAAAATAGAAATTGAAAAAAGTCAAACACCTTTCAGTAAATCATCTAAAATGAAAAGATACTGTTAATAGTTTTTTTACTAATAACTTTAAAAATGAATGCAATATTATGTGTAAAAAGTAATTTTAAAATTATTTACAAATCTAGATTCTCATTTTTAAAAAATATTTAAAAACAATTATTGCAGCAATCTTACAGAAACCTCCAAATAAGTAGAGTCAGATTAGCCTTAGGCTGCATGTTTTAAATATTGAATTTAGTAGATCTTATTTCAATAGCTAGTCACGTCTAGAAAAAAATTTAAAGGGATATTTAACTTTTTTCAGTATTGAATTTGAAAAGTCTATAACTACACACATGAATTTAACAAATATGGAAATAGTTTTAGCATTACAATGTTTTCATCGGTGACTGCAGTTCAGAAAGTTTGGTTATTAATGCATTAGAAGTTACTGCCTTTAAAACGTAAAAAAATAACACAAGTTGGTAACATAAACAAACTAAATATCAAGTTGTGATTGTAGCTTACATTTTTTATAAATTCATCAATCTTAGACTCAGCGATGTCACGTCCAAAATTGTCAATAGTCATCCACTCTATGTTTTGAGTTTCTTTTTTTGGTTGGCTAGCATCTATCAGCAATGGAGTTTTAGTTCGGTCATATTCTGTAATTTTTTCATCAAACATCTCTGCAATATTTTCTTTTACATCATTTAAATTTGACCCTTGAAAGTCAAATCCCAATTCTTCTGCAAAATGCTTTTCAAGTTGGTGGATAGCATCATTTATAGCATCATTGACAATCCTAGCTGCTGTATTTGCATATTCGTCATCATTTCTATCTAAATCCGCTTGAATTGTTTTGCTAGAGTCTTCAAAGGATACCTCTTTAGACATTGCAAATTCACTCAAATTGACTTTGATAGAGAAAAGTCAGAGTCAGTGAGAGTGTGAGCGTCTACTTAAGAGCTTGTATTTCTTTCTCACTAGGAGTAGTAATTTATATTTACAGATTCTGAAAGCGTAAATTTACAAAATTGAAGCTGACAAAAATTGAAGAAAACTAATATGATGTTAAAACTGAAAATTCAGTAAAATATCAATGTGAATGTAACACATTTGTTCATTTTCGAAGGCATTAAATAACTTCGTTCATTGATTGGTACAATTTGCACCGTTGCTCTAGCAACTAGTTTTGGCCAATCGACAGCTCGATTCGTAATAACTCAAAAACTCTCGCAGAGTTATTTCCGCAGAAAGCATTCAAATAGGAAACTGTAAAGAGCTGTCCCACTTTCTCGACACTTCGTACCGACCTCACTTTTGTACTGTTGTACTAATAGCCTTCACATAACAACTACTATTACTTTTGCGATTATTTATAGCTTGCAAAGTTGCTTGATAATTTCTCGGCACACAGAATTTGATTATGAATTGGGGTACTGAATTATGGGTAAGTGTATTTGGAAGGATTTTGGATTACGACCTAAAACTAAAACTGAGTAAAAGTTGAAGGTGTTTCTCTTCAACTTATGATTTCAGTAACTCAAACTGAGATTGTAAGATCAAGATGTAAATTTTAATACTAGTTATAATATTAATACTAAGATGAAAAGTAGAAGGAACTTCAATGCCTATGTTGTTTTGGTAAAACAATAATAATAATAGCTATAGTAGTAGTACTAGTAGTAGTATAAGTAGTACTAGACCTAGTAGACTAATAAATATAATTATAATAAATTAAATTATCAATAAAATTAAATGATAATATTAATCATAATTTTTATTATTAGTCATAATCATAATGACAACCCAACTGACAATTCCATGTGAAAGTTACTAATTAGTTAAGCAGCCCCTAGTTTGGGGTGACTGAGTGCAGAGGTTTAGGGTTCTCGAGCTTGGAGTTAGGGGTTTAAATTGGAACTGTGAACCTCCAAATCCAAACTCGAGGCCCCTAAACTACTGCAAATTTCATTTTTAATCTTAGAGTTAGAGTTCAAGACTCAATTGTTCAATCATTGAGTCTCCATCTCTAAGATTGAAGAGATATGTCAATGTTACATTGAGTCAATGTAAGTGGAACATTTATTTTCTGCTGTAGGTTCAGTGGTATAGTAATAGTGACACTGATAGTGTTAGTGATACTAATATATGATATTTGATAGTCTCGTCAACAAATTGAATTTATACACATTGTTATAGTATTAGTAATTTCAGATTTTCATCTTCTCTATTATTTTTATAGCATGACTTTCAGTATCACCATCACTATCACTATCAGTATCATTATGACTATTACTATTACTATGACTATCAGTATCACTATCACTATGACTTTTAATATCACTATCACTATGAAGCCTGAGCATTATTAAGTTGTTTTTCTTTTAATGTTCATATTCACTCACCATCAGCATTTTGGTATTTATATTTTAAATTTAAATTTATATTGTTGTAAAATGTAATATTATATATAATAATATTTCCTATATTTTCAATGTTCCTACTAAATTCTTTTTTTGCAGCTGGGATAGACAGACAAATACTTTCGCCATAATATTTCCTGATACATGTTATAATTAGTTTAAAACTATGCAGCACTGAAATAATATAGTCTTGATATGAAAATTGATGCTAATTCAAATGTTTCAACTTTATTTTATGAATGAGAATGTCAATCTCCAATAGCAATTATATAATTAAAATATATTGTATGTTATAGTAGCTATAAATTATAATGGCTCCTGGTTTGATATAATTTTTTTACCTAAAATTACACTCACTCTTGCTAAATAGTTACATGTTAATGTGAATCTACAAGTAAGTGTAAGTAACTTGTGCAGTTGTATAATGCAAAGTTGACATAGTTTAAATAGATATTGAAAAAATATTATGATTATATAGGATAAAGCAGTACTTAGTACTTACCAGCTAATATTGATATTGGGTTAGGTAAAAGTTTGGCTATGTTTTTTTAATCTAACCAATTCATTCAAAGGTTTAACATAAAATTTTATCATTCCACAATAAATTTATAGGTGTAGGTAATTAGATTATATTTGCTAATGCTCAAAATATGTATAAGTTATAACAAATAATTTGTACACTTGAACTGGTGGTTTGCTGTTTTTCTGTTGATGGTAATAAGGAACTCAGTGTCTTGGGTTTATTTCTGCTCATTTCACTCATCTAGATAATGGATGGTGGTAATAAAACAGGTTTGGTTATTCTCTCATGAGCTAACGTGTGTCTTTATTGGCTTCAAGAAGGCCTGGCAACTAGAGTTAGCAGCTAGGTGATAGAATCTTTGCATTCCCTGCCAGTGGTGGTTTCCTGTCTCTTATTACTAAGTTGGAGGTCTGCCTATTGTAGATAACAGATGACCAATTGAGAGGGATTCTCTCTCATCTCCCTTGTTTTCTCTTTAGACTCTTCGCTGAGGCAGCTCTTGGCATCAGTTTATTACACCAACTACTAAGTGGATTTGTTGTTGAGTTATACCATGTTGAACTACTAGCCTATGTCGAACTATTAGAACATATTGACCTATTAAAGTTTAGACTGTATTGAACTATTAGGCCATGTTGAAAAGACTGAGTGTCAATATGTTTCAACAGTTCTTTATTTCAAGCTCCATTCGTTATCTTTAATAAGTTAGCTCTAGTAACTAGTTGATGGACTTTGGTCACTAGGTAGTTGGTGTGCGACCACATTTGGTTTGTATGTCTCCTTCAGTCAGCTGATGAAAAAACTCTATCATCAACAACGTAAAAACCACTTAGAATCCACCACTTAGAATCCGCTGTATCTCTTGGCTAGTGATTAGAAAGTTGTTCTCTGATTGACCTGAATGATTGTGGTAGCTCTGCTATCCTGTACCTCACCACAGTCTAAGCACCACTGTTCCAGAGTCTATGTCATTATAGTTGCAAGATTTTGCAGACCCTGGCTTCCCCACTTCAACTTCTACTTACTACTGTCAGGACATTTCAGTTTGGTTCCACTTCTGCTTTTTCAGATATTCTGTGCCAGTGATAGCAGTACTCTTTGTTGAGACGAAGGTTGTGTTGCTACTACCCACTAGTCTGCTATATAGGTGTTATTCTTATGCTCATCTTTATTTTACTTCTCTGCAGCTAAATTATGTAGGGCTTCCTTGTGCCTCTCTCCATTTTGCTAGTGCCATTGTTACAAGATTATCTACTGCAAATATTAGTTGAAAGACAACTCTTTGATAAAATCTACACACCTCAGGTGGCAATTGTCATAATATTAAGTGTCACTGACTTGGTTTTGTGAGTTGCTATTTGTTCCTTCTTATTTCTTTGTAATAACCTTTACTATAGCAGGTCACTACTAACTTTCAAGAACTTGTGCTTTAACATCTACTTCACATATACGGCTCCATAATTATAACATTACCACTTCAAAATAGCATAGCCTACTAGCAGGCTTTACTACTATTTCATAATTAACACAAAGCATTGAGCAAAATTGCCATTGATTTTATGTAAACTAAGCTTGCAATCATTTCATAGTTATGATTCATGAGTAAACTGATAAACATGCTTGTGATTGGCAATCCATTCAGATGTTCATCTGTTAAAAGCTATTGATCTTCAGTGTCAGCAATAAAAACAGTCTTTATTGCTGCTAATTCAATATTAATTTAGTTAAGTTTTGCTTTTATTAGTAAAAGACAGATTCGAAGAATTAGAACTTTGGCGTTGCTACAGTTCAGCTATGACTTGTCCAAAGATGACACAATTAAGCATAAGTACCAGCAAATTGATACATGCATAAATCATTTGCTTCCAAAAGATCATAAGCTTTAGCCAAATGCTGGAAATTGTTCTTGCATACATTGACATGTGTACATGTGCATTTAGGTCATCTATAGCCGGAGGTATGCTCAACAGTTCATATGTTCATCTCTAGAATATTAGTAGTTACAGCTGGAGTAACCTGTATGTTCGCTTAAGGGGAATAGGGATTCTGTTGAATGTTACCAACTTTTACACAGCTGGCAGAACTTCAAGTTGAAAAACTCAGTTTTTTTTGCCACTTCAAACCTGCTATCATAGCATTCTAATAGCCAAAACACTAGAGGTCATTGCGACTAACAACTAACGCATCTTCAGGTTAATACAGTAATTTGTATCAGTTTCCATTGGATAGAATTGACCAGTGTAGTAAGTTGAGTTTTCAGTTTAGTAACTGTGGGAAAGTAATTGCCTCTATTATCCGAGCTTCTATTTCTGATTTTATCAGCGAGGTCTTGATTACACAGTTTCTAATAACACTAATGATCATACCTCCATGCGTTAGTCATTAGCCAGTTAGTGGATGTTACTATCTATAGTATTATTGATCCTACTCGTATACTTTTGGTACCATGATAAAATTCTGCTAGCTAATGCACAAAAGCCAACGCTGCCTTCGTTTATCTCAGGTTGCTGCCTCTCACATTGATCACAGGCTCAGACCAGATCTTGTACAATCATGTGCCGTGAAGGAAAGTGAATACTAGAGTTTGTTTTTCTTGTAGCAAGTCATCATGCTGCCACTGATGATGATTGCCTTACTCTTTTCATGAAGTTTACAAGTTTTGAGTCAAAATAATCAGTGGGCTTAGCTATGTTAGTATCTGTTTAATGATGTTGGTGTTAGCTAGAGGTGTCACTAGATTGTAAATGTTTAGATTTTGAACTCAAATTACTTGGTCTCAGTTTTAGTTTAAAATGAGCGGTTTCGTATAAACCCTGCAAATCATCAAAGCACAGGTGTTTCTAGTACAGAATAATAGTACAGAAGTACAGTATTTCTAAAAGTATTTCTCAGAGCTAGTTATAGAATCTACCAGAATTATGACTGCTTATATACACTCAGTGTCCAGTCTGGTATTGTGGATGTTTCTGGCTCACTTTGACTCAAGGTTATGACATTAGAGAGTGGTTAGTAACTAGTTATCTTATCTCCAGTATCTAACCCACAGATTTCGAAAATTGTTCCACTGATTGGAATATAATTCATTTATCAGCTGAACGCTTTGGGCAGTTGAGCACAACCAAATGCTTTACACATTGCGATGGTAGTTTCTGCAGTTGGCTGGTTATCAGTAGAAGGGCAATGAGGGTTGTCAGTGTGTGTATTAGTAGATCTGTCATTAGTTGAACCAGCTCTAACACCACAAACCACTTCACAAGCTGATCTCTGTTGGCAGCTGTACTAGGTTCCATGTCAGGTCACCTCAGACAAGAATAGCAATGCAGTAGTGAATCATTTGAACAGATTTCATTTGAATTATGCACTATAAGATAAGCTGCTTTTTAATTACTTTTATTTAACTAAACAATGGCAGGCCCAGAAAAATTATAATTTCGGTCAAGTTTTCAAATACTCTGTAACGCTGGCCAACAGCACCACTTGGTCAGTTTATGTTTCCATCTTCCCCATCACCAAAGGACTTGGTGGAATTCAGTTTCCGATTCCATATTCTAACTCAGTAGTTAATCTAGAATTCCTCCTGACTTGGTATTTTTACCAGCAGATTGGTGGTTAGTAATGGCTATATGTTTATTGCAGATATAATGACTATTAACTCTTTGTTAGGTTGAAGGTTTAGAACAGGAGCTCATGTTGTAACATCCACAGGCTCTTCTATTGATGCAGGCAATTATTTTTATTGGCCCTAGATAAAAAACTATTCATTCAAATTACAACAGAGAAATGTCTTGTTTTTGTATTCTTTGACTGAACTTTTCATGGCTTTGTTTATGTTTTGTTGACTTCACAAAGAGTTGCTAAACTTTGCAGTGTGTCAGTGAATCTTTCACACACTGAGTCAACTTTTGGTCAGCTCCCTCCTAATCCCTACTAACCCAGAGTATGGCTACTGCTACTAGTTCTGTATCTCTTCATATTTGACTATTGTAGGATCAGTTCGATAAGGTGACAGACCATACACAAAAGGGCATTGAGTTTTGTGAAAGATACACTCATTTTATAAAGGACAGAGCGAAGATAGAGGCCGACTATGCCAATGCACTGAGGTTTGTGGTCATGCCTTACACAAATTTATTCTACGTTGAAGTTGAATTACACATGCGTAATTGGCATAGCTGATCTAATATAACACAATAGGAAATATTTAGTTATTAATCACGCAGACATGAATAGTCAATGTGAGTGTAGCAACTTTGCTAGTTGGTACCTATAGGATATGTGTTTCGTAAAGCTGTGGCAGACGTAATGACTTGTGTGTACAAATTTACTTCCTTTTCATTATTCAGGCGACTCACTAAGAGTTATTTACCAAAGAAAAAGGAAGAAGAAAGTCCGTAAGTTTCTTAATTAAACGTCCGGCCATACAAGTAATAGTTGTTGCCTCTCAGAATGTCTCTGTAGCCCATATTCTTGTATAATACTAGTGCTCTTTCTTATAACCGGCCCCCCTCCCAATGTTGACCTCCATAGGCTAAACTTACTGATTTCGTTCATCTTAAATTATGCTGTTGGCACAAAGTATGGGTTTTTTGCTTCTTAAAATTTTCGCATGAGCAGTTTCAACACTTCCTTCTATGATCAGCCCTGAATGCTAAACTCTTATGCAATATAAGAAATTAACAACATATAAACTGCCAACTTTCATATAAGTCAAGAGCCTTCCTTACAGTTAAACTGTTTTAAGTCCTTGAAATTTGCATAGGATACTGTTTAGTGTTTTGGCTCTTGCCTAAGCACTGTTTCTTTACTTTCAATGTTTCAGTTTCTTTTCATTGCCTTTTCTACTGTTCTATTTCCTAGTAATTCAAAGTTAGTAAAAGTTCCTGTTACATTTCTAGTGTTGAATGAGTTGTAAAGAGTAGCTTGGCACTTTTGAGTTGAATCACTAATCATATTGATTTCAAGTATTGAAGGCATCATTCTTCTACACTACCTCAGAGATGGTGTCCGTGTGTCCAGCCTATGTCAGTGTCGCACATGTGCAAATCAATATTGCGAAAACTTGCTTCATTTCAGTCATCTCATTTTTGTTGAAACTCCTGAAAACTCAGTTCAAAAACTATTTGCTGCCTGTTGCTGCCTGGTTTTATATCAAGGCTCACATTTTCAGCATCTTGTTAGGCTTTACACATACCAATACTGTATAGTTGTACTCTGTATACTGTATAGTCGTACTCTGTATACTGTATATTCATACTCTGTATACTGTATAGTCGTACTCTCTATGCTGTATAGTCGTACTTTGTATACTGTATAGTCGTACTCTGTATACTGTATAGTCGTACTCTGTATTCTGTATAGTCGTATTCTGTATACTGTGTAGTGGTACTCTGTACACAGTACACACACAGTACAGAGAAGAGATGAATCAAATGGTTATCTGTCTGGTTGTTGTGCCACCAACTTTATCTCATTACGCAACAGTACTGTTGTGTGCTGTGTCACTGAATATGCTGTGATACAATACTATATTATGTTATACTACAGCTACACTATGCTACAATGCTAGATGCTATACTATGCTATACTATACTCTATAGTACATGTGCTATACTCTATAGTACTAACTGGTAGAGTAGTTACTAGTTAGACTACTAACTGGTAGAGTAATTACTAGTTGGACTACTAACTGGTAGAGTAATTACTAGTTAGACTACTAATCACTCATTCTGGTAGGTTACTCAGGTAGCCAAGGAATGAGTTGGATGGCAACCTAAAACATTGAATTAGTCTCCTGGTAACATCTCTAGGGGGTTTAGTTACCAACTGGACCAGTTCTAATCCTCAAACCAATCTCCCATTCATTTCATATTTGTAATGTAGGTTTGCTATTGTCTCTCCCAGTCTTTGTTCTCACTGGTGTTGGTCAGTGTGGCGTCTCACTGCTATGTTTATATTCAGTTCCTACAGGCTACAACAGCAGTTCGTACCACCAGAATATTCCTCTAACATATCCTGGGTTATTGTACTGACTCAATACCATCTGTTTACTCCATTAAGCATACATACGCAGCATTCCAGTATGCTCAGTTAGCTGTGGATCTCCTCTCTTTGTATCCTGCAGTATTCCAGTATGATCAGTTAGCTGTCGATCTCCTCTTTGTATCCTGCAGTATTCCAGTATGCTCAGTTAGCTGTCGATCTCCTCTTTATATCCTGCAGTATTCCAGTATGATCAGTTAGCTGTGGATCTCCTCTCTTTGTATCCTGCAGCATTCCAGTATGCTCAGTTAGCTGTGGATCTCCTCTCTTTGTATCCTGCAGTATTCCAGTATGCTCAGTTAGCTGTAGATCTCCTCTTTGTATCCTGCAGTATTCCAGTATGCTCAGTTTGCTGTGGATCTCCTCTTTGTATCCTGCAGTATTCCAGTATGCTCAGTTAGCTGTGGATCTCCTCTCTTTGTATCCTGCAGTATTCCAGTATGCTCAGTAATATCTCCTTGTATGTTACAGGTTTACAGTTGTTAAATCATTCAATGACTCTCTGAAAGAAGTGGCTGACATAGCAGGGCAGCATGAGCTTCTCGTTGAACAGCTCAAACAGAAAATTCTAGAAGTTAGTGTTCATCTCTCCACATCAACTACTCCATCTATATACTACTTTGTATTATTCTATCTACACTAACTACTCTATCTATACGCTACTTTGTATTATTCTACCTACACTAACTACTCCATCTATACACTACTTTGTATTATTCTATTTACATCAACTACTCTATCTATACATTACTTTGTATTAATCTGTAGCCTACTTTGAATTAACGATGAATTATAAAACAGTGCTGAATTTTTTGCACAACATAGCTCCAGCCTCTTATTTTTTACCCGCCATACAGGAGTTATCTGTCCTCTTTTAGTTAGAGTATATTGTGTTAGCTTACTCTATGCTGCCGCAGTTCACTGAGCAGGCAGATGAGCGTCAGCTGCTGCCTGACAGCCTTCCTTATTGCTAGTAACTATCTACTCAAGTAGAGCCACTCTACATGTTGCTGTGTTTTGTTTAGGAAATGGCAAAACTCATGACTGAGTTGAAAATTGAAAGAAAAAAACACATAGAAGAGTCAAAACGACTGGAGAACCAACTTCAAACTCAGCTGCGGACTTTAGAACAGGTTAGTTGCTACTTAAAACTACTACTACTACTACTACTACTAATACTCTGATTATCACTAGGACTACTACCTTGACTATTACTGTTACCATTCTTCATTAGCTAGTTCGTGAGTTACAGAGATAGCTATTTGCTGCAGTTGCCGTAAGCTGTGCGTTCCATCAGGCTGACTCACCACCTGACAGAAATCTTTTGAAGTTTTTAAACTTACCTGAAAATAATGAGTTCCAACTGTTTCAGTGACTAATGCTCCCTATTTTTAGGTTTTTATAAACTGCCACTTGGGAGTAATTTCTGTCACTTTGCCATTTCATAGTGTTTTGAATAATAATGAGTGTTGTGATTAGAATTTTGATTACAATTTAGCCTAGTGATTGGTTGATAGTTTTCACTCAATAATTGCAACATAAAAGTAAGTTTACATAATAGTTTACTAGATGATCGGCCAATGAAAAGATGACTCCTAGCAAGCAAATTTCCTAGGCGAGTTGTTACTAGCATATATCATAGTATATATCATATAATATAGTATTTAGCATATAATAGTATATAGCATATAATAGTATATGGCATATAACAGTGCATAGCATATAATATGTACATACACAGCATATAATAGTATTCACAAATTACTATAACAGTTATTGATTGCCTTGAGCAATTAGATAATCAACTCGTTGCACGCATGACTCATTTAGTGCATTGATAGCCTTATTCATGTAGTTAGCAAACATTGCGTTACTGAAATACAGTGAAGGGTAACAGGGTGGGTTGGGGTGAGTCACATGTAAATATATGCCAACTATAAACTATATCAGTTAGCTTATCAGCTGCATGACGTCATGGGGCCTCCATTAGTTCAAATGTGTAGTATTGTTGCGTCAGGTGGAAATATCTCACTGGGCTCCTATGGATTAACATGCTGCAGATTGTATTTGCTATACACTTTCAACCATATACCTACAATGCAGCCCCATCTGTGATAGCAAAGGGTGATAATAGCCGATGACTGCGAAATCAGTATATTTTATGATATGTTATCAAACAATGGCTGTCCTGGCACAGAGTCCCTCTAATCATATTCATTCACCCTTGACAAGTTATATTTTATCAAAACCACCATTTTAATGATGACTTTCTCTAATTAGGCAAGTCTAACTAGATGTTGGTGCTCTAGTTTGCATCATTGTATGTTGCAATGTCGTAGGCTAAAAGGAGATACGAAAGGGCGTTCCAGGAACAGGTTCGGGCTGAAGAGACGTTCAGAAATGCTGATGCCAACCTCAATCTGTCTCGAGCTGAAGTCGAGAAAACGAAAAACATGATGCACCAGAAAGCACAGGCCTGCAGCGAATGCAAATCTAGCTACGCCCTGGTCCTTGAGCAGACCAACAATCACCAGAGAGATTATTACAACAAACTCCTACCACAGGTCTTCCAGGTCAGTGAAAGCAGGGTAGGAGAAAGAGAGGGTTAGTGGGAGGGGGTAGGAGAAAGGGGGTTAGTGGGGGGGGGCTAGAAGAGAGGGTGGGGGTAGGAGAGAGGAGGTTAGTGGGAGGGGGTCAGAGAGAGGAGGGTTAGTGGGAGGGGGTGGGAGAAAGGAGGGTTAATGGGAGGGGGTAGGAGAGAGGGGGGGTTGGAGAGAGGTTTAGTGGGAGGGGTAGGAGAGAGGAGGGGGTAGGAGAGAGGAGGGTAGGGGAAAGAGGGGGTAGTGGAGGGAGACAGAGGGGGTATTAGTGGGGTGAGAGACAGGGAGACAGAGGGGGTATTAGTGGGGGGAGAGAGGGGAAGACCAGATGTTGCGGACACCCAAGTACTAGAAGTAGAACATAGTAGCCTACCAGGTTGAGTGGTGATTATCATGTAGTAAATGCTACAGTGTAAGACATCTACACACCTGCAACCTCCATCCACTTCTTGAAATATTGTTTAAAATTGTTTTGTACAGTCGATGCAGGAACTTGATGAAAAAAGAATAATAAAAATAAGAGAGTCTATAAAACAGATGTCTGATGTGGAAAGGGGGATACAGCCTATAATAAACACTTGCCTCGATCTAATCAGTCAGTCGAGTGAGAAGGTAGACCACGGAGAGGTGAGTGTGTAGAGTATCCGTTACTTGTGTAGAGTATTCGTGACGTGTCCCTGGTGTAGGGCAGATGTCCAAATGGCTTTGTAGAGTTCGTAAAAACAGAGTTCTAGAACTGTTTCAGTTTCTGGCTTGATTTGTTTCACTAAAATTATGTGGCGTCTCGATATTCATTCCTTCGTAATACATACATACATACATGCATTGACACCTGATGGTGACACGACTATCTAGCTCCCCTCCTCTGTTCTAGGACTCCAGGAGAGTGATAGACCGTTTTAAGTCTGGATTTGTTCCACCGGATGATATTGCCTTCGAAGACTTGGGTAACGAAGACACAAAGTCCATCGGCTCGTCAAACTCTTCAAAGGTTGGTTTCTAATTTGCTGACTCATTAACACACTGTCTGAACAGCTTGACTCTCGGCTGTCAGTCGTTCTCATTCTGACCTCCTTTTAACTTATCTTCAACTTTCTAACTGACTGGGTTCAGTTCTCAACTATTACTAGTAACTGTATATATTTACTTGTTCCTGGAAGTATATTACCAGTAACTGTATATATTTACTTTTTCCTGAAGATATACTACCAGTAACTGTATATATTTACTTGTTCCTGGAAGTATATTACCAGTAACTGTATATATTTACTTTTTCCTGAAGATATACTACCAGTAACTGTATATATTTACTTTTTCCTGAAGATATACTACCAGTAACTGTATATATTTACTTTTTCCTGAAGATATACTACCAGTAACTGTATATATATTTACTTTTTCCTGAAGATATACTACCAGTAACTGTATATATTTACTTTTTCCTGAAGATATACTACCAGTAACTGTATGTATTTACTTTTTCCTGAAGATATACTACCAGTAACTGTATATATATTTACTTTTTCCTCAATATAGGTTATGTGTCTGTAGCTTATTATTGTATATCCATTTCAATCTTGCTGTTGCATTGTACGCTGTTTAACCATCATCTGTTACCATTAGACAAGAGAACCAACGATAAAGTCTAGTGCTGGCACTACTAAGGGGCCTAAAAAGAAAGAAAAAGGCAGATTAGCTGGAATATTTGGTGGAAGGGTAAGTAATGGGCTGTTTTTGTGTACATATATAACCCTTGCCATGTATCTGCACTTACTTATGCACTAGGACCTTCAGTATCTTGTTGAGTAGATCATTTTGATTTCCACATCGTGCTAGCTTAGTTTCATTTGCTGTTACCACCACCACCACTTGTATAGTTGCAGTTTATCCAATTGGTTGCCATGGGGTATAGTGGATATGCTATCAGCACTGTTTAGCCTTAGACTGTTTTAGTAGACCCCGTCATAGCATCACTGGTTATACAACTGAATTTTTGTAATTTCAGAAAGGTATTTTGGGAAGGAAAGTGAGACAATCTTATAAGTTTTCAATATTAGAGCTTCATGCATGTTGAACACACATTTCCAAGACTCGTATTTTTGTTTGGAATTTGAAAGCGTTAGAATTACTGGTTTGAGATTAGTTGGGGGTTAATTCTACTCTAAAGTTGTAAGATTGCCTTTTAGTGCATTTCTAGCCAGCCCCGTACGCTTGCCATCCTATACATTGCGGATACATGTATCAGTTTTTACTATGAAAACATATTACTCGACATTCTGTATTATTTTCTGTACTTATCAGTATTACCATAATAACTTTTTCCAATAAACATCATCATTAATATAATAGCAGGTAGATTGCACACACCTTGTGACACGTGTCACCTTGGCCCTCTATAATGTGTCTAGTTTATGTAGATATTCTCATTTTGTCAAGTCTAAAGATGCACATTACGGTGAATTAGCTTTTCTAAAAACATGCTCTAGAGGTGATGGTGTAGATAAGATGGGGCTGGCTCACATTGACGGGGACACGCCCATTGCATTTTTGTTTGTAAATTTAAACATGGTGAATCTGGTGATGTGAAGTTGTCAAATAATCTTGAGGTTTTACTGTTTTAATAAGACAAAATAAAAAACATGAATACAAGTTTTATCCAACAGCAAATTATGGCACCACACCAATAAAATGTTGGTGTAATAGTTGCAGTCCAACAACCGGGCATTTTGAAAGCTATTTGAACAAAGTTGTCATCACTCATTCATCGTACCACCTCTATATAGGTTAGCCTAATTTTAGGTGTTGTCTCCACTTAGCAAACCTGCCACATATTTTGCAAGGTTTTACATTTTTGACTGCCCTTGTTAATCTGTAGCCTTTTTATTCCATTAACTCTGCAGGCTTTAAACTCATTTGATTCAAAAATATTTTTTTGTGTTGTAAAACAGGATCTGTTCCAACATGGAGTCAAACAATTATAGCTGCACAATCATAGTTGCACAGTTACAGTTATACAGTCAAGTGACACAGTTATAGTATAGTTAGTACAAGTTGTGAATATTATGGAAATGCATAGCGGAATATATATAGGCATTTGTCACCAATTTTGATTTCTTTAGGCTACTCCTTAATTGTTTATCTTTTTTTGGTTATTCCATTAGAGCTCAAGTTTTCGAATAGGCAAGGTAACACATCTCATAGCTGTTTTAATACCATTTGTTTTACTTGCATGTTGTACGCACCCTTTCTTTAGCACATATTCTAGGTCCACGGCTACCAGTGGTGGTTTTAGCTTCAGCTCCCAAGAGTTGTGGTGAATAACCGTCTTGCTATTAAGTTCAAGGTCATTCTTATTCTTGCCGCTTTTAGCTTTCTGTGTTATACCTTCTAGCCAATATTCTAGTAGTTTTTATTTCATCCATTTTACAAATTCAATTCCGTATTAATTTTAGAAATGTTTTGTCATTCCTTGATTTTGTAGAGTTGCCCTAGATTTATTAGTTCTCGTAGGTTTGTTCAACATTCACTCTGATACCCTGGCTATTTTCTAGATGACACTTTTACGCAGGGTAATCTCTATGTATCCTTCAGTTTATAGTAGACTTTGGCTAGTTTCTTGTATTTTCATTTCAACAGCTTGCTCTATGTTGTTCAGTGTATTTGGTGGTTTTAGTTGTACCATAGTTTGCTAGAATGTTGTATTTCATCCTGTTTAGTTTTAAGATTTGTGTATATTTTATTTCAGTTTGTGGGGGACATTTGACCAGGTGGTGTTGACTGCTGGGCTACTAGCAGTATCCAAGGCTTACTATTGCGCTATGTTTTGTAGGCTAAAAAGTTCTATAATGTACGAGCTAGAAGTGAAACTCTACCAATAAGACACAGCTTACTGTTTTTCAAGGTTACGATGTGCCTCTGGTGGTTGCTGTTGCCGCATGCTTTGTTATTATTGGATGTTTTTGCAAGTTTTGAACTGGCTGTTTGCGCCGCGCTGCTTCATTTTGCTTCTTAGCTTAGGTTTTAGTCATTAGGTCCTTTTACTTTGGAATGCTGGCGCTATGCTCCAATGTGTTCCTATTGGTCCAGTCCAGTCAGATGAGTCATAAAATTCTTTTCAGTCTGATATCAAGTTCCTTTCTGTATCATCTACCTCAATGTATTATGTTGGATTTTTTTATTTTCATGCAGGGAAATTCTATAAAACACAGGGTAAGGTAACTACGCAAGTTGTTGGTCTTACTTATATATAGTTGAGTTATACAAAAATACTCTGGTGAATAGTATATACTTTACCACATCTACGCTCTGCTATATCTGTATACTGATAATTTTACCTGCGTTCTCCTATATCTTACCTGCATACTGATACATCTTGCCCGCTACCCACATACTGACACTTATAAACATACTCTACACGCTTACTGATACATGGCTTACTGATATATGCTAATTGCAAACGTTTAGGCAATCATTTAGTTGGTGTTCGTTTATTCATTGCTTGACCTTGTCTTGTTGGAAATCAGGCTAAGTGTAACACTCCTTCACTCATCAGGTTTTCTATTCCATCAACTAACTTTTGCTCTTAGCTCCGGAGATTTTGCTGCAGAAAGATGGGTGGTAGATATAGCCTCCCGACTTCAATCTCTGTAAGAACCTTGCTGTTGGACTGTTATTCTCTAAATCTGTCTGATTTTGTTCCGAAAATTCATTCAGCTTTTTGCTATTCACATTTTCATTCTTTCTTTAACATCCGTTGCTACAAGAGTCTGTCTTCGGTTATTCTTTCTATCTGTTGGTTGAGTTCTGATACCCAGTTTATTTGTTACTCCTGCGAGGAATGCATGCAATGCCTTGCTTTAGCTTCAGAGCAGCTGGTTAAATCTGCTTTACAGTAGGAAATAATTGGTCCAAATCTATATTACTTGCCACTATCTAGATTCTAGGGCAAGTTGCTACTAGCTAGGTCAACTTGCTATCTAGGTCAACTTGCTACTATCTAGGTCAACTTGCTACTATCTAGGTCAACTTGCTACTATCTAGGTCAACTTGCTACTATCTAGGTCAACTTGCTACTATCTAGGTCAACTAGTCAACCCGCCAGCTTAGGCTGTTTTGTGTACCGTAATGTTGTCCTCAGTTTATGTGTACTCCCACCTTGCATGACTGCACAACTGTAGTTTAGATATGCCGTGGCAGCATAGCCTGTGTTCGTTCAATACGTAGCCTCTTTACACACATGTTATATACTTGTTGTTTGCTGAGAGATAGATTTGATACTTCAATTTAGATTTTGTTTTTATATTTTGCTTGAATTTTTTTAAGATTCGTTGAATAGTTATGCAAAAAGTTTATACTGCCATACTTGATGGACTTCAAAGAATATTTTTCTCTAAGACAGCTGTCTGAAATTTGGGAATGCATCAAATAAGAGTAACAATTCAATATTCTAACAATATTTTGAGGTTCTAACCATTCTACAATCTATCAAAAACTGGCCAAGAATTGGAGAGGGGGTCATCTTCTCTCCCCCTTTTCAATCAGCTGATGCGTGAAGTCATCGCATGCTAGTAGTACTGGGTTACTCTAAGTTAGCGTACTTAGAGAGTTTATTCCATTCAACTGTATCTCACTTCTGTAACCCCAGGGCTCTGAGCCGGCCAGTGAAGACTTCAGTCACCTCCCTCCGCAGCAGCAAAAGAAGCAGCTGAAAGAGAAGATAAAAACCATTAAACATCAGATAAACAAGGAGAGTGCATCCAGGTAGGTGACATGTGAAGCTAGTCATGTGTAGTGGGTGTCAGGGGTGAGCAACTTCTAAAGTATGTTGTTGGCTTGTTGTTTGTGAAACCAGTTACAGCGGTGTCTTGTAACCGGAATGTAAACAGTTGTGGACGTTGGTAACTCTGCAATAATAACTGGATGCTCTAACTAGAGTGTGCTAATGTGTGTTATTGTTTGCTAAGATGTGCTATTGTGTGCTAACGTATACTGCAGTGTTTCATGCATCTAATAAGTATCAGCGTCTGTATTTGGTTGAACATGTTGTGTTGCCAACCATAACTGTGACTGACTCTGTCTACATGGTAGGGACGGTATTGTGAAGATGCAGGGCGTCTACCAAACCAACCCTCAGCTAGGAGACGCCAACTCTGTGCAACACCAGCTAGATGAGAGCAACCAGAAACTAGCTGCTCTAGAGAGTGAACTTGCCAAGTTTGAGGTAAGTAGTACTTACATCTCTACGTAGTACTTACATCTCTACGTAGTACTTACATCTCTACGTAGTACTTACATCTCTACGTAGTACTTACAACTCTACGTAGTACTTACATCTCTACGTAGTACTTACATCTCTACGTAGTACTTCCATCTCTACGTAGTACTTACATCTCTACCTAGTACTTACATCTCTACATAGTATTACATCTCTACATTGAGACATTGCTTCTAGTATTTCTTGTCTATTTTACTTCCTGCAGCTTTTGCTTAGAAGTTAGCTTATTACATATTGCTAGAGTTTTTTCCCCTTGGCATTGGTAAATAACTTGGAATACTATTTACATGCAGGGTTACCTAGCAGCCGCTTCTGGAGACACCCCAGTCATGGCCAGACGATCATCTGTAGGCTCATTTCATAGTGCAGGTTCCTCAGAATCTCCAGCTGTTCAGCCGTCTACTGGAGGTAACACTCTTGGTGCTCAGTCTATGTTTGTTGTTATTTCTGAGACTTCTTATGATGAATTTATTAGCATTTCTTGTTAAAATGAAGCACCCAAGAGTATGGAATTCAAACTGGTGTTAAGTGTTAGCCTGTCAATGTTGGGGTGTGAAGCAAATGATTTCTAACTTACTCAGTCTGTAAGAGTCCGCTGGCTCCGGAATACATTTAATTATTCCGATTATTTCGTAGAGCAGTCACTTTTCAAAGAAAAATTTTAACATTGATAGACGTTTACACAGGTGGTGCTGAAACCAACTTATCAAGTCATGACGTAGGGTAGCACCATAGCACCATCCTCATCTCTCAGTACCACTTCTCTACCGTCTCTCAGTGCCAATTCTCTACCACCTCTCAGTACCAATTCTCTACCACCTCTCAGTACCACTTCTCTATCACCTCTCAGTACCACTTCTCTACCACCTCCCAGTACCACTTCTCTACCATCTCTCAGTACCACTTCTCTACCATCTCTCAGTGCCACTTCTCTACCACCTCCCAGTACCGCTTCTCTACCACCTCTCAGTACCGCTTCTCTACCACCTCCCAGTACCGCTTCTCTACCACCTCTCAGTACCACTTCTCTACCACCTCCCAGTACCACTTCTCTACCACCTCCCAGTACCACTTTTCTACCATCTCTCAGTACCACTTCTATACCACCTCTCAGTACCACTTCTCTACCACCTCCCAGTACCACTTTTCTACCATCTCTCAGTACCACTTCTATACCACCTCTCAGTACCGCTTCTATACCATCTCTCAGTACCACTTCTCTACCATCTTTGCTTTATAAAGGATAAACTGGATTAACTGTTTTTGTTTCAATATTTTGCAGTGAATGGTGGAACCCCGAATAGTCTCAGTGTTAGCTCAACACCACACAGACAAACCACGTAAGGGAGATAATTACCATATTAATTTCAAATAATATTTTTGTTACTAAGTTAGTCAATCTGCATGTGTCTGCTTTGTATTGCTGCAGTTCTTATGTTTCTATGATTTCACAGTTCTAGCTCACGTACAACTAGTTACTTTTCTACTAAAAGCAAGGCTGTCTAGCTAATTTTATGTAATGTTAAAATGTTCCAAATAAAATTTCACGGCTGCATGCCTAAGCAATCTGGTTTACAGTAGACTTTCTGCATGCATGTTTTTAATAATTTCATTGCTTTGGCTCACCTGTCATTGGCTTTGCAGTTTAATTCAATATTATGTAACTGGACAGTCCTGATTTAATATTTTCCCCTTGACAAAGGAAATTGTGTGCCCCATTCGCCACAGTTTGTTAGGATTAAGAGTTTTTTCTGGACAACATCACTTAGAGCACATCAGTTTGACTGCAGCGAGCGAGTTTTTAGTAATTTTGTACTGATGTGATAATGTGCAACACAAATCTATTATTAATTATAAAGTGTTTTTCTAAACTATAATTCCCCATCAATTTTCTATTTGGCAAATTTAATACATTCACATTTTTGTGCCAACATTGCAGGTCATCTCAAAGTATCTTAATCATCTTATCTTTGTATGCAGATGCATGACTGTTAATAACTTCTACACGGCTGGGCGTAGTTGTCTTTCATTTCATAGTAGTTAGTAGTAGTAGACGACTTTTATTTTCACTTGGTGTGACCAAGCTGTTGTACCTTCAATAATACGTGTAATGTTTCAGCTCTATGTATAGTGTGCGGTCAGCGCAGTCTGTACATAGCCAACTATACTACGATGATAGTCCGAAAACGTTAGATGATAGGTAAACCATCATCCGGCTTCTCTTTCATTTGTAATGATTTGAAGTATTCTTTCTCTTATTTCCTGTTACTCGGAGTGAATTTTGAAGCCTAGCCAGATGCCAGCAACTAAAAATTCACGACAAAATCCTCTCTAGAAAAGCTCTTATTTTACTAAATCAAACTTATTTCAACCCCAATAATCTTTTTCAAAAAGGAATTCTAAAATATATGACATTTTCTGAACTCCAGTGCTGAGTTTTAATGTAAAGCTTTGACGGAGTATGGCTGAGAGTTTCTGGAATTCACTCTGAGGTGGAAGGTCGTTATGGCTTATGACCTTGACATTGAAACATGTGCTGTGAGTGGCTGCTTTGTGACATTGTAACTGTGTGTGTGCGCGTGTGTGTGCTGTCCCAATTTCTGACCACCTTTTGTACCTTTCTTTAGCATCTACTATTATAGTAGATAAACTATTATAATAGATAGGCTAATATAGTAGATAGGCTATCATAGTAGATAGACTGTACTATTTTAATCGATAAACTATGCTATTGTAGATTGGTTTATTAAATCTTGTGGTTTACAAATGAAATCTGACTATCTCGCTCTCTTTCGCTCTGCTACCCTGTCTTTAGCTAGATGCTCATAGTATAAGGGTTCTATTTCTCTTGCTATCTGTTTAATTTAAATTTAGAACATTAAATTCAAAATTCAAGTTTCAGTGTGAGTGTATCTACTGTAATACTGTCTTGTCACAAATAGATTGTCGTACTAACTCAGCCTTTCTGTCACACGGTTCTGTTATTGTGAAGCATATTACACCATACCTACCTACAAAATATATGTTGTGACAAATTTCTGTTCTCAAAATATTTGATTCATAGTTAAAAGTGCAGCACTTAGAACTAATGTATGAAACTTATGAAAGATATATTGCTTTGTAAAGACTTGTAGCAGTGGTCTACAGATTAACAAAAAGACGGAATGCTTTCAACTCACTGATGGTTTTGTTGCATCATAGCCAGACTGCATAGTCATCTATTTTGTATGATTTATTTATTCTGATATACCTGCTACTTTTCAACAGCTTACTAGATTGTATAATATTTGTTTCAATTTTGTTAATCAGTTGACAGAATGCAATTCGCCATCAACTTTAGTCGCCATTAGCTTTCTTTCAACTGATCCACCTGTTCGTTGCTCATCGCTCGCTCAATAATACTAGTAGGGTAGGTGACAGTAGACTGTTTGCTTTTTCAGCGCTGCAATGGCAGATAGCTATGATGAAACGGGCAGTTTTGATGAAGATTTTGAACCCCTAACTGTTGTTGGATCCGCCTCTGCCCTTTACCCTTTTCAAGGTGAGGCAGTGTTGCATAGCTATTTTATACATCTCACGTGTTCCTGTGTCTACAGATATATATGTGTGTGCTCTTGAGCCCGCAAGGATGTGTGTATATATATATATGTATGTTATCTGGACATATTGTTACAGCTACTACTCCTGGGTCACTGGACATGGTCGCTGAAGAGCAGTTCTCTGTAGTGGAATTTGATAATGGAGATGGGTGGACTCGGATTAGAAAGGATACGGGAGACGAGGGATTTGTCCCCACCACGTACATACAAATACGCTCACAATAGTGACCCTCTTGTAATCTTGTTTGCAATCATTTTGCTGCTCTCTTCTGGAGAGTACGTTCTTGGTATGTATGTCTGTCTGTCTGTCTGTCTCTACAAATGGCTTGCTCAATAACTATACTCACGTGTATAGCTACGGATTCAGATGGCCATATTGCAAGTCGGAAACAGCAAATAAAGAATTCTAAATTCGTTGTGTAAGCTGATGTGCTGTACTGAAAGGATCAGGGTGGTGTTTTCTCCGGAAGTTTCTATCAGTCGAGATCCCAGATCTACGTTCAACTAAACACTAGATGTATGCTGGCATCATTGTATCACCATAAGAATATTATTATTGTTTTATAATTACTCTTCCCTACTTTATTTCACACTTTGTTCTTGAAAGTAGTGAATAGAATTATGTGAGAATTTATAGATGATTTGTTATGTATCTATGCTTTGTCTAATTATTTATATAAATATTGTACACAATTTCTCATTAGCTTATTATTGTTATTTACGACAACTGACTCACTAATAGCACTAGATAAAAGTCAAAGATTTTCTGCGGAAGAGCCAACCGGTATGAATTCAATATTGGCAGCCGTGTTGCCTTTTGTATTCCAATATCTTTTTTCTTTGATATTTGTTATTTTGTTAACATGTATTGCGAAAATAAAATTAATTTGAATTTTTGAGTTTCTATTAAATTTTTATTGTAGCATAATTACATATTCTATTATGTTATGGGTAATTGTCACCATTAAGTTTAATTGCTTAAATAATAAAAGTATAAACTGCAAGTATAAACTTAATTCTTTAGTGTAAGTTAGAGAATGTGGTTTGCTGATATAAAGGGCAGTCATGTTTGTTTAGTTGTGTTGGCTATTGGTTGTAACTTGTAAAGCATACTGTGATTGAGGAAACAGCATGAAATCTCATAGCACCTTGACCTCTTCACTATATGCTACTTGTCCACTGCTCTGATAAATTACTTCTGTAAAGCTCAAGTCCTCATCTGCTTGAAACAAGGCAGCATGGGGTGTAAAAGTTCTCAGCTGTAACAACAGAAAGCAGTTTAAAACATTGCAGTATTTTGTTGTTTTAGCATAGGAAGCAACTCCTAGTCACTGCCTTTTGTACGATTTACTTTGAACCTTTGTATATTGAGAAGAAACTCTCAATTTGGTGGGGGACAACTTCTTTTATATGAGCATGTTAAACCAGGTAGTAAATAGGCCTACATATTATACTTGTAGTAAAAGAATTCCTAAAATAGAAAATAATATACATGTATATTTAACATCTCATGTATCTTGTATAACATTGCAGCTATGGAATAATCTACCCGATAGTTCATCATATTCACATTATTGGACAATTGTTCACTACTTTATTATATGCCATTCTCATTCTGGTAGAAAATAGAAACGTAACACTTGAAATTCATCTTTTAGCACAATGCAATGATTCAATTGAATTGAAAAGTTTTTTCCTCAAAATCACGGTAAAAATAAAATAAGATGTTCAGCTTTAACAGCTCATAAACAATTTATTCTGCTACCCAAACATGGACATGGAGGAGATAACTGAGGAGCACTCAAAATTATATGGGCTATATAAACTATAATGTTTTGCAATGACAAATAATCAAGATGGCACTGTCGAGTTGTCTTTTCAAAACAAATTAGTTTTCTAAAGCTGGCGCAAAGTGTTTCCTTGATCTCCTAACTAAGAAAATCATAAGCTAGATGATTAGCGTATCATTGTTCTTAACAGCTCAATAACATTAACCCAGGTTCTTTATGAAAATGCTAGAGTAAGGTTGGGATACTGCTATGGCCTTTAAAATCAAAACAACTTTCTGGCTTTTATTATTTTGCAACGTGAAGTGGGTGGATAAAGTTAAAAATTTAAAGCCATTCATTTAGAAGTTCTACAAAGAACTTTTCATTTACAAGCTCTGTAAAACCGTAACTGCTAGTGAGTTTTTAAACTTTAAAGGGAAATTTATAAGTGATTGTAATACTTCATATAGCATGATCATGATGACTTTGTTGTCAGGATCATATGATATACTTATACTTATACTTATACTTATAGTTATAGTTAACTCAAGTTATAGTTATAGTTATAGTATTACTATTATTATTAGTATCACTATTACTATTACTATTACTATTACTATTAGACTTAGTATTACTGTATTAGTAATGCTAATATTAATAATATTAATAGTAATAATATTCCTATTAGTATTACTATTAGTATTACTATTAGTATTACTGTATTACTATTAGTATTACTATTACATTTACTACTACTACTAGTATTACTATTACTGTTAGTGTTAGTATAACTATAACTATAAGTATTGTTATTACTCAAATACTATTGGTATTAGTATTACTATTAGTCATAGTGTTACTATTTGTATTAGACTTACTCTTACTCTTAGTCTTAGAGTGAAGTTGTACTTCATAAGTCATCACTCATATTCATAAGATAAGAGTAACTGTAAGAGAAAGACAAGTCATACTCATACTGATAGTGATACCCATAGACGGCTAATGAGAATATGAGTATGGCTATGGCCCGCTCTTTACTCATAGTGATAGTCTTAGTGATACTCATAGTCATACTCATGCTGGTCATGATGATGATGGTGTAACTTTAAGTTTATTATGATTGTCATACTCGTATAATCGCGTTCATTTTCAATATGAATTGATAATCAATATGATATTTATTATCAATATGAATATCGTACTCATACTCAAAGTCAATGTCCTACTCGTAGTGATTCTCGGGCTGACTCCCGCACTGCGACGTTAACTGTATAACATTAACTTAAATTATAACTCGTAAGTCGTAACTGTCCCATAACTATTTCACTATGACTATTCCTATTACTATTACTATTACTATTACTACTAGTATTACTATTAGTATAACTATAAGTATTAAATTTAATAATACTTTTAGTATTTAATTTAAATGTCGCTTTTTCTTTTCATTTTGATTTTTCTTCTGCTTTCTGGGCTCTGGTTATCTTTTTAACATTTATATTTGTTTAATGGCTTTTATCATGTCACTTTTATTTTGAAAGAGACTATTACTATTAGTTTGGTTTCTATTAGGTATATGGCAACTCAATGTGTAATGATATTTATTAAATATATATTTTCCCTTAGAATTGGTCAGCAATTATTAAAAGTATTTTTATTTTTGTAATTTGTGATTATTTTTCTATCCAAAACATATTATTAATATTATCAACAATTCTTCTATTTTTTGCAGCATAAAACATGGCTAGTGAGAATCTTGCCAAAGTCTTTGGGTAAGTTATCTGTGATTTATTTCTCAATTTCAATAACCTCAATAATAAAATAAGTAACAAGTCTATGCAAACCACAGGGTCTCAATAAGATGGCAAGTTGTATGTATACGCTTCACGTCAACTTTTCACAACTATAGTTTCTAATAACACAATCAGTAAAGAGTTATTGTAATTGGCAATAAATAATAGAGAGTAGACATGTGAATAAAGTCATTTATTTTGAATCAGCATGTTGGGTTTGTTGCCATAGGTACATTGATGAGCATCAATCTCTGTATATAGAAAGACTTGCACAATCTGTAGCAATACAGAGTGTATCGGCATGGCCAGAGAAGAGAGGAGAAATCAAGAAACAAGTGGTGGAAGTAGCTGAGGTATCTTTTGTTTATAATAAACATCTTTATGCTAAATTAGGGGACCAAAATTAATGCTCTCACTCTCACTTGTCCCTGTTAACCTAAAGTAGAAATATTATGGCAATGGAATTAGTTTTTTTAGTTTCTTTATAGTTGATATGGAACTAAAGTTACCTAATAATACCATGAATATAATAATAGGTATAGTAATAATGTTAATGATGAATGTATTTTTGTAATATTACTGCAATGTATTATATGTCCACTCCAGCCATTCATCTGAATGAGAACGTTAGAGTATATGTGAACACATGGCATCCAATAATAAATATTACTGAATTTATCAAGTGATTCTAAAAGTCGTGAGGTCATATGGCTAGTTGCTGTTTTTACTATTCTATTATATAATAAAAAGCAGCAATAATAAACTAGCAATAAATTGAATACTAATGAAATATCTTAATATTTGTCTATACTAAACTCCTAATTGTATGGTCATTATGATATGTACCAAAATAGATTTCCCTTTCATTTTCTTCTGTTATATTTACTACATGTTATCTTTCAAGATTATGATGAGTCATAAGGACCAAAAAACCTATTAAAACTTGAGTTGTGTGAAATTCTAGCATTCTTACCATTGTTAACCCACACACTAAGCCAAGAGGTATAAATCTAAAGTAGGAAGCAATACAATGTCAGACCTATGGGTGGCAGTGAAATTTCAAGCTAGCTTAAGTTGTTCTTTGTTCAGTCACACCTGCGGGTATTCAAAATCAAATAGCTACCGTTATAATAGGATTATTCTAAATTAGGATAGGAATGTCCTCTTTGAAAAGATTATTATTGTATTCTGCTAAGCAATAATATTTTGCTTTCTAGAAAATAGTTGGCAATATTTATCTTAAACTCAAGTTGTTTCAAATTTGAAGGGGAATTTCTAACTTAAAATTTTTCTGCAGAGAAATTTTATAGCTTTTTGTTTTTATACATACACATGACTGAAGAACCACCGTAAGTTATGACACTTCAGTACTTCCTGGTTGAGTACTTTGCCGTTACTCTGTTATAGTAGTTAGTATAAGTTTTGCTGGTGGCACTTGATTGTTCAATGCTTTTCTTCAATGACTATATAGTAGTATATAATTACTATATAGTTGTATATAATAAATATATAGTAAGTCTAGTATATAGTAAGTATAGTATATATAGTAAGTATAGTATATAGTAAGTATAGTATATATAGTAAGTATAGTATATATAGTAAATATAGTATATAGTAAGTATAGTATATATAGTAAGTATAGTATATATAGTAAATATAGTATATATACAAGTATTTGGTGTTGTACAGTGGATAAAGAGACTTGGTGGTACGTACGAGCTGGTTGAGCCAGGAAAGCAAACTCTCCCAGACGGAACCCAGCTGGACATTCCCCCGATATGCTTTGCTGAGCTGGGACATGACAAGTCTAAAAAGACCATCCTCATATACGGCCATCTTGATGTTCAACCAGCCTTGAAGTCTGACGGGTGGGATACGGAGCCCTTCGTACTGACGGAAGTAGATGGGAAGCTGTATGGCAGAGGATCTACAGACGATAAGGTAAAGGCTTGGGGTTTGGGGGGTGTAGGGTAGAGGGGGGTAGGGTAGAGGGGGGGATAGGGTAGAGGGGTGGTTGGGTGGGTGGGAGCTTTTTGATACAGAACTCCTAAATTATAACTCTGTCTAGATTATTGTATTTGGGAATATAGTGTTTATTGTTATTCGTAGAAATTCTATCAAATTTCATAACTGTTTAGACTTTAAACAATGTTGGAGTTCACCGGCTTTCAAAAGGTATGTTTAGTTTAATTTTTAACCAAAGCCATAAAATATATGAGGTTTTGCACCAGCTGTGGCGCAATAAAGAGCAGTTGACATGTGCACAACAGGTCCATTGGTCAATTCTATAGTCGTTGCTGGTACCAGGAAGTGACATCTCATGCAAATGCTTTCCTTGTAACTGTGACAAACAGTGCTGAATGGTTAAACTTCACATCTTCAAGTTGACATGTTGTTTGTCTGTAACCTTTGACCTTGCTTCAGATAAAAATGTGAGATAAGATAGTATATCACAGAGCTGTATATTATCCATCAACAAGACAACACTATCTTTCTAGGTTTTGTTATAAGGTCAAAGTTCAGTCATGTGATGTTATACAGATAATACAATAATACTCTGTCTTCAAAGTTCAGTCATACAATCAACTTCATATCACTTTTTCCCAGAATCCTTCATCTATCTGTTTAGCAAGCACTGAGACTGCATGTATACAGAATATGCATCTCAATAATATATAATGTAGTTGGCTGTAAGGGAGTGAACAACTCCCGTAGTTAATATTGCATTGTTGTATAAACCAGTGTAACACAATTATAGTATTTCACTGAACAATGATACACAAGTGGCAAGGTTATGTTGCTGTAGATTCTAGTGAAGAAAGAGTGGAATGCATTAGTCCTGTAGACTGTGTACCACGCACTGTATACTGTCTAATATGCGGGCCGTGTATTGTAGGGCCCATGCCTTGCTTGGCTAAACTGTGTAGAGGCTCACCAGAAGTTGGGTCTTGACCTGCCAGTCAATCTGAAGTTCATATTCGAAGGGATGGAGGAGTCTGGCTCGGAGGGTCTGGATGAGACGGTGTTTGCCTGGAAGGACAAACCCTTTATGCAGGTCGGCTCTGTAATACGTAGGAGTGTAGTAGGGGGTGTGTATGAGAGGGTGTGAGAGGGGTGTAGTGTATATTAGGGGATGTAAGAGGGGGTCTAGTGTGTAAGAGGGTGTGTAGTGTGTATGAAGGGGTGTGAGAGGGGGGGTGGAGTGTGTAAGTCACTACTTGCTATAATAGTACTCCACTTTCTATATTACTAGTTGTATTTTATATATGCTTTTAAATTAGTATTATATATGTTTATATATTAGTATTATATATGCTTATATATTAGTATTATATATGCTTGTATATCAGTATTATATATGCTTATATATCAGTATTATATATGCTTATATATTAGTATTATATATGCTTGTATATTAGTAATATATATGCTTGTAGAATGTGGATTTTGTGTGCATATCTGACAATTACTGGCTGGGTAAGAATAAGCCCTGCTTGACTTATGGACTCAGGTATGGATCTAAGACACTTCACTCATCGTGTTGTGTTTCTCATCATGTGCTCTGCTCTTTCTCTAGAATCCTCCAAACGTGTGAGATTCTCATCTCACTGATTTGACAATATCTTCAACTTTGAGCAAACGTAGAATTATTGTAGCTAACACAGTTATAATCTTCATATGCAATACCGCAATAATCATTGTTTGAGTTTTTTTTATATTTAAAAACTCTCAAGTAATTGTTTGTGAATTGTGGCATCGTTTCTTTAGCGAAGTTCTGTTTATTAGCGGAACCCCATCTTCTAGTTGCAAGATACTATATTCGCCCCTATTCCACTCTGTACAGTGTACTGTATATTCTGTAGCCATGCTATATGACTATTTCAGGGGCGTCTGCTACTTTCAACTGGATGTAACTTGTGCCAAGAAAGATCTTCATTCAGGGCTGTTTGGTGGAAGTGTGTAAGTGACTAGAGTGTTTAACATAGTCTTATAGCTCATAGTATAAAGTATGTATATCTCATATCTAGACCGGTATGCAGCCCTTTAATTCATAGTATTTTATATATGTATCTCATATCTAGACCGGTATGCAGCCCTTTAATTCTCTGTGTAGACACGAGGCAATGTCGGATCTCGTCCATATGATGGACCAGCTGGTAGATAAAGACGGCAAACTCAAGATACCTGGAATATACGATGATGTGGCTGTGCTGACCACTTCTGAGGCTAAGCTCTATGAAAGTATTGGTAAGATGCGGGCGGGGGGCCTGCCTCCCGCAGTCCCTTACCTTGATTGTTAGTTTTTCGCTATAACTATAAACTCCTTTGGTTTCCCATATGTTTGAGGAATTGTGTTCTACTGCACGTAGACTTTGATCCTGAGGACTTCCGGAAAGATATTGGAGCAAACAAGCTGATGCACCAGACTAAAGAAAAGATCTTGCAACACAGGTGGAGATTTCCCAGCCTTTCCCTGCACGGTAAGACAACTTTAGTTTATATACTGCATGTGAGTTAGAGTTGAATCGTGTAGTAGTTCCCTAGAAGACATCCTCTGGTAGTATAACTAGCCAAATAAAACAAAACAATAAATTGTACAGTAATTGTGAAACTATGAAAATTTTTAATAGAACAACAAGACATAAACGTAATTTATAATTTAATCACTTTTTGCCTCCTGGGTGGCGTAGCTATATACTTATTCACTTGTACAACTTGTATTTCTGTTGTATAATATTAGTACTTGGGAGGAGAAAGTTTTATCAGTTTAGACAGTGCACCCCACCACCTGGCTATCCAACTGCTGCGCTGATGGGCTACACACCCAATAGCAGGTTAAACAAACCCCAAACTACCAAATTAGTCTAAGAGCATTGCACTGGCTATATATATATATATATATATATATATATATATATATATATAATCATACTGAAGTGTGGTTCCTTTCAGTATATAAAGTTTATTCTGATCTCAAAGCACTGTGCTAATTTATTGTTTGTAATTAGAGAAGTTGTGTTTTTGTGTGTAGTCTTATTATCCAATATTGTAGGCATTGAGGGGGCATTCTACGAGCCCGGAGCCAAGACTGTGATTCCTGCCAAGGTTTCCGGTAAATTCTCCATCAGAATTGTGCCGGACATGAGCCCCGAGAAGGTGGAAGAACTGGTGGTGAAGCATTTGCAGAACGTGTGGGCTGTGAGGGGGTCACCTAACGACATGAAGTGAGTGTTGCTGTCCACACAGGAAGTGGGCGGAGTTAGTAGACAGGAAAGAAAAGTCTTGGATTATAGTTTCCTTTGATAGGTTCTCGTAACCTTCTCAATGTTGTGACTGCCATGAATTGACTTGTGTGATACTTATGTGTGATAGAGTTTGCTTCTGGCGAGATTTGCCGGCTCTAATTTGTTTTCTCTTTAGAAGATAATTTCTGTTGAAATGCATAAATGTGATTTAGGCAATAAGTTGGTACAAATTGAATGTTTTTCTGTTTCAATTCTCAATTTAGAAGATTTAAATCAAGTTGAGTGATTCTGTTACTGTTTAGGTGTTTCATGCATCACGGCGGGCGTCACTGGGTCAGCCCGTTTGATTCGCCACACTACATGGCAGCGAGCCGAGCCACGCAGACCGGTGAGTGAATACAGCAACTTCTCTCTCTGTTTTAGTTGTGGTCTTTACTCTGGTGGTGCCGGCAATCACTGGCTTAGCGCATTTGATCACCCTCATTACGAGGCGGCTAAACGCGCTGTCGTCACAGGTAAATGCAATCTCCTCACCGCTGCCCTTTGCTTCTCTTAGCTTTGTCTTCCATCCTGTCACTAGCTGGAGGCAGTTTGAGGTTGTTGAGTGGGACATGTTGTGATTGAATGGAGCTAGTGTGGGGCAGATGTATGTGTAGTTAGGTGTATGTGTACAGTAGATGTATGTGTAGGTAAATGTATGTGTAAGTAGATGTACGTGTAGACAGGTATACATGTACAGTAGACAGATGTAGGTGTAGACAGACGTAAGTTTAGGTAGGTGTACGTGTAGGTAGGTAGAATGTAAGTTCTAAGAATATTTAAGCAGATCCAAAATTCATTCAAATTTATAGCTCAGGATCTCAACGCTATCAGTGTGGCATGACAATCAAAGTTTTTTTTATATTCAGTTCTTTGAAATTGTACATGTTTCTAAAGCTTAGAAATGCTACTTGTTCTGCTGGTATTTGTGTTTCTGTATTCCTTCTACTCTGTTGATAACCCATGAATCAGATGTGTGCGTGTTGTGACTTTACTCTTCTCATTAGCCAGCTCCTTTCAATTCATTCTTGATTTGTCTGATATCGAAGTCTATATGCTCTCATTTCACCCGCTGCCTGCATTCTACTAATCTTGATTTTGTATAGTCCATGGTATTGAGCCCGACATGACCAGAGAAGGGGGCTCTATCCCAGTCACCCTCACTCTGCAGGAGGCTACAGGCAAGAACACCCTGCTACTTCCATTTGGACTGTGTGATGACGGAGCACATTCACAGAACGAGAAGTTTGATATCGCCAACTACATGAATGGAGTGAGTTGTCCGCTCTTGGTATTGAGTTGATTACTTCTCCCCCTATAGAATAGTTTAATATAGAAATGGGAGTTACTCTCTCTCAACGCACAGCACTGTTGGCTTCTTTTACTTTTCATTAGTTTAACTTGTGCAGTCCTAAAAGCTCTGAAAGTTTTCTGTTACTATATAACGTGTAAAACACTTTTATGAGTAAGTTAGAAATTGGGCAAGAAACTCTTCATGTGTGACAACATGAGACCAATCAGCTTATTGTAGCTCTCTAATCCCTAATTGTCCCTGACTTAATAGAGCAATTTTGAAGTTGGTAGTTGTCTTTTCTGTGGTAATGACATCATATGCCAAAATAAACCAATAACTGAACAAAATCATTGAAAAAAGCTTATTTCATTCTTTCTGAAACTTCAACTTACAGTTAAATTTGTGTTGGAGTTGCCTTCTTATGGACTCACAATTCTTAGCATTATTAAGAGTTGTCTACACTTTTGTCCCCATGCTGTAAATTTTTGCAAAAATGCACCAAGTACGGATGCTATAAATTGTTATACTCAGTTTTTTGCCATTCTGATTACCAATTGCCTGCTCATTGACTGTTTATACTTTTAGATGAAAGTGGCTGCCGCTTATTTTGAAGAAGTCAGTAAACTGGAATAGTGGACTCCGTATTCTTGCTCAAACATCACTCCAGTCTTGATTTACACTTGGTCTTGGCTCATTGCCATGCCTTCTATAATAATTATGTGGGCAGCTTTTTAACTTGATACATTCAAAGTTTCTTTTTGCGATTTCAAAATTTAATAACTATCCGCCTTTATGTAATTTATGTTTTGCGTGTTGTCTATATAGTTGTGTGCCATATTTATAAACTTGTATGCTACCCAATCTATTTTGCAATAGATGAACGGGTCTGGAAATATGTTACTGTATCTACGCAATATAATATAATATGTTATTGCCTTACCTGATTTCTTGTAATTTTCTTAAAGCTATTATTTGTTGGATTGCATCAGCAAGTTGTATATTTTGATATAGCTTCTAGTTTTGCATTTATAAGTCTTGGCTCAGAGATGGGATTTTGAGGTCATAGAAATTGTTTAACAAAAATGAACCTGAAAAAATCACATTGCAAGATGTGACTACTTTCAATGAGTAATTTGAATTAAAAACAATGTCTTTTGTTAGCACAAATTATTGTCTGATGAATAATTTATTATTAGATGGTGAATTTGTGCCATAAAAGTCATTTTAGACTCAATATTGATTTGTTGAACTTATTCACAAAATCTTTTGGAGTTGTCATATAACTAAAAGTAGAAATTAATAATGAAGGTTAGTGATCAAAATTACTTCGCATTGTTCGTAGAATTTGTAGGAGTTATTATCTCTTTTGCTTTCTGTGATTGGTTAGTTTGTAGCTCACTAGAGTTATGCGATAGGCTATGTTATTATATACGTAGAGGGGAAACACGTGCTCACTAATTTGAATTGGTGATAAATCAAGTAAAGGCTAGTATTTTGCAAAAAGCATCTCAAAAGTGGTAAAGCTTGTATTTCGCAGCTCAGTGTGTCTGTATTCGATTGACAAATCAGTTTACCTATTGGCTGAGCACACTAGAATATCCGATTAGGGTTTTAGCTGCATGTTATCAGTAACTAGTTGAACAGATAAAAGGTTTGAATACAATATTCTAACTACACAGACCACTTGAGCACTATTTGGACAAAGGAACATCATCTGGAGAGTTTCGACTACCTAAAAATCTAAAAGTGGCGTTTATCAAGGATTTCGTTGCTGTTGCCTGACTGTAATTCTTATAGCAGCCGACAGAGTAGGGCTGCCTGAGCAGATGTCCCTGGGAACAGGGTAAACTATTTCACAGTCTACAAGGAAACTAAATTCTAATCACCAACACATTTCCATAACCTACAATTACTACTCACAATGTCGATAATCAGAGGATTTTTGCCTGCATTACTAACTATTTTATTACTTGGACTATCTCCTGCCAGTGCAGGTAGAAAACTCAAATCATCGGACTGTTCAGCAGTAAAGGATAGCTTTTTGCCAGGAAACCCTGCGATTGCTTCGACCATTTTCTCTACTCCACAGCACGGTAAGTTTTCTGCTAAACTGTGAATACCTGCATCTGTGTTACTACATGATAATGAAATATGCAAACACTTGTTCCTCTTCCAACACTCCTGGACTTGCTGGTAGGCAAACATATGCTGGCATGTAGGACTCTTACCGGTTCTGGAAGTCACCAGTCACTGTGTATTGCATCACGTCTTATACTCAATAGTAATTATAAATATCTACAATCTTTATACTCCATCAAATCTCCATAGTGATTAAATTATAAGTGAAAGCAAAGCTCAGATATGCTATAAATTTTCACATCGCCTGTCCAATAATGTTACACTTGCATTACTAAACTACTTCTTACCAGAGATGATGTTTGACCAAGATAACATTGACACACATTCTCCCTTAGTGCAACCAACACAGCCATGTTTCTATACATGAGGCCAGCTGTGTGGTATCTCTTCTCTGGAATGCAATCTTCCCTTATCCTGCCAATATTGGCTGCACAGCAAACATATTCTATTATGTCCAAACAGATAAAACTGGATAAGTATACAAATATTCCATCCCCTACAGTGACACTGCCTGCATCATAAACAAGTCAACATGGCTACAAAAACTGTAATTATTCTGAATAATTTTCTCACAAGAGTTTATTTCTGTTAGCATTTGTTTTTGTCGTAATTAAAAAGTAATTATTCAGCATAATTTAGGATTTGCTGCATTCAATCATAATTATTGCTCAGACAGAGACCATATGAAGTTACATAATTTACTATAATGATCATTAGTATGGTATATCTAAACTCTAAAGGAATAATTAATGACAGGTTTGGGTGAGAAAAGACTGAGTCTAACACATTTACAACAGGATAGATAATCTAGCCAACTATTAGGTTGGTCACGCTTTGGGTGTCTGATCCTCATATTAATTGCTAACACCAGACTGCAACATATGTATTTAAGTGGACAATCAATTCAACACTTTATAATTATGGCTTCTCAATACAACTTTGACAAAAGGCATTCTGGACTCTTGACCAGTTGCTAACGGCTTTAAGTAAGCTACTTGCACACTTGCAAAAATAGCCTAATTTTAGATCAAAATAAATGGAAATAAAATAATATATCTTTAGATCAAAGTAAATGGAGATCAAATAATGTAATTTTAGATCAAGTTAAAAATGAAGTTGTGAAGGGCTTTATGTGCTAAATACAAAAATTATTTTAGCTTAATTCAAAGAAAATAAGAATTGAAATTATAGCAACTTTGAATATTTTGTAAACATAGAAAGTTTATTATCTATGACTGTATCATATTCGACTAGATTAAAGTGACATTTCATATAAAGATAAAGTTCCAAGTTTGTAAAATATTCATACTAACATGAAACCCCAGATCAAAATGTTACAATTTAGTTCTTACATAAAACCTATTATGTAGTATATATTAATGATCTAATTATCAGAAGCAAGTGCCTGAAGTGCGTTTTAGGTAATGAAAGCACAGCTGCTACAAGCTTTCCGGTTTTCCTATAGTTTAGATTAAGGTTGATATCTAATCTAATTGTTCTCTAATAAAGTGATAAATCAAAATACATTTATACTCATTAATAGGCTACTTTTTTGCAGTTGCACTAAAATTATCACAAATTTCTACGCCAACGGCCTAATTAGAGGTTAAGAAAAAATATGCAATTGCTTTCTTTACATTTTGATACATGATAAACTTTTTTCTTGGCTGAACCAATTGTTAAAAGGCTTAATAAATCATTTTAATCCTCGCAACTGTTTATAATTATAATATTTCTGTACCCTGACAATGTAGTCTATACAAGAAGATTAAGGTGGTAGCTTTATTTACATTCCACATGCTCCATCTGTTACTAGTAATGCTCAATGGCCTATGACTGAAATATCTACTTGTCGTGATCGTAACGACTCCCTGACTCACACAACGACTCACACAATGACTCAGTTACCTCTACACCTGCTTAACTCTGCCCACTGCTTCATTTAATCACTGGAATTAGTATAATTTACAATGGAGCTAATAATCCATGATCATATTTGCATTTGCTTTAATTAGATATATGAATTATTGTTGCAAAGCAATCACTATAAGTGAGTGTTATTTAAAGACTTTTAAATTTATTGCAGATTAGGAACTCTTAGTTTGCTGATATCCAAATGTTCAATTTAAACTAGTATTGAGAACTCCTGTCAATATGCCAGAGGATTGTGAATTATCCTGTAGAGATAAAGAGTTAATTACTCAACTGAATTCTGTAAATCACCATTCATCATTATAATATATTACCATAACGAATACCGATCCTATTACTACAAAGGATCATATTATGTGTTGAGGTGCATGGTCACTCAATTGTCTGTAAATTTCTGCATTAAACGAGCTAGAAGTAAACAAAAATGATTCAAAATTTTTAACTTTTAAGTTGTTTTTCTAAAAAAAATGTTATCATAATTATAATCAGAGTAGCAAACCTTTAGTGTTGAAAATCCCAAACAAGTAATAATGCAGAGGATATTCTGAAACTGCAGTAAAATTATTTAATCATTTTATATAGATTCTGTAGGAAAGAAATTATAATCCATATTGTTTGCGTATATCCATTGTGTATCCTTGACAGGTATAACGTCAACAAGACAATCAGATAGAAGGTCTATTCTCTAATTGAACTAGATACCAATGTTGATAGCCAGTTTTGTATTGGTACACCCAGTTTATCAGCATTTAATCAACATCGATTAGTAGAGAACTGCATCTTTATCTTAGTGTACACTGTTCCATGGCATGCATATCATTGTATACAACCATAAGGAGACAATACTGAAAAAGGTTCCTAGCCAGAAATAGAGCCTTTAAAAGATTCAACTCTATTCATACTCCAACTTGTTTTCTTGCATTAACCATGTGAGGCAATGATATAATTTATCATCTTTGCATCTTTTTTGCTTTCCTCTCATTTTGTTTTAAAAACGCCAGTCATATATCTTGTTCTACATCAGCTGATTTTATTAATGGTAATTGAATTTATCTTGTTATAAATGTCATTACCATTAATCAAACCTAACGTGTGTTGCTTTTTATCTGTTTATGAAGAAAACAAGTCTTTTCAGTGCCACTTGTCACTCCCACAACCTGTAACCAAGCATCAACGTAATTCTAAATAATTATTTTTCTAAATAACAAGCTTTCAGCATAGCTATAATTTGTTCCATGCGTTGTTCACCGTCCAACATTCTGTCATAGCTTGAACATTTATTCCTAAAATACTTTGTGCTGTGAGGAATTTATAAATAAATGAGGAAAGTTGACTCATCATTGCCTGTTTGGTGTCCTTACCCCAAGCGAAGTCATTCATTACAGAAAAAGTATAGCAACTGTGACAGCATTGTTTGCTATACACAACTATTTGACAGAAAAAACTGTTTTTGGGACAGATTTGCTGTATAAAACATTCTCATAAGTGGACTTGGAATCAGTTATAAGGATCTATAAGGATGTTAGACTCTACATGATGTCAACAGCTACAATTACTCCAACTTTGATGCAGTATATGTATCCCAGAATCCTGCACATTTAAATGACTATATTCTATACTTGCAAAAGAATTCCACTAAAGAGTTGATTAACAAATAGTTTAACATAAGTAAATTTTAATGCAATTATAAGTATGCAATAGGTCATAGGTCAATCTGCAAAAATCTTTATCCTGGGAAACTTGAGTAGTTGTATTCAAAAGCCTTAAAACTTGTTGGGCTTTTGATGTACAATAGAGGTTGGCTAAGATGATTTTGAAAGTCGCCAGATATGGGTAAACACAGATAAGTTCTGAAACTGCCAAAAGTATGAATAACGGAATAACATGTTTGTCATCTGCATGCCTATTGCTTGTATATAGTGAATCTAGTAATGAGGAAATGGCCTTGATATAGTCATAGTCCTTCTCCTAGACTTAGTTCCATTTAGTAGTGACTCTAGCATGCAATAGGCACCTGTTCTGTCTAACGTTGAGTGGTTAGTGGTGTCCAGGGAGAGAGAAAGAGAGAAAACAGTTATTTTACATGTGAGGCTTTTACATATATAAGATACATCAAAAATTCTGAGTAGCCAGTATAATTATAGTATTGGGTTTTTTATGTTTTTTTACTAAAGGCTCCAACTTCTAATAGAACACAGCCTTTATCAAACTTAAATTTTTACTTTCATTGTTGACCTGTGAGCAGAATGCAAGGTGCTGCAAGGTGCTACAATGCGCAAATGGCAGATGGAAAGTGTCATTGTAGATGACAAAAATCTTCCAGCATAAATTATAGAAGAAACTTTCATTCCTTTTCAGAAGCATTGTATAATATTTTAGGCTATTTGTGGTAAATGTTTACAGATGTTGTGGTTGAAGTGCAGTAGTTGAAGTCCATCATAGTGATTACTATTGCAAGCATTTCTGCTCTTCAGATCAGAATGCCTAGTGTCAAAGTGCTGCAATATTACATGGGTTTAACATGTAACTGGTACAAACAAATTATCCAGCACCCAACTGAAGCTTAAACTCAGCTATTTCATAACATTGAACCACATTTCTCTGGTTTTTCAATGATTGAAACAAAAAAAAACTAACAAACAAGCTCAAGTTTTTGCAAAAAAATGTTTTTTCCAAATAAAAGCAGTTTTTCAAGTTTTTGCTATATTCGTCAGAAGAAATGTAGGCTGAGATAATAATTATGAATTGAATAAAACAAACTTGGCATTGTCACTATTCAATTAAAGTGATGGCATTTGATAATTGCTATTACATAAGCATAGTATATAGTGACAGAGTATATATATACTACATTGCCCCTGGGCACTGACTGTTTTCATAACCTATGTATTGTATACGATTACACTTTTTAACAATGTGCAAACTACAACTGTGCCAACTCCGTGCCGCTCTCCTCTGAACATCCTGCAAGATTCTTAGCTTGGAATGTGTATATCTTTATTTCTTCATTAGTTCTGAGCCCCATACTCCAGCCAACATCTCGTTGTCAATAGCAACAAAAGCCAATTGTTGAGCCTTTCTATTGCTAATTACCTGATTTAATGAGTCAGATAAGCTGTTACTACAGGTTTTGTTACTCTTTAAGCACACCTAGCACCACATGTTTCTCTTTATCTAACTCATCCCTAACACCACTTACGTAAACTTTAGCCTCAAGTTACTTATAATTAATGGGTGATATAACAAATTGCTTAGTGGTTAAAATGGATTTCCACCCAGATTGTTGAACAATACTAATTTGATAAGCTTGCTCTCCTAGGGCCTAAGAACAAAAACAGTTGGATATGTTTTCAAACTTTAATAGTTCTTTATTGTTGCTATTGATTTAGTTTTTTGTGTTTTGATCTAAAATGCCCTGGAGGGCCCTTACAAAGTATTGTATTATGTTGACTATCGTAACAACTAAGATTGGATTATTTGTTAGTTAAAGGCTGCTTGGTTAATCAACACGGCTTATGCCTTTGTCAGTATTTTGATACAGTGTACATAATACATGCCAATATTCTAAAGGAAATGATTCAAATGCTTTTAATTCAATACTTTGTTGAACATAAATCAAGCAAGACATATGTATGTATTTTAACAGACATTAGCCAACTCAACACTATCCCTTCCATCATTATTCTCTAGTGAGAAAATTTATAGCATAATTTTGCATAATAAATTTAAATTTTTATAAATATAGCTAGCTTGATTGCATTAATTAAATAGCAAATTATTTTGGAAGGCGAAGCTTATGGCTTCACATCAATTTAGTAGATTTAATAAAATTATGACAGACCTAAGTTGTTTTAACATGAACATAGCGTTCAACCTTTGTCTTCACTTTATTGATTGCATGCTATTTGTTCTCATTTTAAGTTTATGAAAAATGACAAGTTTGAAAAATAAAATTTACTTGAGTATTAAGAATTTCCTCTTAGTTTGACTTATGGTCAGTTGCGTGTCACCCCCCCCCCCCCCCCTTGTCACGATTATGAATTCTGTATGGAACTGCTAGGTTTACTCGTAGTCAAGTGTCAAAGTAGCTGTCAACCGTGGACATAAGAAAATTAGCATAATCTCTAATAAACTATGAGTTTTGAGAATGTGGGTTGTACCCATAAACCTTCCTACATATGGATGATAATACAACTTAATTCAGATATGCTGTTCCTTGTGGTCACTCAATGGTAGATCTACCAATGGCCATTAAATGAGACAATCTGCTTTTAAAGCTTTTGAGAAACTTAAGGACAGATGGCTTGTGTGAGTGAGAACTAATAAATATTGCATTTAGGGATATCTGTACACCATCTTCGAAAAATGAGAGCATTTTTTTAAAATTGAGTTGTACTGAACACAGCTTTAAGCTGAACATTTAAACAAACTCAATGTAATATTACCCAAGAATAGTTATAATAATATGGTAATTGAAAGAGTTTAGAAAACTTTGGTAATCTAGCAACCTTGGCAACTTGACTTTCACTTCAAGCGCCAGAAGCTACTTTGTCTTACAACTTGCCACATCTCAAAATAATAAAATCATATTCGTGTTTCAAATTTTAAAAGGATTTCATAATGAGATTCTGTATAAAAATAATATGACTGTAGTTTCATCTCTTGATTATTAGCAAACCACAATTGAGCCATTCTTTTAGTGATGAAAAACAAATTAAACCTATTTCATAAACAACTGATGAATAAATCATTTAGTAAACTAATTATACTAACTGAAGAAAGGATTAACTCCTTAGTATTCTAATTTATAAGACAAATGTGTTTGGTTAACTTAAAATTAAAACTATAACTTGATGATGAAATATAGGCTTTTACCACTGCAAGGTTTGTGGAGTTAAAGAACCAGATAAAATATACTCATAAATCTTAACTTTAGACAACTATTATAATCTTTAACAGGATATCTGATAATATACTTGTTATAGCTTTTTTTGTTTTTGAGAAAATTTCTTCGATTTCAATGCTAACTTTAAACTTTAAACTATTTATTAAAAGCTCTGAACAGGCCTGTAACTAGTAAGTCCTTTGTCTTCAACCATAAATCATATGCAGAAATAACCTGAGCAAGAATATTTTTATCAGCTACAATTTTAGTTTTTGATATCAGATCTGTTTTGGTTCCCAATGACTGCAGATTGAACTCTGGCAAGTTCTCCTACCACAATAACATTGTTGAGGAGCTTATAATCAAATAAGTGTAGCGCTGTGGGGTAACACTACATTGATTGCCCAGTCTGGGAGGTACTGCCATCTGCTGGTGCAGCTAATGCACACTAATAAACACCCAATATTGTCATATTCTATTAGACCTGACCACATACGCTATATTATAGACAATAGAATAATTTATTAATCACAGTTTGAATAGATCTGAATAATTATGAAAGAAGAGCTCCGGCTACTGTATGTGTCCAGTATTTCGCTCTATACAACTCTAAGATACCAACTGTTAGCCTCCATCAAATTCATCTGCCGGTATACACATGAACTTGTAACCAAATTACCACTGTCCAGATTTGTTCAAGAACTAATACACAGAGATGTATTTTTTCAAAGAAGAGCCAGCTACAAAATAATGTTTGAGAAAATACAGTAAAGGCGTTTCCTTTGATGTGAGGTTAAGATGCTGTTACTGCGCATTGTTTTAGATAGTGAAGAATCACTTCCAATCAAAGGATGTTTACTCACCCAAAAAGATAATTGCACGTCTACAAAAGCATGAAATTATAATTGTTGTGTTAAATCCCCCAGGCTGCCTATGCCTGATTGACTGGTGTGCCAGATCTAGCATTCACTTTACACTCTGATGCTTTACTTTAGACTTGGCATGTGGTAAAGATGTTCATTTTACCAGCTAACTTGTCGTCAGCATTAAGACAGCATCTTGCTACCCTGGCGGCTGTGCATGCAGAGCAGAATCGATCAGATTTGTGTTTTAGTAAAATATTGAATTCTAACTTTTTAATTATAATTCTATTTTCTCCAAGTCTTTTTACTACACTATTACAATACAACTACCTCTTAGGATATGTAAAGCAATTATTTATATAGCAAGTAATAAATTAATGAGCATTTCATTACACCAATAATTGATGTTCTCATAAGAGCAGATTGAAACATATCTTTCACTTATAGACTAGTAATTACTAAATTTTAGTTCACAAATATAAAATAGTAATGAATAGATATATGCATATAATCCTAACACATATTTTGTCATAAAAAGTGTCCTGTGATACTCAAGTTTAGGTAACATAGGTGTGGAATTGTAGCCCAGGCAGTACTGAGACCCTACAATCACCTGCAACACCGTGAACATCTTTAGATGCAGGCTCTTGTTACCCCTTATAGCTTTAATATACATATACAGTAGCTGCTACGCTAAATTCCAATCTAGAATTTCAGAAGAAATCAGCATGATGTATATTCTCCTCAAGTCATAGAAAGACAATAGCAATAGCTATTCTAACACACTATACAAATTTACTCAGCATTTTTAATGCAAATAATTTTCAGACATACGACTTCCACAGCAAACATAGACTGTATTCTAATATCACAAGCAATTGACTTGTTGCTTAGCTTTTCGTGTCATTCAATAAATATTCGCTGTAAATATTTCATTCATAATTCAAAGTGCCGGATCAATGTTCCCATAAAGTTGTGAGTCTAACCAGCTTCAGTGAGTCTGAATGATTACTCTATGACTCAAAATCACAGTGGCCTGACTTATATCAATCAGTTTTCGGTAAAATGTTTTACTATTTTAAAAAGAAAATGTAGCAAGTTTTTTAATAATTGCAGATGCTGGCTTGGAGTTGTGCACCTTCACTAATCACACGGAGAATAAGAGACCGTCTTGCTGCAGTCACAACTCTGAGAAGGAGCTGTTGCTGTCAGCCCCTTTGGAGTACAAGGAGATTCTCCACCAGCACACCAATGAGGTCATCAACCAGCTTGGACCTGAACAAAACCTGAAAAGTAAGTCATTTAACTTCTGCAATTGACCAAAAATTTATCCTTATTTTTTAGTTTAATTCAATTGACTAAAATTCACAATTGACCACAATATTTTTAATTTAATTCAATTAAAATTTATCTCTCAGCTTTTAATTAAATTTAATTAACTAATGTGAAATTAAAAATGTCAACACTAAATGCAAATAATTATACGCGTCAACTTTTTCATGCAGGTTTTTTCCATTGAATGACTTGTATTAACATATTAATAATCAGTAGGCGAGAGAGATGATGACGTAGCCATCCTACCATCTAGGGTGAAGCAGCAGCATCAGCATGTATAGAAAACTGTGCTGCTTTTGGCAGCCTGTCTTGTAAATACCTCAATAGTATGCTATTTGAAATCAATCCAAAATCAAACTGTAAACAGAATATTTATGTAATAATTAGATGGGGTTATAAATAGTTAGGTGTTGAGTATAAGCTTTCTTTGGTGAACTTTGAGTCGCTATTCTCAACAATGTGTGCTCCAGGCCTTTTAGTCTGAGAATAATTGCTAGTTAATTTCTTTAAAAGTTTGATAACTCCAACAAAGCAGCTGCTTTATACGAATAGTTGCTATTTTCAGTTGAGTTGATGGAAAACAAAGTGATTTGTGCAACTTTTGTGACATCTAAGCCCAGATATATAATGCAGCTTTCATTTCCTGTTGAAAGATTAAACAATAATATAATTTTCACGCTGATGCATCCATTTATATTTTATTTTACTGTTGTAACATCTTCCTACCTCTTTCCATACATCATAATATATAGATTATTAAAAAAAATTTTCAGTAATGCTATCACATAGCATATAAGCTGCCGGTATAACAAATAATTGAACATGGTTTATGGAGGAGAACAACCTTCAACTGTTCAAGTTTTTCTCCTAAAAGATTTATGGCGTAGTTATCTGTTAAGAGGCTCACAATGCACTGGTTTATCTCATGGCAACTCTTAAATCTCACCGCCTTCAAGTAGCAACTCCACGCTTTAGTATTCAGGCAATGAACTAACTTCCACCTCCACATTTCTTCGCTACTAGATTCAGAGCCACTCATTAGTCCTGTGCATTAATTTGTTCAACCATCTAGGAGGAACCTGAAGTTGAAAGATGCTGGCCAGTGTAAACAACTAAACCACTCTGTTTCTGTTTAACTCCGATTTGATACTCTCTGGCAGATCTGAATTCTCATTGAGAAAGCAGATGACAGTTCGGTGCACGTCTTCCATCTGACAGTTGACTAAGCATATAACTATTCAGTGCTTATCATAGCTACCTACTAGTCACTTCAAAATATAAGTTCAAATTATTTTACTGCAAACCACAGTTGATAATTTTCAAATGGTGGAGATGAAAAAACAAATTTTGTCAACTGTTTATTAGCAGCAGCAACAGCAGCAGCAGAGGTTTACCAGGTTCAAAGCTCTAGGACTTGAATATCACAATCTGTTTCACCAAAACACAGGTGGATCCTAATCAATTCAATTGTTTAGGGCTGCAAGCTAATTATATTATAAATCACACATTATTACAATATGTCCCTTTAAATGATAGTACAGCTTCTACACAGTATATTATGTCACAAAAATGGATTTGATAACTTATAATAATTAGGATACTAACTCAAATCTATTCTACTGCTAATACTAAAAAGATCAACTCTAATGATTATTACCTCTGTACTCATTTGTTTTACCCTTTATCATATACACCTATACAACAATAATCATGTAGCAAATCTCTTTGTTACAATTTGATAAAACCTGGCTTGATTGTAAATTCTATGTCCTTCCATCAGCATTGATAACACATGACCATTGACAGAATAACAAGCTTGAACATTTACTAAAACCACAAATTACAACATCTGGAAAAGTGTCAACTGTTTAAAAAAAGGAAATTTCAAGTGAACTGGTGTAAGATAGTGCAGTAAAATCAATCAAAACAATCTGATAAATGAAGCACAAATATGGTACTAGCTAATGTCTGTAATTTACATGACTTGGTAGCAGAAGATTTCTGTAAATCAGTGGTTCCCAACCTGGGGGGAATTCCCCCCTAGGGGGGAATTTGGACATTTTAGGGGGGGAATTTGGATTTTGAAAAATTCACGCAACTTGTTGACGGTTTTTGAGCTCTTGCAAGTTACATGTATGTGCATATCTATAAATCTTCATCATAGTTCATCTGTTTTACTAAACCATATTCTGCAATCTCAGTTTACTTCTACATGAATGTGTGTTTATTAATTACTCTCATCTAACTGTTCTCTGTGTTACTTCGAATGAAAGTCAAAAATATGCAAAAACTAACAGGCCAACTTTTAGCAGCCATGTAAGTCAATTTCTATGAACTGTACACTACATATACCTAGTAAATATATTTGCTACACTATATAATCTGAACCTAAAAATGCGGGAGTGCAATCATTATATCATTGCCTTTCATAGCAGCGGCAATGTTTTTAAGGTTACACTAAAGGGGTGTCATCTCTATCAAAAGCATGGTGTCTTTCCCTACACTCAATGAACTTTGATATAAGAAGAACCTGTTCCAATTTTAGGTAAAAATGGCACAGGTAGAAATGACATACTGGTGTTAAATTTTCCCAAACCCAAACCTTCAAACCCCTCATCTTGAACGTCTATAACCCCCAACTCAAATTTAATGTTAATATTGAAAATGTGCCAATTTCTCTTAATTTTTCATTTGTGCCATTATTAACTGTGCCAGTTTTACCTGTGCCATTTGTACCAGACACCACTTGTTCCAGATCATCTTTCAAAAAAACTTCTAGGCATCTCTTTGAATTTTTAATGGAGTTTTAAGGGTATTTCTCTGAGCTATCCCCCAAAAAGAAAGAGCTAGATTCTTAACTTAACATGTGATTCATTGCAACGCTTTGTTGAAAAGTTTTCAGAGGAGTTACAGAAGAATTCTATTGAGTTGGTTCACAATTCAGCAATGAAGGGTAATTTGAAACTTTCTTCAGTTGATGTATTGTGGGTAGTGTCCAGTAGAAATGGCACAAGTAATAATGACACAAATAGAAAAGTAAGTAAAAATGGCACATGTTTTCAATATCGGGGTGGGGGCTTAGAGTTTGGAAGAGGGGTTTGGGGGGAGGATTCTGGAGTTTGGGGGTAGGGTTTGAGTTAGGGGGTGAGGGTTTGGGGTTCAAGAGTTGGAGGCTTGATGTGGAGGGGTTGGGGTTTGAGTTCAGAAAAATTTAACATCAGTGTGCCAAATAATTTTTGGGTTTCAACAAGCAAACTCTTCCCGCACATAACTGACAAAACAGAGTTTTGGTGCCGTCCAGCACCACCTATCCGTGTGAGGTAGGATTCCCATCTCAAAAAGAAAAGAAACTGTCTTAACCTGCAGAGTGACTTAAGATGGGCCTGATCAAACACGGAGCCAGGCTTAAGCAAGCTGGCACAAAAGTATTAAATGAAGCCATAACATTATTAATATTGAACTGCTCTGTGTTTGATAACATAAAAATAATGATAATATTACTATTATGATAATTATATTATATGCAAATATAATAGAACAAAATATTTTGCATTGTATAATATATTCTCATTCCGTAAGTCATAAAATCTTTTTGCTTTTCGAAAGGGGGGAAATTAATAGTCAACATTTATAAAAGGGGGGAATAGTATGAAAAAGGTTGGGAACCACTGCTGTAAATAAATAAAGAGGACAATGGTGCACTCGAAAGCACTTGTTCACACCTGTCTGTCATTGTCATGGCACATAAAACTCACATTGACACTGATTTGAGAAGAACCTTCTTCTGTCTATTACCAACATCACTGCCTTTTGACTTGTCACGACTAGCCATTTTATTATATATATACATATATATATATATATATATATATACATATATATATATATATATATATATATATATATATATATATATATATATATATATATATATATATATATATATATATATATATATATATATATATATATATATATATATATATATATATATATATATATATATATATATATATATTATTTTTGCTACCCGTATTGTGGGTGAAAAGGTTTTGATGAATGGTTATAAATTGATTTTGGAGTTCAAAAGTATAAGTTTAGTAGTTTTAGAAAATTGCAATACCAGCCCAAACCCACACGCCAACCAAGGGGTATAAACCCACACCCCAACCAAGAGGTCTAAACCCACACCCCAACCAAGGGGTATAAACCCACACCCCAACCAAGGGGTATAAACCCAAAATGAAGAATTTGCCACAATTTGCTGAGTTGCACTGCTGGCTGTTTTCCTCCCAAAAATTGTTGCATTCAAGTGTATAAAAATTTAATAAGTGTAATTCAGTTCAAAACCTGCAAAAATAATTTTAGCAGATTGAAAATGCTGCTGTGCCAAGTTACTCAATCAGGACTCTAGGGTGCAACTTCAAGGGATTTAGTTTCTTGCATAGCCTTCTAAGCGATGGCTTAGCGTAGAGTGCAGAGTGTTTGCATTTTCTCATATTTGCAGAATTGCACACTGCTCTTTGATGTGCAGCACTAGAAAGTGGGCTCTCTGTCTACACCATCATAGTCCAACTGATTCATGTCTTTTATCCAAGAAGAATAGATCTGCCCACTAATAAACAATATGGTGTAACCACACCTACTCACTGATTCATTTCCTTTCCACAACTTCTAAAATGGGTTTAACTTGAGTTAGTTGACTTCACCACCGCCTGAGTCCAACTCTTACTTGTCTATTGTTTTTTGCGGACTGAATTTACTTTTGTTCAAAGACAACAAGATGGTTTATTGAATTAGCGGTTGAGCAACTGAAACTACTAAAACACCACTAGAAATCTGTTAGAAACCTACGCAATATCAGCTGCTACTAAAAAGTTAAAAACATATATTTTTATGGAAAACTTGAGCAATGATGCAGTTGCGTCTTTTATTTAGTTTGTACCCAACAGCCAATAAAAGTTATTCAAACTGTATTTTGTATAACAAATTTCAATTTGAAGATCTTTACTATTCGTTTCAAGCAAAATAACTGAAAACTTTTAATTTAGGCCAAATTTCAATATAAGCAAATATATTAAATAGAATGCTTATAGGAAAAGGTATTCCAGATCATGTCTGTTTACAAACTGTCATGTGTAATAACTCAGTGCTGGTTAAACTTGTTCTCTAATGCAAAAGGTAGGAAATCTCAGCTCAGCTAAATCACTGCATGCATTATTTGTGGCTGTAAAAATATGACTCAGAAAAGCTATTCACTAGGCTTTGTTTTAAGAAATTTTACTCCTTTTGTGTGAAGTAAATAAATTTAGATGAAGAGTAACCATAGACTGTTGTTATTCAGTGTTTAGAAAACAATGAATAAACTTCTACACAGCCCAGGTGTCTATCTAGTAGATAGGCTAAAGGATCTAAGAATGCTGCAGTGTTGACTATAATGGCTTATCCAATTTAGGTTAGAAACTGACATCTAGTACACACACACACCAGTGTTTTTAACAAAACTATGTGATTATAAAAATAAAGGTGTGTATCTTCTTCCAGTTATTAGTGTGTATATCCAGGTATTCCACTGTTTATCTCTAGATGCCCAGGTGTGTGTCTGCAGGGAGCTTGACATGAAGTGATAGGCTTAATACTATTGTATATATATATATATATATATATATATATATATATATATATATATATATATATATATATATATATATATATATATATATATATATATATATATATATATATATATATATATATATATATATATACATCTATATATATATATATATATATATATATATATATATATATATATATAGATGTGTATATATATATATATATATATATATATATATATATATATATATATATATATATATATATATATGCTTTTGTCAAACAGCTTATAAGCAGCTCTATAACTGCAAGAGAGTTTCTCAGAATATTTAGAAATTTCAAACTAAGCAAAAAGTTTTATATAGAGAAACAAGAAACTGAAAACAATGTTGACATTCATTGACAAAAACTAAATTCTTGAATTCTTCCCTTTTTGTTTTTAAAGTTGTCAGTCAAAATTTAGTTTTGCAGTCATGTATTTTCTCATATCAGATTACTAAAAACTTCTTTCATTGAAAATACTGCATGCTGGAATGCTTTTAAGTTCTATTTACACATTGCTAATTTGTTTATTTTGTCACCCAATTATGTGTGCGTCAACAAAAGTTCAACTGTATTGTATACTTGGGTAAAGAATTGCCCCACATTGCAGCCACAACTCCCATAAATAGAGGAACTAGACTTTATAGTATACGATATCATAGTGTGAAGCAATAAAATGAAAAGAGAGTAGAGTAGAGTAGACTCTTGCCGTTGTTTAGTAAGATGGGCAATTTGAGCTTTTGTGTATCTAGCCTGCATAAAACAATACCCACCCAACAAATCAACTAATTTTATCAGCGTGCTCTAAACTTGACATGGTCACATGATATATTTGGTTCTTGATTTGTTTGGCCAGGTAGGAATAACAATGGAATCTTTAATAAGAAGCCAAATCTATTGAAAGAAATAATTATTGCTGATATATTACATGAGTTAGACATTTAAATGTCTCAGTCAGCTTTCTGAAATCCAACACTTTCCGACAGTGACATTTTGTTTGGCTTAGCTTCCGTCACATTTCTATGACAGCTTCTATGTCTTTTTTATTCACAATACTTTAGACGTAGTTGAGTAATCTTAGAGGTGGCGACTTAAAGCTCTTACAGAGTGATAAGAATCAATGATCTCATCCCTATTCAACTTTCGATGTGCATGATCATGATTTGAAGTTTAGGATAAATTAAGTTGTTAAGATGTTGGGAATTTGTTAAATTGAGTAAACACCAGCATGCTCTGGGACTGGCTCTCACACGAGTGGCTGTTTTTTCGATACAAGAGTGCTAGTTTAGCTTGACCCATTTTGGTGTTAATTTCATTGGTGTTTTGCCTCCAGCATTACAAGTATAAAGCATTGTAGTGGCCCCTAGCTGATAGCAAGTTATAATCAATATCAGTAATTGTTTAGGAAAATGTAAGATGTTTACAAAATAATTTGTGTATTGATTAGATTTATTTATAGTTTGTTAATTAATTAATTGCTTGTTATCAATTTCTTCTGCTAAATTTAGCAAACTGAATACTGAGATCTAAAGATTTGGCTTTCCGATTTTTATTGCAGAGCCAGCCATTGTATTTTTATTACAAGAGTGCTGCTAATGAGTGTTAAATGAACCAAAACTAATCTCTATCATAGATTAAAATCAAATAACTAATTTGAAAAATAAAAGGTACATCCATTTACAAAATTCTTTGCATTTCCAATTGATGCAAATGAGCTTGTTAACATAGCGATAGAATCAATGAATTTGAACTGATTTCTATATAATTCCTCTCATCATACATTGGAATGGGGGACAACTCAAAAAGTGATGCGCAATTGCAACTCGGGCAAGCTGCCAATAAGTTTTGAATGAGTTGATTTTAGACACAGAGGCATATGGCACTGAAAACAATAATTATTGAAAATATGATAAAGGCCCTATACATATATACTGTCATGAAATCAAAAACTATTCAAAAATACCAAAGATAAAACTAAAATATTGAAACATGTCCCAGCGCTAGTTGTAATGTCTTCATTTAAATTTATTACAAGTAAATAATAGGCAACATATATTTACCTTGCATTATTTTATACATATTATATATCTTATATAAGATGTATATTATTAAAATATATTTGAAGTACAATTTTTTCACGTGAGCAAAGTGTTATTCTGCTAATGATATTACTCTAAAGCTTACAATAAAAGTTATCCTAGCCATAGTAGTTTATTTGTATTTTATAAACATCAAAATATTCACACTAAACAAAGAATTATATGCTAGGGAATATACTAAAAACACCATCCATCAAGAACTCTTTTAAATATATTACTAAATTTGGAGTTGTCTTCTTTAGATCATTTCACAAGAATGATGAGCATCTCAAAGCGGATGACCGAGTACGAGATAGGAAAGATCTTGAACTTACATCATATAGATGGTCGAAATATCTTCACAGACTTCTTTTCCGCCTTAGAGAATATCCTGTTGTCATATAACAGAAGCGTAAGCATCTTTAAGGCTACCGACAATCTTCTTGATCGACTCTTTGTTTACGGTGAGCAGACGACTCCTACACGCTACTGGCTGTAAGACTATATAATGTATTTTAAAAAAAAGTTTGTATTCAATAGCAGATCAAGATTTAATTTTGTATTGGCATAAACTAATCCTTGTATAGTAATATGACAAAATTATTGCTTGAAGACTATCCGAAAAAGGTTTTACCATTTGATTTTAAAAATATGAACTCTAATATGTGAAATTAAAACCAGCTGCAATATCAACAATCATTGAATTTTTTTACTTATCGTGAACCTGTTATCCAACTATAGTCTATCTGCTATGTTCAAAATATTGTTCATTAAATTTCCAGTTATCCGAGAGGCCACAACTCCTGGGAGTAGAGATGAGCCAACTATAGCATACACAGACTGTGTTCAGAAACATCGAAGGAGTATAATACCCACCCCTTACCCAGAGCAGGCTATACGACAGGCTACATCTTTACATTACTCAGCTGTTGCATCTAGTTATCTGGCTGAGGTAAGAGTAAATAACTCCAATTATTTATTATATCACAATACCAATAGAAACACATGACCTCTAATGTTTATTTTACCATGTTTATGTGGATTTAAGTTGCCCTGTTAATCATTCTATAAACAAAAAGATGATGGAAACTATTATATTATTGTATTATTATATTATAATAAAATGTTTTATCGCCATAAAAAAATTTTAGCCTAAGTATCTGTATTCTCTTCATAAGAAAGAGTTATCTTCCCTTGTAGGCAATGGAATTGATATTTAAAACTCTCAACTTCACCAGAGATTTCCTTCCTATGGAGGCTTGTATGAGAGATTTAGTAAAGCTAAATCATTGCCAGAAATGCTACGGCTATGCAGACGTACGTATTTCCTTCCATTAAATTTGTTGCCATTATAAGAACACATCAGTTGATAAAAGCCGACAGCTTAAACAAAGAGTAGATCACAGTTTTGGTTGAAAATGCTCTTAATAATTGATGATGTGATCAAAATATTTAAAATTGAAAGAATACAATAGTCATATTATGTACTCCTTGAAAGGTGTGAGTTTAATAATTGTTTATTTGTCAGTTTTTACTTGTTTAAACTCATTTATTTAAGAGAATGATTCATATTTGTAATGTTGAAGTGCGTACTGTATGTACATGTACAACAATATAACTCATCTAAGTTTATAGCCATCATCCCTGTGAGAAACTCCTGATGGAAGGTTTTTTTGTTTAAACTGGATTAAGGACTTATTCAGATGGGGCACAGGAACAATTATGACTGGATACTCTTTCTAACATCACTAATGATCTTTGTTGGGGTTCGAACCCATGACCTCGTGCTTACTAGGCAAATGCTCTAACCCCCTAGGCCACGGCTGCATGTACAACAATATAAAATTTTAGTCATGTGATAATTTCTGGCTTATGATATTAGATGAGGCCGTGTCGATACTTCTGCGAAGATGTCTTTCTGGTCTGCATGCACAGTCTCGTCTGGCTGGACACTAACTGGGAGTTCCACATGAAGATTACAAAAATACTCTCTCAGTATATACTCGACCGAGTCAATCTTCACACTCTGCTCAACGACTATCACATTGAACTCAAATCTAGTGTAGAGAAGGCCATACTTGACTATCCCAAGTACAAAACAAAGGTATGCTGTCATCCCTGCGTGATGCTGCTGTCCCTATGTGATGTTGAACAACTTTGTAGCTGCTGTATGCTTCGTCGAGTAGATAAAATATATGTTTTAATATATTTTTAATCATTTGAGGTTCCAATTAAAAGAAAAAAGGGAGTTAATTAAGAAAAATAGTGATATAAAAGAGTGTAATAATGATTGGAGGCACAATTTCTAAAATTGGTATTCACCACAAAGAAGTGTTCATTTTATCAAACTGCATACAGTAGCTTTAAACTTGAAATAGTTTTAAATCAAACAAAGGTCAGAAAATTTATCTTCTTTTAAAAAGCATTGTAATTGAATTGATTGTAATTGTTGATCTTATTAAATATTTCAATTTTGAATCTTTGCTTCTAAAATAGCACTCAACTTTTAATTTATTTATTTGTGCTGCTTCGCTTAACCAGTAAAAAAAACTAATAGGTAGCAAATATTTGCAGCTCTAATCTGCTGTTTCATTCGTCAATCATATTTCATGCAAATATTCTTATAAATATCTTTGAACTTTGATATTTACCAGCTGGCACAGTACTGTGGCGACCCAGCCATGGAGACCATCAGGTCAAGATCACACGGGAAGGCGTGGACGAAACCGTCAACCACGAGTTACGAAGGAGACTTCAGTGGAGATCTGGAGAAGCTGGTTGTGAACTTAGAGCTCAAAGCTCAAGGTTTCTACGCCAACCTTCACACCTCTATTTGTGCAAATGAGCCTACTATTGGAACAAGCTGTTGGGATGGGCTAACTGAAAGGTAGGGGAAACAACTTCTAATCACAAATAATATCAGCTCATAATAATATTGAATACATAGTATTATATGCGTTAATTATTCAATCATTTGTTGTTTTTATTTTAGATTTAATTTGAAAAGTCACTTTACCTGTGTTTTGGAAGAGCTATTCAAATTTAAGCTAGAATCATCTAAATTCTAATTACTACTTTAATGTATATATATGTTTTGGTGTGAAATATGAAGTACTAAAAGAAAATTTTTTTACCAAAACCTTTCAAGATAAAATAAAATTTTCTATGCTAATTTATTAAGTGAAAACAATGCATACAATAGAGTGACACTGCAGTGTATTAACTATATTTAACAGCTCTGTACTAATAGAAGTCATCAACCAGTAAGTTCATAGTATCAGAGTATGCGTCAGGCTTGTGAGATGGTTAGAGTATTGAAAACTATTTTCAAATCTAAAATCAAGTTTTAATTTATTCCAGAAACTTCTAAGCATCTCAAGTGCACAGTTGCATGAATTCGACCTGAATCTGCTATGTAACTGCACCAAGACTTAATGCTGTGTACATCAAAATGTATTCTTTGACTATCAAACTTTGGTGTTAGTGTCAATTTATGCTTTACAAGTAAACGTGTATGTAGATATAGAGCAGTTTGTTTGGTTATTATGCATGTCATGACACTTTGTATGGCTTTTTGCACAGTTTTTGACATGCAATGTATTGAAAAGCAAGCTTATACAATAAGAATATGCTACACTAGCTAGACGGCAAGACATTGTGATTTTGTTGTGCTCGCACATATTTATGCCTCTAGGTATTGCATGATAGATAAGTATCAGGAAAATTTGAGAACTTTATGTATAATTTTTTGTTTAACCATGAGAAACTGAAATAATGTGGGAAAACATGCTCACACAATGTACATGTAGCAATATTATGCAACATTCAGGTTTTTGGTATCGACAGGTAACTTCAGGGTTAGTAAGTTGCCTGTTTCAGATCTAAGTTCTCACATTAATTTGATAGCAATTATAATTAGGGAAAGGAGAGTTTCATTGTGTTTCCCAGACCTGTTAAATATAAAAGTTCTTGATATGAAATTTAAAAATAACTATACAGTTACGCAATAATTTAACTAAATAAATCTCTATTCGAATATAAACAGATTAATAAACTTAATAAATTATGTAGACTCATCCGATATTGCAACATGAAGAACAGTTATTCATGACAATGGATAGTCTAAACTTGAGGCCCTAAAGTGTTCAATTATAGAACAAAATTGTACATGGAGAGTTATCAAACTTGTGGACGAAATTATTGAATCAAGAAAAACGCAAACCTTGAGATCAATGTTACATTTTTAAAATCTTGTAAACCAAAAATGTTTATTCACTAAAATACAGCACTTATATCATAATTGCCCATTTGTTTGCAAATTTTAGGGAGAACAAAAAAAAGATGATTTTGGACTTTCAAGACCAATTCTCAAGGTATCCTGACCAGCTACCAGAAGTCAATGCTACTATTGAGTCAATCGAGAAAATTCGCAAAGTGAGTGTCAACCAATATAACCAATACTCTTATATTTTACTTTCATTGCTATTCTTAGTCTTCAGGTTACATGGTCTTTGCTATAATGAAAAAGTAATTTTAATATAATAGAATTGTCATACTTATTACTTTTCAGCTTCAATCAATGTCACTAATAGATCTATATATACTGTCACTAATAACCCTACACTGTCACTAATAACTCTACATTGTCACTAATAACGCTACACTGCCACTAATAACTCTACATTGTCACTAATAACACTACATTGTCACTAATAACTCTATATTGTCACTAACAACTCTACATTGTCACTAATAACTCTATATTGTCACTAATAACTCTATATTGTCACTAATAACTTTACACTGTCACTAATAACTCTACATTGTCACTAATAACTCTGCATTGTCACTAATAACTCTACACTGTCACTAATAACTCTACATTGTCACTAATAACTAAGAGTATATACACTATCACTAATAACTCTACACTGTCACTAATAACTCTACACTGTCACTAATAACTCTATATTGTCACTAATAACTCTACACTGTCACTAATAACTCTATATTGTCACTAATAACTCTACACTATCACTAATAACTCTACACTGTCACTAATAACTCTACATTGTCACTAATAACTCTACATTGTCACTAATAACTACGAGTATATATACACTATCACTAACAACTCTACACTATCACTAATAACTCTACATTGTCACTAATAACTCTACATTGTCACTGATAACTCTACACTGCCACTAATAACTCTACACTGTCACTTTGCAGGATGTCTTGAAAATTTTTCTCAAATCAGACGACAAGCAAGATTCGGATGATGAGCTTGGCTCAGGTTCTGGTGATGATGAGATCTCGCCTGGTGGCGGAGGACCTGATGATGAAGATAGTGGAAAGCCGAGCTTGTTAGGAGCGTCCCGTACTGTTGCACCTCTGCGAACACAATCTCACTCTAAGAATAAACCAGCCAACACAGGTGGGTCAGAAGTACAGATTGGGAAAATTTGTAAGAACATTATCACTGTCATATGGATGTTACAGACAAGTTTATATCTTAAAGCCAGTCTTATTTAAATGTTTTGTAAATATCAAATTAAAATTAAATATTTTTGAAACTATTTTACTTTAAAATTTTCTGAAATAATCACATAGCAGTTTCAGGGACAGATTTTGTATTTTCATAAAATATAAACAATGTATTTTCAATCAAAAAACATTTGAATGAATAAATAATGGTGATAACTATTATAATAATGATTGTATTTCTTCAACTTCCCAGTTCTCTGCAAGAAGTGTAAAATATGGATATCGATTTGTAAGTGAATTCAGCAAACTGCTAGAGTGACCGCACATTTTGTCTGCATACGTTAAGAGTGTTAGCTTGTTCTACCTCACCAATTAATATAGACTTCATACGCCCTTTACCTTTGAATGCACGCATTTGATTTCAATGGTTACTGCTATAATTTACACACACTTATTGTTTTCCTGCTTTTTGTCATTTGTAAATTAATATGTTCTGGTTCTTTTTATAGTAACTGATTCAGCAAAACCATTGACTTATCGATCAGATGACACAGGTGCGGACAACTCCATAGAACTTGTAGAAGAGCAAGTTACAGCCAAAGTGTCGTCTATTAAAGATGGCGTCACATCCTCAAGTGACATTTTGAAGCCGTCAATTATTTCAGCAAATATTCTTCTAGTCAGCCTGTTTATGATATTGAGTTTTCTTAAAGTGTAATATAATTTTTATTAAAAAAAATGGATCAAAAGATTTTCTATTCAAACAGCTGATCATTCATTGTTTCAAGCTTATTATAGTAGATATAATTTTGCCTTCGCATCTCGAATTTTTAACAATGAGAAAATGAATTTACTTACCAACACTTGAATGTATGTAACCATGTTACCATGACGATCTTCACAACAAACACTTTATAATCAGTTTATATTAAAGTTTATACACATAGAAAGTGGATAAATGCTCAATCATTAGTAATTTAAAAAAGGTGTTTATGATTTATTGTTAATATTCTGCTATCAGTTTTTATGCCAATGAAAGCCAACTGAATGTATTTCAAATCAAGACATCGGTGAGCACCTTTGCCTACCAAAAGTGCTCACTGATGCATTCTGGGAAGTTAAATAATACCATTACCATTTTCCTACAATGCCAGGTATAATTCTGGTAGAAATAGCGAGTCCTAAGTAGCAAGTTGCTGCCTTTATAGCTTATTTTTCTCTATGTGCTTTACCTACATGCTTGATAGTCACTCAAATTATATCATATCTATAGTATGTTTTATATTTTCCTAGTAGTTGCTTTCTCTTGATTGCTGCGAAGCTACTGTTTTTTGTTAATAAATTCTAATTCATTCCTTCTATAATATTAACTTTTCAAATTTTGCTACTAATGCAAAAAAATTAAAGCTTATTTTCAAATCTAATCATTTTCTTACTATAATATGTTTATTTAAATTTATTTTTCAAAGTGTAGAAGTTTATATAAATTCTTTTCATTTTACGTTTTTGCTGATTGCACTCCTGTATTTTGTAAATAGTTTCTTTTGATGTCCTCAATTTGAGTAAATGTGTAGAAAATAAAATATTAGAAAATAAATTGACTTTGCATTTGACAGTTTTCCATACATTGAAGTCTAGACTTATAGAAACAGTTGAAAGTGCAGATCACAAGCATCTTCTATTTTATTTGCAGTCATTACTGTGAAACTAAGTAAGCTTCCATTACTCCATTAGTGAAATTTACTCCATCAGTCAACAATAGCATAATGTAATAATGTAGCATTACAATCTAATTTGTAAGTCACTACTACTGCAACTGCTGGCAAGTAGCTGTTAGCATTGTGAGACACAGAATTTGATGCATTGAAAACCAGCTAACGTTTTCTCATCACCGTTATTGTAGTCTTACGAGAAAGACAAATGAATGAATGGCATCTAATCTAATGAATTTATTTACTAAAAGTGGAGAAAATATAATAATATATACTAGTGTACAAAATAAAATAAGCTCTATTAACACAGTTGGCTGAATAAAATCTAGAACTCACAATTTATCCCATCGAAAAACAATACAAAAATATTCCAAATACAGGATAAATTATTCAACATTTGGGAAAACAACAAGAATTTGCTAGTTAATAAATAAAACATTAAAAAATAAAATAAGAGTTAAAAAACGTTTGACATTAACTTAGTGATTTCTAGTAGATCGATAAGATTTTGGTAGAGTTGAAGCCCGGGGATTGGAGGAGATAAATCCAAACACTTGATGTTTTCTTGGGGAAGTTAAATAAGTCGGACTCGGACTAGAGCTGGGTGACCTGAGAACAAGGTGCTTGGCAGGTGAGATTTGTCTCTCACGCTAAAATATACAGACATCAGGTGCAACTATAGTATACCAATATGTGAATTAGCCAAGTGTAATGTACACTGGGCAGCATTAAAAAACTAAGGCACTAACAGTACAGAATGGAATGTAAAGTCATCATACAAACTCTAGTAATGGCTAAAAGAATGTGCCAGTTAACAGTGCGGTAGACTAAGCAATATATTACTATATATTAGTGAGTATATGCTATATATTGGTGAGTATATGCTATATAGTAGTAGGAATATACCATACAGCAGTGAATATATATTATATAGTAGTGAGTATATATTATTAAATGTGTAATCCAGCCTGCATTAGTTTTGAAATCATGTTGAATAAGGAATAACATATTTATAATAGATTTAGCATCCCTAGGAAAATAAAAATGATACTATAATTTTGATTTGATATATTTAAAAAGCATTTAATTCATGTCTAATTTTTTAAAAGCAAGTATAACTTCAAAAACTTTCCATGTAGGCTGGCACCCCAGTGTCAGGTAAATAGTTTCCACAGCCACCTCACTAATTATTAAAGCGTTTTGTAGCTGCTTAAAAAGAGAAGACAACTCAAATATTATACTTCAAAAGATCATTACCCACATCAATACTCTACTCAACTATACTGATAAGGTTTTAGTTAGGACTTAGCACCTTTCCAAAACTGACCATGCTTTACACCACAACTACAGCTTAGGGTAATATTTTATTAATAAATTATATTGAAGTATTTTTAAGTGCAACAAAAACTTTTTTAAAAGTCAGTCAGAAATATCAGTGAATTTTCGATTTCAAATAAAGAACTTCATGGGTGTAAAACATCAAAAACTCGTGGCCATGTATGAAAGGGGCATTTCTAGGGGAGGTGAAACTAGTTACGTGGAAGCAGAGTGAGGGTTAGCAAGTCAGCAAATAGGCAGCAGTTGTTGTTGAGTGCCGAAGCAAAACTTACCCATATAGACTAGCAGGCAGCATGCTATGTAAGAAAACACATGAACTGAAATTAGTGTGAAACAAATGAAAGATTAGAATAAATCACATGACCTACACCGTCATAAAGAGGACACCACATAGTAACTAATAGGCACGGTCTTTCGGGATTCCCGTGCATCAGGGATCCCCTGTGCGTTGGGAAATCCCTTCACGCTGGGAATCCCAATACATCGGGAATCCCAATGCACTCTTGACAGCACAATAAAATCTATAACTAAATGAACTAGAACACTACACTTCAGGTTTAACTTGTATTACTAAAAATAGTCAAACTAATTAGTTTAACATCATAAAACATACAAAACAACAGTGTAAAAGCATAGAATGTTTATATTATGTAGAACTAATGTAGTAATTCTTATTTTATTTATTTTTGAACTTTGAAAACTAGAAGGAAATCTGCAGAAATATCAAGTTAGACTCAGGCAAGTCCCCCCTAGTCAACATTATTTTATATAGTAAATCATTACCCCAAAAACAAACCAAATTAAACCAAAAGGCATCCTATTTAGAACTATATAAAAACTTGCTTAGTTTACTAATAGCTTTGACAGGTAACTTTGACTGAAACTTTACTTCTCTTCAGGCTCCAACTTAGCAGAAATAAAAGACATCTGAAAGAAATAATGTACATAAAAGTGATGAGAAAGAGGAGAAAACTCACTTCAGGTATTTCACAGGTAGAGTTATTACTACTAGAGCTGCCACGTTTACTTCGCCTTTTACCAGATGACCTTGAAAATGACCTTGTAAACTGACTAGGAGACGCGTCGGGACTATTGACACTGTAGGCCGGCAGAGAAACTGTAGACAAGTCCAGATCACTGAAACACCAACAAAGAGTCAGCAATGACAGTCAGCTTGTTTCTCTGAACAGTAGCTGATGGCGACTCATCACAGTGTGATTATATTCTATTAACTCTTTGCTTCGATGGATAACTACTATAATTATATTACATAAAATTATTGCTATATAAAATTAACTTTATCAAATCAACCAAGGCATTTAAGAGACCCTTAAATGGATTCGTATGGGATGCTCGTACTGATGGATTTGTAGCTGCGCTAACCTATGGCTGTTGCTTCATTAGATTGATGCTGTCCCTTGCATTGAATGAAAAATCCATTCGAATAATGCAGAGCATGGGAATGTAGTGTATGATCAAGTTTTAAGAACTTTGCCACTGAAATAGCTTCACTCAACTAAAATACAACCCCTAAGAATGGAAGCATTCACTGCATATATTTGAAAGTTATAACTGTACAGCAGGCCTCTAAATAAATTGACCTCAGTCCGGTATTGTCAGGTCACCTTGGTGTGAGTCACAAGTTGACCTACCAGCCGTTGAGCGTGTCGTTGTGAACGCTTTGAGAAAACTCAACTTCCTCCAACTTAAGTGCCAAAGCCTCCATATTTAGGCTTAGCCTGTGATTTTCTTTCTTCTCCTGCACAGCTTGACGAGTCACCTTGTGATATTTCTCAGCCGTTTCCTTCTCCTGAAAATTAGGTTGATACAGTCACCTTTTTAGGCTACAACTTTACGGTCTAGCTGAGAGTAGTGATAATAACATGGCAGAGAGATTGTAATCTCACTATAGAAAACTTCAGAGAACTCAAGAGTTATGGAGTTATCTTTTCACTGACACTAAAAACTTCAGAGTTTTACTCAGTATGTTAGAAGTTGTCACACCTTCAATATATTTAGTAGCTAAAATACAAATTTTCTCTAGTTGAAATCTTTTCTTTCGATAGGCTATAAATAGTTACACTAACCAATAAAAGAGGAACACTTATTTACGGCACCCTCGAATATGACACGAATGTAAGTTAGCTCAAAATGCTGCTGCTGTAATGTACTTCTTGGCAGAACCTTCTCAACTTACCTTAGCTGACACGATGTCCAGCAGAGCCTGTAAATTCTCCAACTTCTGTTTAGTATCATACAACTGCTTTTCTAAGTCGGGAATTTTCTCCACCTGAAAGTAAAACAACTCCTAAATGTAAAAACCCGTAACATTAAATGCTGTGAACCTTGCATAAAAGTGACAGGCAATCTGAACATGATGCCGCTAGCCATGTTACTATGGATACGCAAACAACAGGTAACTAATGGCATTGGCTAACCTTCTGTTTATGGTGATTATTCTCTATTCGTAACTCTTTATTTTCATGAGACTTGAGTTCTATGACTGCCTTCAGACTCTCTATCTCCATCGGAAGGTTTTTGTAGGGCTGCAGCGCCACCTGGCAACAGTTACCCTACCATTAAGTTACCAAACAGCAGACATTCTATAAATACTTTAAACGAAATTCTCTGTTTAATATAAACCTAATTCTAGTAGCTTTAGAGGCTTTAGAGAGCGGGAAGGTTACTGCCACTTATATATTCAGTTGACACCATATGACAGGAGGCTAGCAGGTGCTCTTGTCATATGACAGGAGGCTAGCAGGTGCTCTCACCACCTTCTCCTGGCCTTCCATAATTAAACCAAAAAGTATAACCATACTACAGTGGCCAGAGGTGCTAACTCAATTGATAACCCGTGAAAACGGCACTTACTTGCAGCCTGTGGTCCATATCTCGATGCAGAGCCTCAGTGGCTTCATAAAATTTCACTTGCCAGCTGTCACACTCCGCCGCAAGTCTTTTCACTTCTTTCTACACCACAGTACATATAATACAATTATACTATAAAGCGAAGTACAAGTGTGACAAAACAAAATTGACCATTTCTCATCAACTGGTAAAATGTACCAAACACTCTATTGCGACAGAGTATGAAAAAACTCTTAGAAAAACAATAAAAACAACTTTTTAACTCAAAATCCAACTCAAACATGTTTTTCAATCGTTTGAGACCACTGTTTACTGCAAATATTTAAACAATGTCTACAACTTTTACTGGCAGTAAACGCATCGGAGAGACGCATCAGGCAAGTTAAAGCAACTGTTTATAAGCTTACATTCAGAGTATCTATTTGAGTGCAATGCTCATTTCTCAGACTATCAATGTACTGATGGTGCTCTGTGGTGAGCCTCTCTTTCATCTTCTCCAACTCTTCATCGTGGCCCGCCTGCAGCTGTCTCATTTCTCTCTCTTTTGCTTCTGTCAGCTGTCGCACTACTTCCTGTTATACAGAGCGAAATAGTTACCATGGATACACGTATACAAACTTCACTCGTCTGATAGTCCAAGCATATGGATGTACAGAGAAGGAAATTAATCAAGAAAAGATATAATAAAAGAAATACAGACGAATAAAGATGCAAGCCTGTAGGGGAAGTGATGGATACGCAGATTTGTACAGAAAGAGGCACCGAAACTGTTAGCAGAGACAAAAAAGCCTGCGAACAGGAAACACATGCTAAATGACCCCCCTCCCCTCCCCCAATAGAAAGACATATAGAAAGAAATACTCACCTGTTTTTCCTGCTCATAGTTTTGTGTGAGAAGTTCCAATTCTGTGGTTTGATTTGTGAGTTCTTCTTCGTGAGATTTTACCATCAGTTGCTGAGATTCTCGAGCTTTACCTGAGTTATACATTGTACTATATAGTATATACACTGAGTTATACATTTTACTATATACTATATACAGAGAGTTATACATTCTACTATATACTATATACAGAGAGTTATACATTCTACTATATACTATATACACTGAGTTATACATTCTACTATATACTATATACACTAAGTTATACATTCTACTATATACTGTACTCTACTATATACAGAGAGTTATACATTCTACTATATACTGTACTCTACTATATATACTATAAATCATACCATACATGATATCATATAATATTATATTATATACTATATTATATTCACCTAGCTTCACATTCTGCTCCTCTACCACTCTACTTAGACACTGTATGACAACTCCAAGACTCTCTACACTGCGACATGCAGATAAGAGCTCAGATTTTAGTCCCCTGCTGTAGACATCTTTGTCGTCACACAGTCTAGTCATTTCATCTAGTCTAGTTTGAAGCAGACTCTGGGACTTGCTGGTGCCTTTCTCCGTTGCTGCTACAACAGTGACTTTCCATTAGCTATCCGACACTCAGTGTTGCGTAATATATAGACTAACTGTGCAGGGGATGTGAATTCAAGACATAGGTTTACAAATTATAATTATTTCCCATTGAATACTAACTCAATCCATTGAACAAAGTCAAGCTGTAGTCATGTGAAAATTTGTATTACTAAAAGCATTGATAAAAGTTGCAATAAAAGAATACAATTTGCTGTGTGAATTGATAGTAGTTTCGGCCAGCAACTCAGATTACAACATTCGTAAGGAGTCGTTTCCCACTGGCTGCAGGTTGTGACTGCACCATGGAATGCTACTTATAGGTATTAATGATTAAAATATGTTAATATTGTTGGTTGTTATAGTACAACAGTGACTACTGTATACTATATTACACTATACTTAGTATTATCCATGCAGTATAGTTCCTAACATTCAGTGGAGTATAATAATGTGGTAGTAAAATGCTGTATATCATAGAATAATACAGTATAATATAGTATACTGCAGTGTAATATAGTATAATGAAGTGTGATAAAATACAGTATAATATAGTATAATACAGTACAATATAGTATACTGCAGTGTAATATAGCATAATAAAGTGTGATAAAATACAGTATAATATAGTATAATACAGTATAATATAGTATACTGCAGCGTAATATAGTATAATAAAGTGTGATAAAATATAGTATAATATAATATAATACAGTATAATATAGTGCAGCATAGTACAATATAATACAATATAATATAGTGTAATACAGTATAATAATATTATATAATGAAGCATCTATCCTAGTTTAGTGTATTCAGAGAGTTGCTACATAAAGGAAAGGTTAGTGAAGAGTGCTAACAGTTTCACAGCAAGTTTCTGTACTAACTATACACAATTACAACTACATGTACTACTCTGGCTATTAGACTAAGTACCTTTTTGAAGTCTTCCAGTTTGCTGGGACGTGGGTTTACCCCTCTGTATACTGGCTGCGTTACCATTGACTACGTTGATGGGTGCTGTGCCATTCACATGCACACTGGGGGCTGTCTGTGGTGTAACAGTGGCGGATCCAGAACCCGATTTGGATGCTTTGCTGTCAGCTGAAAGAATAGACTTGAAATAAATAGTATACGTGGTAACAGTCTTGGAAGGCATGATGAGTAGTCCACAGAAAGGAAAGTTTGCACGGTAGGATCTCAGCCTATGGTATATCCGGAGTCCACACACTACTAGCCTTCTAGTGAGAGTATTAGTAGTAACTTGTCTGTATAGATATGACCCACTAGTCAGAATCACTCAAGCATGCAGCCACTGTATAGAGTCCCACGTTGCTATGACAACACATGTGCGATCCATTACCCAAAGAACTACGATATTTCCCTCCGAAATTTATGAAATATAACTTGGCATTTCTCGCTGCCAAAAAGTATGCTGCCTTCTAAACTGAGCTAACTCTGCAAGTGAACTGGCAGCACGTAAACAAAGCCACAAACTACTAACAAAGTGAATTTACTCATGAGTGTTATTCTTTTGTAATGATACTTATTGTTGTCAATTGAGAGCTTGAGGTAAAACAGCTTTCACTCTCTCCACCAAAACACTATATCCAAAAGAGTATAGAAATTTCAACACTACAAGCAGCTATAACCAACACATGGGGTATTAACCCACTGCAGGTCACAATGTAATTGTGTATATTATATCCAGTGTTTTGTTGTTCTTTTTAAGTTAAAGAGTTGATAACCAGGAGACCAATAACATTGCTGTTTGTATAAAGCTTTCGGAATAATAGTTTCCCCGAGGGTCATTTCATAGTAAAATGAGAAATAATAACAATAATGAAATATGGGGCACCTTAGAAATCTAATATCTATTCTTAATAAATTATAAAATAGTTTCCATTTTCCCTGCTATCATTAGAAGAGATCACAATTAGGAGTTTTCAATTCTTTGCAGAATGAAACTGTGATATTGTAAACACCGCTGAGTTTAATTTTTGCTCATCCTTTCAAATAGAAAACATTATATTCATCAAAGTGACTCACCTTAAAGCAACATTTCTGATCACCAATAATTCAAAATCCAAATATGAGTGTCAAAAATATTAGTGTTTTATGCTCGTTCGACAAGGTATCGTAAAAATATTTTTAAAATAAAAATCAATCTGTTTAACTGCATGCAAATCTATAAAACAAAGAAATTCATTGCTTTTTGATCAGAAAGAATACATGCGTGTCTGAAGACACTTTTCTGTATAGTTTATAGAGCTGAATAAAAGCTGACTTAACTTTGAGTAACTAAATATATTGAATTTTCATTATAGACTCCTCATGGTACTACTCTAGTATTGGTTGAAGTTGTCTACTCTTTGACTATAGTTGCTTTATTCAAAGATATAATTTTCATTCAGTATAAACAATATTTTACCAAGAATAAAACTGCCACAAAACATGACTTTGATGTTTTAAAGTTAGACTTAATTCCTTACCTTTCAGCTTAGATGAAGGAGGGGGTAGGAGGGACGCCCGAGGCTTTTTAAAATCTAAAACATGTATAAGTGAGAATATGACTGATAAGATAGGAATATTCATAGACTTCGCACAAGATGTTGAATATTTTATTTCTCTTTACAGTACCTTATTACTCAGAGGTTTCAGGATAGAAAACTAAATGATGGAAACTGGATAACTAAATAAATAAATATTTAGCTGCATAAGCTAGCTTGTCCATATTGTTTCAGTTTTCGATGAGTGAATTACTCATTGGCAGTTTTAAATTGATTTAAAGACTTTCTCAATTACATTACACCCCTACATATATTATAACCCTGTAGATATTACACCCCTGTAGATATTACACCCCTGTAGATATTACACCCCTGTAGATATTACACCCCTGCAGATATTACACCCCTGTAGATATTACACCCCTGTAGATATTACACCCCTGCAGGTATTACACCCCTGTAGATATTATACCCCTGTAGATATTATACCCCTGTAAATATTACATCCTGTAGATATTACACCCCTGTAGATATTATACCCCTGTAGATATTACACCCCTATGGCAACTGCAGATTAATTTCCTGTTTATTATTCTATGCAGTGTGCTAAGATTCCCAATATAAGGAAACTCTTACTTGTCCCTCAGACTACAAGATGATTATAGTGAACCATTGTATCAAATGGCTGTAGGTTGAGCACTAAACTGTTAGCTTGAGAACCAAATCTTCTACATCAACCTTCACCTACCTTGTTTTACACCGGCTGATGCAGGAGGTAGTAAACTTTGTCTCTTCAGTGGTTTTTTAGTGGATACAGTGGATGCCTGGAAAAAGGAATCAATAACTAAAAGGTTCTGTGTAAAGTGTCCTTGTAGATTATAAAGCAAACTCTGAAGTCAATATCTCTAGCAGGTGTGATAGTATCACAACCCCTGCATCCAGTTCTAAGTTTAACAAGTCTCTGACAATCACAGACAGTAAATACACTCACATGATTTAATCAAATTGAAATTATTTTTACAAAGTATGAAAATTTTAGCAATATTCAAACTAAAATAAATGATACTCTCCAAGTATTACACACCTGACTTAGCTGCGACTCATTACTGCATGCACTCAGTGACCTCTCTACATTCTTTCTGGCTGGAGCTGCATGAAATATAAGAGAAAATGTGAAATACAGGACGAAATGTGAAATATAGGATTAAATGTGAAATATAGGACAAAATGTGAAATACAAGACCAAACTTTCATCCCAAAAACCTAAATTCTTTCAGCTCATAATGTTTGAGGTTGGCCAAAACAAATTTCCCACAAGCCATGCCTTTTACACGACTAGAGGAAAATACAGGGTTTACTTTCTTGGCCTCACTAAAGGTCATGCAAGGGGTCTGACATTAGACTAACATGTCCATTCATTAGCTCATAGCTGAGTATAAGAAGCTTCAATTTCCATAACTATTTCCACCATCAAGCAGACAACTTCCCAACATATCCCATAATGCTGCATTACTCACAACTCACAGCACATCTACACAGATAAAGCACCGGGTAAAGTAAACTAGAGAATGCAAAACTTCATCTTGCCGATACTAAAACAGCCTCATAATCAATTATATTATTATACTATCCATAGCGTAAAAAACGAATAACGCAACATGTATTCGATGGATGAAGAATTGCCCACCCACACACCTTTGCTTATTATAAATTTATTACTAGAAGCGTTTTGAACATAAAAAACCCAAATAACCACTGAAAGCTGACTTAAGATTCCCAAGTTGCTACTCGGCAAAAACTGACAGCAATTTCTATACGAAAAGTCTATAAATATGCAATGATAATACCCCATAACCCATCTACATAATTATATGAAAATGCTTTCAACTACATTATAATTTACACCAATCCACTATTCGTATAGCTTGCAATAAATAAAACTGCAAGCTGTGCAATAAATAAATTAGTCTAATACAAATAGGCGAGTGAATACCAAGAATAAATAGTTGGAAATCTGTAGCAACTTACAAGTGTCATCTTCGGAAGAAGACAATTCTATGTTAATATAACAATATTTGTGGTAATAAAATTATATTATGCACATTCTATTGGTTCTGGTCTAGGATTTAGCACAGTAATATGGACAAAATAAAATAGTAACATAGAATAGTATTATGAATAATTTAGAATAATAATATAGACAGTGTATAATAAAAACATATAAAATGTGCATAGAATAGTAATGTAGACAACTGAAATATGTCTCACAAAATTGTAAACACTAAAAAAGTAAAAGATATTTGATGTTTGGTAGTGTCACAGACCCATGCTGCCACAGACTCATGCTGCCACAGACCCTGGCAGCATGATGCTAATCAAAGACACACATTGAAAGTAGAAAGTAAATTAATGGCAAAGCCTTAAAATAACTTGTATACATTGAATGCTGATGGGAGACAAACCTGTGTGTAATTTAGACTGCGCATTTCTAGGTGTAGCTTTAGGTGGGGCCTTTGCGTTCTCCTCTATTTGTTTAGATATGTCAGCCCACTTACTCTTGGGCTTACTCTTCTGGATCACAGGCTAAGTAGAGAAGACAACTGCTACATGTGTTTGACGAGTAATAATCTAGGAGGAAATTATGAAACCATTTCCAATTGTTAAAACTCCCGAACAATAACAATGTATTAATATAACCTTGACCTACTAACCTTGTTGGGAGGGTCTAACTTTTCTTCTACAAAAGAAAACAAAAAATCGTCAAGTACCAATAGAATCAACTTCTTCATTGAAATGAGATATGTTCATTGCCAGGAGGAAAAATAAGTCTTGGTATCAAATACAGTTCTATTTGTAGCAACTATAATTATTGTATATTTAGTGAAACATTTTTATAACAGTGTTGGTTTGTTTTTTTTGCTGGACCTACTCTTCCGGTTTAGAAACTAAGTGCTTACACTAACTTTTACAGCATCGTAAACTCAGCTGAACTAGTAATACTTATTAGATAAGATATAATAATTACTGACACATGTGCTGTTGATTATAGCATGCTAACGGAGTAATATTAGAGTGTGGTATGCAGTTCAACAGCCTTTATGAAACATCTAACAGGGCAATTACCACTGAAAGTAATTACTACTAATTTTAACAGCATAATTTAATAACAGGCAACTTGGTGCACAAAAACTGTACAGCTATTTAAAACTTTATAGTCTATTGAATGGCTAGAGTTAGCCTTAGTTTACGTACTTGTAGCGGGTGGGGGCGGTAAAAGGCTCTCCCGTGGTTTTGCAAGTTTGGAAGGTTTGCTGATAGCAGGCAGAGATTGTCTCTTGTCCGAATTGCCACTCTTAACCTGCAGTATGCTAGACTTTCTGCATTTAGCTGGAGCTTTGTTTAACCCTTTAGCAGCCACTTTAGATTCTGCCCTCTCATTGGCCGAGACAGGTGTGGAATGTGAGATGGAGGTGCTACTAGTAAAATCATACTCTGTCTTATTCTCTATAGACATGGACATGGAGCCATTGATTTCTAAGGATCTGTTCAACTGTTCAGAAGCGGTTAGTTCTGCAGACTGAGTGACTGGATCTCCCGGACAGGAAGTGCTCTGTAACTGGTCTGAGTCATCACCTGACTCATTCATACGACATTCAGTGGCTGTAGTCTGGGATTCACCACAATTCATAATAGCCTGAGGCCTAGCTTCTATAGTCCTAGTGACGTTGAGGGAGTTGCAGTCACTGTTACTAAAACTATATGTAAGATTTGCTGGGTTTGGAGACGGTTCTAGCTCCTGATTGGTCGACTCGGGGGTCGAAGTTGAGCTCATGTTGACGTCTGCATCCCGGGAGTCATTGAGGGCTGAGGAGTTGTCTCCATTTACTAACTGACCTTCTATCCGGATGAACGTCTTATTTGAAACTGAGGCTACGTATGTATCATTGCTAGATTCGCCTAAAGCAGGAAGACAAATACGCTAACAGTCTTATACAGTCCACAATACTAACTTAATTCTGTAATACAGAGTTCGAGAGAGAGTTCAACTGAGTTCAACAGAAAAACCTATTAACAGATAATTGTTTGACATCATAATACAATAATTACAGGAACAGAGTTGCACTAAAAGGCTAATAAATGATCAAAAGGCAGTTGCTAAACTCATAACTATGAGCTTTCCACATGTAACTATATACTGGTAACACTGCTGTTTTCCTTCAAAAGAGTTAATAAATTTTCTAGTTTTCACAACAAAAATTGAAAAATAAAAAAATGGAAGAAATGTTGATAACTAAACCAGACAAATCAATCAATTTTGAGATATAAATTTTTAGCCAGAAACAACCATCCCTTACCATTGTTACAATCATCAGTGTTGCATTGAGATATTAGATGGGAAAAGGGTTGGTAGTGGGACATCATGTTGTATTTATAATTAAACAAAACTTGTTTGGAAGGAACAGGAGAGGGTTTTTTGGCAATCGGTTTTTACTCTATTAAAATGGGAGTGGTTTCTTACTTCCAATCTGACAAAGATTTACATATTCAAAGGTTTCATTTCTAGCAATTCACAACATGAGTTGGAAACCATTACCTTCCACATAACAAAATTCTATAAATACTATAACTGGCAGAGTTGCCTACCCTTTTCAACTGAGGTGTTCATATTCACATCATAGCTGTCAGATCCCTGCCCCAAGTAGTATACACTGCCAGATGATACGTCTACAGAGAGAAGGGAGATGTTAGGAACACAGACTATGACGTTATACAACGTATCAGGAGAACACATATAGCTTCTTCCCACTTCCTCTTTCTAATGCATTTCTTTAGTTCAGTGAGTAGTATTTGCACGAGTAAATATATTTCTGCAGTTTGCTATCCATGATTATTGCTTAACACATTTATGGCAAGTATTAATAACATGAATAATTTTAAAATTGGAATTGATTTTGAAACATTGCATATAAGGGAAAATACTACACAGTGAACTAAAGAAGTCACAAATATTTTGCCTGTTTATTTGTCTCTAGCAATTAGATGGGCCCATTGGTTAGTCTATACTCTATGATCTTTCTGCAACTGTTTCAACTATTCACCAATAAATAATCTACCCAAATATGTTTAGCTAAGTATAACAGAGTTACTATAATAATATAATTTATCATCATAGCACAATATATTTCTTATAATAGTATAGTAGTTATTAGTATACAGTAGTATAGTGCTGATAGATCTCATTGAAAAGGTTAGTGAACTTGTGAGAGTTGAGTTTCAATAATAAAAGATAAATAATTTAAACAATCCCACATGGCCTGTGCACTGATAGACTTTAACTAATTCTGAGTTTTCAACAATCCAAATCTTGGAGCTGATTTACTATTAGCTAAGGCAGCACATTGGCAGCGTTCTCTATCTTAACCAAGTTCTCCAAATGTTGAATATTTTCTGACGGAAATTTACAAGTTTAAAACCAGAAAACGTGTGCCTAACGATCTAATGTCTAATGACAATATACCAAAAGCATGTTGTTACAGTAGGTGAGAGTAATAAACATACTGCCGTCAACTTCTTCTTGTATTGCTGCCAAAACCTTCGCTGCCTCCCTGGCCATCATCTCTTCATCAAACACCATCTCTTCTGCTGAGACATTCTCAGTAACATCTGCAGACATCTTGGAAATCTCTCTCTGCTTCTCTTGTATTTTCTTGAGTTATAGTCGTTTTCTCATCTGTTAAAATTGTAATAGAAGTTGAAAACTAAACAACAGTCTACTTTAAATATATATCTACATATATGAATATCTACACGTACATACATATGTACATATATACGTCCATACGTACATATAGTATATGAAATAGCATGAAGATAACGCCCATATATCTGCTTTAAAATACCTCACCATCAACTTTACTGCACTAGAAAATGTAAAAGTGGAAAAACCTATTCAAACTTTTTTTATATCTGTTTTAGTATTGAAACTGAAACTAACCTAAAATATTCTGCGTAAGTGTAAATATTTTAATACTAAACTTCTCATCAAAGGTGGAAGCTATAAATTAAGATTTGCTAGTATTTTGAGTGGCTGTCCACTTAACTAACTTACTGATTAGTGAAATGATACTAAGTTCAAGGTCTAATGTAACTCCAATATACGGCTTATAATAACAAACTGATAACTGATGCCGCTGGCCTAGTTTTAAAACTATCACACCACTACATTTACTCTATGAAAATCAATAATTTCAAACTTGATGACTACATTAACATAAAGCAAGAGTACCTTAATACATTACCTTAATATATGACTTACGAGTATAAAAATGAACTACATGAATGAACATACATTAGTGCTGGGAAAATTTAGAAAAAAATTGAATAATTAGTATAGGAAATAAAACAATTTCCATCAACTGCATCACAAACAATTTTACTGATAACAAAACCGACCCCATTAGCAATGGTGGTGCAGCACTAACTTGACTCAACCACAGTGAGATCAACAATACTGCCCCAGCACTAATGTAAAATATCCATAGTGTCTGTCTGTTGGGAAGAGTGAATCCCTTAGCAAATATCAATCAATAGTCAAGGCTCATAGGTGCCCCTTTCTACTTAGCTTAAGTTACTATGAAATGCTGGAGCACAACATTTTTGTCAGAAGTATTGGCAAAAACGAAAAGTGTAGTGTTGAGTTTACTCAGTGGTCCCTGTGGTGTAACGGTAGCGCACCTGCTTGCAAGCCGAAGGTCTTGGGTTGGAATCCCAGTGGGGACAAAAGTTTTATAAAAAGCTGTCCGCACTTAATATAACTACATGAAGTAGTTTTTATGAACAAATTTCAACACAGAATTACCAGTAGACACTACTAGAAGCAATTTATATTGTACATAGTTATCATTTTAGCTGCAAATTAATGCATTAATTTCAGAAGGCACAGCAGTTTGGTTAAAATCCAAACATGAAAACTGGTGTTGTGACTCATAACTACAACACCAGAGCCTAATGATGGATAAAATCACTGAACAAGAATGTAAAGCAAAACCAAAACAGAGCCAAGAACGATACAGTGGTTTATTTAATATGGTCAGTAAGTGAACTAGTTTTATTTGTAGATTCAATTTCAAACTTCTTCAAATTACAAAATTTATGTAAGAACATCTCAACAGTATAAAATTTCATATTACAGGCTATTTTACAGGAAGATATGCAAATATTAATTATCAGATATGAGTTCACTGAACATGTTTTGCCAATTAATCAGGACCAAAGGCTAAATATAGACCAAACAGATATCCACAGAGGATGCATATGATCGGCTGTTTCTTAGGCCAAGAAACTGTGAATCACTGACCTTCAGTTAAAATCTGAATATCCAGGAGGATGGGGGCAGTCATTCACCCCCCCCCATCCACCCTGTGAATAGCTAGCAGCTGACCAGAAATAGTTGAAGATAGACTGCATTGGTACTATGTATATTGTATGTGCTTTACCACAGGAGATATGAAAATTAGTTTCCCCACATCAACAGTTTGATATAATATTATAATGTGAAGCAAACTTGAAACAATCTTACAAAGAACAATTCTGCAAGTATTATAGTTTAATTTATACAGTTTACGAAACTTTAATATTACCTTCTGCAAGTATTTAGGAAGTGTTATACAACCTTATTGGTGTACTTATAACATTATTTTTTCCAGTTCTGAATAATGAATAGTCTACCCTGAAACATGGACTGAACAGCTAAGCCTATCATAGCATGGGCTTTACTAAACACACTGATAGTAAAATAATTCTGATTATTGCATAGTAATAAACATACTTTCTAAAAATAGTACTAATACTACTTACATGCTAATTAGTAAAAGGGTTCTTTTGAATTCTTTCCAATGTAATGAGCAGCAGGATTGGATAGCAGTTACAACACTTGAGAACTGTATACTCAACACTAGTAGACAGAGATAGTGGAATAGCATGTGTCTATACTCCACACTAAGTGCTGTTTATCCTGAATAGAGATTAATAAATCAATATTATTGTGAGGTTAGATCACTAATGCAGTATTGTACTAGCTCTCTATGCGTTACTCGTGGCATGCACACGTGTACTATACAGCTACTATGAGCAACCCGTATCAATGATATGGGAATACAATGTGTAGGCTAGCACACGGGTATCAAATGCAGGGTATCAGGTGTTTCAAAGACAAAACTTGGCCGAAAGCCAAACACGCTAAAAGATGAAAGGTTTGAATATGTTGCCACCTAAAATTTAGTACGTACAGCCCACCACCATAAGGGACTATATTATACATCCTAAAGTGGCATTGTAGATTGCATATCAGTCAGTTATTGTCTAACAGCGTCTGAGAAAAAACCTTCATAGAACAATATTACTTTGTAAACTTTTCTAGAATTTTCTATCCAGTCACTACAATCAGTATTCTGGTGAAACACAAAAACTTGAGAGAGCTTTTTAATATTGAAAGTTAATTAAGAACAAGTGAGATACAACTTTTGCCACTATAGTTTTCATTGTATACCTGCTATACCAGCATATTGCTTTTGGTGCAAAAAATAAGCTTTTAATTATAAAAATACATGTTAGAATAGACTGTGACCAATTTGAACGGAAGAAATATTTTAGACAACTTTTATTTTGTGGGACAATACCAGGACAGCCATGACTTGTTGTGACATGCCTCAACATGTCATAACAGGTGCTACCAGTGAGTAACTCTAGTAGAGTACAGGACTGGACATGTCACACGGGCTACTATGATTCATTCAGTGAAATTTCAAATAATTATGCATTGATTGAGTGCCAGGTATTCAGGATGTGAAAGTAGCAACTGGTTTCACATGCCAAGCATGAAGTCAAATTCCTAAAACCTATGAGGTGAACAATAGCATTGTTTAAATGCAGTACTCCCAGCTCCATGACTTCTAACATGCTGTCCAGTTATAATACTAACCCTAAGATGCCTAACTACAATATCAGGTGCACCACCCTACTGAAAGACTATCAATTTAGTGCAGCTGGCATCTATTACAAACGTATTTGGCCTGCAGTTCCAACACCAAAGCAACGCTGAACTGCACAAGTAGCAGAATTGTTGCTTCGATAAATTTTACTAGTGAAAATGTTCCCTTAACAACTCAATAGTTACAAGCTTTGGCTGCGTAGAACTAGTAACATGACTTACTCTATTATTGCTGCCAGTTAGTCTAATTGTAAACATACAGTCAGCTTACTGATAAAAATTTACCATTCTCAGAGTCAGTAGAAGTAAAGGTTCTGATAACACACTCAATTTACCACAATAAAGGAATATTATAGGTTTATCAACCACAATGCTTTAGAGTTTAGATACAATTAGCGCTACAAATAACACTATTGGTATTACACAGCTCCGACATTGAGATAAATATTTCATTAACTGAATCTTATAGAGATCAGCCTGCCAAATCTAATGTTAATTATCGTATACTTCATTTTAAACAATTCTAAAGTTAATAAACATGGTAATGGGTGGATATCAATAAAAATATTAATAATTTAACAGTAAATTAAATAATGCTCAAGTAAATGAAAAGATCAAAATGCATGTTTAAAATTAATTTCAATTCAAATTTTCGATAATCAATCCTTTTTTTGAGGTTTTACTCTTAGGATCAACTAGGATCAGGAATAATAAAATCTTTGAGCAGTACTCCATATAAAATAACTGAGGAAGAGCTCTAAAAAAAGTCTAACAGCTAGAGCTACCCGACTATGTTTGCTTTCCTTAAACTTTAGTCTAGTTTTTACTCTAAAGATGGCTGTGGCATGGGTTTTACAATTAAATGTAAAATATTACACTACTATTACTATTAGTATTATGCACTATTAGTATTAGTTTCTACTTCTAATTCAATTTATCAATGCAAGCATAAAATATTTTTATATCAACGTTGAAATTGTTCCACTGTGAATATCAATCATTCAATGGGAATGTAATCAGAGGTAGAGGGATAAAAGTACAACATACAGTTTGAATTTCATTTACTTGTAGTTATTACTATCTTTATTGCCATGAGTATTAGATTGAGATTTAGTAATACTAATAGTAATAGTATTACTATTAGTATTAGACTAACTCTACAAGTCAGACTTTACAGAATTAACTTTAAGTAATTTACTTTTAGTCTGTCCAGTGACTTATCACTTATCCATCATTTAGTTTTACTTATACTAGTACTAGTAGTAGTAGTAGTAGTAGTAGTAGTAGTAGTAGTCTAACTATAAGTATAAGTATTGCACATAATTTGTTGAATACTGAATAGTTAGGTTTTAAATTTACGTTTAGTTTTACTATCAGTCACAGAGTGAGTGAATTAAATGATGATAATCATTATGATTATCATAACCATTAGCCTTAGGCATTATGATTATGATTATCAAATTCAATATTATTATGAATATCAAATTCAATATCAATATGACTTATGAGTATGACCCACTCCCAGTATCCTTATGATATTGATTGCATTTAATTTTATTACAAAAATGATAACTATAATTTGAGTCATTGAATGTAAAAACTAAAAATTAATAGACTTTCTTCCTCTTGTTTCTTTACGTAGAGTTGGTTTTAAAAGTTGAGAATTTGAAGAAGTTTCGTTAATCCACGTTTATTTTACAGATCGAGGTAAGCTGTGTACAAGCACATCAATGTAAATAAACTACACGTGAAACACGCAAGTTCTACGTTGTCAATAACCACACAAATTTACTATATAGCCATGTGTATGGTTTCCTTCACTCAATTTAATGCCAGGCTTAAAATTTTTATCGCGCTTAACCCCAATAGTGTTCTTATAGAAAACAGATGTGCAGTACAACCCATTTTAGCACTCTGTAGAAGACTTACAGTACAAACCGTGACGTTAGAATGCCTGCAACTACAACTACCACGTTGATCAGATGGAGAATATTACACGTATTGTTATACTAGATGTTATAAGCACGTTTAGTTGTCAAAACCATTTAAAACGCTAAAGTGAATTAATTTTTAAGACAAATCATGTTTTTTAAAAAATGTTCAGGAGCTCCGAATAATTAAGTTTTATTCACCTTTAGCTATTTATAACCCAGCTTAATTACCTAGCACAAAGGAAAGCATTGACTAAAGCACTTGTTATTAACTAATGAGCTATCGCCTTACAATAGGTGGAATTTTCTTGTACAATACTATATCAAATAACAAAATAATGAAGTTACAAAAGGCTACAATAGACTCCAAAAGAGTCTATGTTAACCTGAATTTTTTAGGCTAACCTGAATATTTATGTATGTAAATAATGCATGCATGTGCACAAATCATGTACATTAGGATGGACTAGTTGATGAATATTTTAAATACAGCTCCAATGGGTGCCAAACTTTTTGTCTCAATCTTCTTAAACCCCTACAGCAAGAACTGTTAGTGTTAGTTTTTAACTACTACAGATGGAGTATATCAAAACATTTTCTTACCTGTATGTAGTTTGCACACAGACAATGACCAAATTATTACTAAACCCCTATATATTCATAACTGCAAATACATTTAGAGAATTGTAAGTATATACTGTTAATAATGCTCGTGAAATTGTTTTGAAATCTGTTATACACTAGCTTCAAAAGCTGATATAATATTTTTTGAAAATGCATTAACTTATATCTTGATATTGAGTCATGTCATTTCAAAGAATTTTTGGCATATAAACAACGTATGATTGCTTTCTGAAAACCTACAACCGCTAGCATAGTATTATATAATGCATATATGACTACTAGAAATATGCTTAGGAATGTCTTGAGGTCTTGCATGTTAGTACTTATATATTAGTAATTTGATTATTTGTATCTCTATCCATTTGTGGGTGTCTAAAAATATTGATATACTGTATGAGAAGTATATTTACACATGATACACTATAGTTTATATCATATTCAAAGCAATCCCTTTTTCTGGTGAATATACTTTGTGTATTAGCGAAGTGTAATTATAAATAAGTAAGAATATTATGTTGAGTTGAGAATATATGGGTGGAAATTGTCTTCTCTTGCCCGTAAATTTGCTATAGTAGCTTAGCTGCAGTACACGCATAAATAAATAAATACCTGAAAGTATTTATAAACAATGCCAGTGACTAATGTACAAAGCACTTGCTAGTTTCGTATGACCACAAGAATGTGAGTTTGGTCTCATCTACTAGCAAGTATAGTGGTGTAGGCATCAACCCCTCCCCCCCCTGCTAGCAAGGGATACATGACATGCTCAAAATGTCACCAAAAAGTTGCCGCTTGAAAGTTAAATTTGTAGTAAGCTACTTATACGAGTATTAATGTATTTCCTTTGCAATTGCTGTTGGCTATGTGCCACTTATATAGTACGTCAATGAGAATAATTATTTTATTGTCCTACGCATTATTTATATCCACTCCTAGATTGAAGAGCTGTCACCACAGAGGTTATGTAGTGGTATTCAACACATCTGGACTTGTTAGTACGCCTACTTCAGTACAGCAATGACTGAATCGTGTGAACACGCAGACTCAAAGTCTCGGCTCAGTTTTAAAGAAGTTGCCGAATTAACGAATTCCATTTATGGATTTAAGGTGAGAGGAATTTGAAGATAAATTATTAGTAGATATGTTCACTGCTATGGCCAATGGGTTACTAGTATCCAAACTTGTACTAAAGTCTAAAACTTTTACAGACTCCAACTGCAAATTTCAACAGGCTTTTGTCAATTTCTCCATTACTGCACCTACCTCTGGTTTCATCCCGGATAGGTGCTTCCCAGTCCCAGTTCCCAGCCAAGCATCTAACTAGGAAGCATCTATTTGGGATGACACCCTACTAGCTCCCACAAAAACCAAAATTTATAAAAAAATTTAAAGAGTTTAGGCTATCTCAATTTCTCCGCTACTGTTCCTAAAGTAGCCAATTTAATATTTGATTGTAGGTTGCATCAGCGAAAGAGCTCAATAGTTATGCTGACCAAAGTTTCCACATTACAGTAACTGATGGGGAGACAAATTTCAAACTCCCGCAACCAAACCAGCAGGAATATATTCTAAAAATATTCAACTCTTTTGATAGCGAGAGTCACAGTGCCCATATCTGTAAGTAACACAAGTGTGTACTTATACCCTTAATATTTACTCACTCACTGTTAACAGATAACATATAACAATATAAAAGATAATATACAATATGAAGTTGTCTCACCTTTAGCATCGTGCATAATTGGACAGATAATTAATGATGTCACAATTTTATTTTATAAGTTTTATTTAGCAAGTATTAAGAGATGCATATTAATAGTATATTATAGATCAATATTCATGAATAACACATTGATTATTGTTTTGTTTGAAAATACCAAATAACTTTCAGCTTTAGTTTTAAATGAGGTAACTTAATGACATAATGTACGTTTTATCATTAACTCATAGGTTGGTTATATACAGGTAATAGAAACATAACTAAGACATCATTGCTTATATTTCCAGTAGCTCAGATTAGATTTTCTGAACATGTGAGATCTAAAGGATTTCCTTCTCCTAAAGTAGTGAGAACTAAGAACAGGACTTTCACTGGTGAAACAAGTATGTAGAAATCATTGGGCGTAACACAGAGCAAATAACATGTTGAAATATATTATTTCATTCTTGATTATTTATCTGAAAATTTAAAGAAATTGCCCACGTTTAGATATGCTGTTAACCTGACTTGTAATCAACTGAAATTAATCATGAAAAAAATCTGCCTAAAACCAATACAATTAAACTCTACATTTTTTGTCAAAAAATATTTAGATTTTATTAGGTCAAGGTGATTGAAATCACAATCATTCTCAAGTACGATACTTGGGCTGCAAAAACTATATTGTATAAAGCATGAAGGTTGCCTAACTTTTACTTTTTAGTGCATTAAAGTAAACATAAATAGATACCAATAAAAGTCACGTATAAATATTTGGTTGTAACTGCATTGTTAGAGTAATTACAATACTTAGACATTGCTAGTATATAGTTCTAAAATATATAAATCTAAAATAATTATGAAAATTAGATTAAACTATTATATTATGTAAAAGGCTTTGATTAATCATATTGTGGTGGAAGTTTGTCTGATCGAGTGTTTACTAATCAGGATGTGGAGACGACTCCAAGCTACACATGGTAGCACTGTTTGAATTTATGGAGGGAAATTTGTTGACTAAATCAGACATCACTGAGGCTATAGCTTTTCAAGGGGGGCAACTACTGGCTGAACTTCATAACAGTATCGAGGTTAGTATTTGCTGCACGAATATTTGAGCTGCTATGTTGTAGAGCATGTTATGTAATATCAAAACAATGTCATAAAAATCTTGCAACCTTAGTTTTGAAAAGATATATCAATTTGTATTAGGAAAAATTGATCTATATTATTGTAGAGCTGCCCTGACAGCAAAATATATATTTTATGCTGCTAATGGTAATTGGTTAAAAGTGTTAAATTGTGCCACTTTGTTTTGGGTTATTGCTCATTGAATTCATTTTACTTTCTACTATTACATATCATTTATAAGAACAGTAACACCACATTGTACATCACAGCTTTTGCAAATGAATAAAAATAATGGATAAAGTTACAATAATAATCCACTAGAATTGTCTTCTGCCATTTCGCCACCCGATTAGAACATGGCTTTGAAGGGCAAGAGAAAGAGTTGTCTTCTTTTAGGGGTACACAGATGAGAATTTAGTTCGGGAAAACTTCACCTGGAGTCTGTCATCTCTCTCTAGCCTCAGATCTCACGCTGACTTGATGGAAGATGAGGAGTCAAAAAGTATTATCCTGGAAGTGCTTGATAAATGGGATGAAATTCAACATGACCTTGCTCTCACACCTAAAGGTGGCATTAAATACCTAGTCCAATACTGTTCACCATTACTGTGCAACTTCAATTAACATATAATATTATGTTACAGAAACTGATAATTGGATAAATGAAGTTTGAGTTAATTTAAATAGCAGCATTAGCTGGAGTTGTTTTCTCAATGGAGAATCCGCTGCAATAAAAATATTACTGTGTTTTTTCCAACACAGCAAGCATTTATAATAGGCTAAACTTTAAGTGCTATAAAATTGAGTAGCTAAGGTTTCCTGAGCACTAGGTCATGGGTTTGAATGCTGGCAGTACTGTTGGTGATGTCATTTTTTAGTTTGTATGGTCATGATGGCAGTAATGTTGTAAGATATGGCAATACAAAGTGAATCAAGTGTGCTGCAACCTTAAACTAATATACAACTAGAAATTAGAAAACTTAATTTCATCAATAACTAGTTGTGTCATTCTTGATGAATTGCCTCAACTTTTTTGTATCAAAATATTTTATTAGTATGAAATATTGTTAAATTATTACCAAATTAATTCTTGCGACTGATATTTTTTATAGGCCCAATCCATGGTGATTTTAATGAAACCAACATTTTCTTTAAAGAAGTTGAAGATGCAAAAGTTATCGTAGGAGTGATAGACTTCAATGACTCTCACTTTAATCACACAGTATTTGACGTAGCTATTTATATGATGTATATGATGACATGTTGTCATGAAGCTAACCCTGAAGAGATAGCTGGCTTCTGTCTCCGTGGTTACCTAAGTTTACGGATACTGCAACAGTCCGAGCTAGATGTCCTTTATTACTGTATAGCTGGAAGACTTGTGCAGTCTCTTCTCCTTGGGCTATACTACTACTCCGTACGCAAAGACCCTTATCTACTGATCACACAGAAAGGTGGACAGAAAGTTTTAAAGGACTTGTGGAGCAAACAGCCATGTGATGTGTCGAAAAACTGGTTGAAATGAATTAAATTTTAACTCAATACATTTTTTGTGGTTCTCAATTTTGTATTATTTTTGTTGTCCAGTTCAGTATGCAAGTAGGATTTAGGTTCAATAAAACCTTAAATTGAAAAAAATTATTTTATTCAATAAATAATAACCAACAGCAAACATCATTATAAACTTGTTTTTTTTTTCAAAATTTATTGCCAAGAAATTGAGTATGCATTTTAATGCAAAATAATGATTCTCTCATATGCCAATCTAATCAATGGGTTTACTTCCAGAATAACAGCCTATTAGTTATGAAGACAATAACAATTATTATTGCGAATACTGAATGCACAGAAGTCTAAATTATTTTATATTTCATGCGTCTATGTATCACCGCAACAGTGGTTTAAGAGGTGCATGTGCTTCAGTAAATCCTCAACCTTTAACCTTTAGCCAGGTTTTTATTCAAGTGATGTACAACCTGTCATATCACCTGAACTCTTTCGTCAGTTATCGACCAATCATAATATTTACAATACTTGGCAAGCAATTAAACCATAAAACTATCTGCATGCATGTTTACTGATAAACACATCCTACTCTGAGTACAACATTTTATAAACCACATGATGTTGATAATACTATATTTCCAACTGTATGTAAAAATATAGAACAAGATAAAAGACAATAACTCAAAGGTAATTTCACTGGACTTCATCACAAATAGAAATCAAACTATAATCAAAATAAATAAACCAATTAATAGATTGTAAAACACATTTAGACGAAGGTGAATTCCTGATCACCATTTTCTGATTCGGTAGTTGAGTTATCATGTCCACAAGGAAACAGCACTATGCAATAATTAGCCATCAGTTCCCAGCATAGACCCTGTGACCCCACCAGCTGCACCTGCTTTTACCTGCCAACTTTAAACAATACCGGCAGGTCATTATTTCTCCATTTTGGAAGCAGCATGCCATAACTCCAAGTCCTTGTCTTTCAAATCAGTTTGACCAAGTTTCCCGCCAACATAGTAGTATAGCGACAAAATTTTGGAATTTCGCTCATAGAGGGTTTGACGATACTCTAAATATAAATATCACATGAATTTACGCAAATAACAAATGTATTGCAGACTACATCTTTGGTAATAATTACTTATTGTGGAACATTTATACATCATGGCTCTAAAGAGTAGATAACTTTCAGAATTTTATGACAGCTAATAGAAGTGAGAGAAAAATGACTGATTAATTCCTATTACATAACAGAGATATTAAATCTGAGGCCTACTAGATATACGATCAGCAGTAACAGAATAAATTCTATGTACATAGAGTGAACAAGAAAGCTTGGTAAGAGAGTTTGAGAGATTATCTTGGAAAGTTGACAATAAAACAGAATGCTTTAGAAACTATTGTTGAGCTACAACTGCTGTTATACTCCTATGTGTACCAAGTACTACAACATATTGCATATACTGACTACCTTGTGAGTTTTTCAACTTTTTATAATAAAGATATCCACCAAAAGCTAGCACAGTTTCAACTGCCAGCAGTACTCCACTATATGCTATGCCTTTCTTTAGCATCCGGTGGTAAATACTTTCCCGGTATCTTTTCATATTATATCTTCCCCCACTGGGTAAAAAGAGAGCATATAAAGTGACCTATCAACATAGATTAATCTTTTATCGGAAAGTAATATCTAAATTTGAATTGAGCAAACTAAATGCTAAAAATTCTAAAAAAATGAAATCTACTAAATTTAGTAAACACAAAATGATGTACACACTAAACATATATTCTATAAAAAGGAAGGCAAATTATTTGATACATGCATTATTTAGACTTGTATAAACTGTGTTTCAACAAGAGCATATTGAATATTTTTCCTATCCAACATTGCAGAATGTATTCTTACAATGCATAATATAGCTAAATGAGCATTTAATGATAAAAAGTATTAAAGAGCAGAAGATGACTAAACATTGTATTAAAACCTTTTTTATTATAATGTAATTATCTGGGTAAAAATATGAAACAAGTATATCAAAAGATTTAATTAATTTATTATTTTAAATATTTTAAGTGGGAAATAAATTGAGTAAAATTGACAAAACATATTGCACTAGTACATTTACTCTAATGACATAAAATATTATTCAGAGTAAAAAATTGTGGTTATGAATACAAATAAAGGATATCTTACTTTACTTTGTAAAATATATCAGCTGCTAAATGTTTATCAGCTCTTACTCAACTATTTACAATAACATTAGGTTTACTACATGAAAATTGTTGATGTAAATGTTGCACAATAAAAATGGTTGACCTAGTTTTTTATTAGACTATTAGCTTTATCAGCATAAATATTGTTGTTATGATCACTATTATTTGATAATTATCACAACCATTATTATTATTAGTGTAACCATAATTATAGTATTGCTGGTCATAATGATAGTCATCACCACACTAACTGAGTTTCACTCATTACTCATTAGGTTAACAAAAATAAGCACAATAGTCATTATGATTATGATTACAAATTATTAGTTAAAACTATAATCATAAAAATTATTACCGTGATTCTCATAAACACACCAATTTCAGATATTCAATGTAATTTTGTAAGGAATAGTATAAGCACCATGAAAATTACACTGGTGACTGACAGTGACTATGATGATTAACAATAACATATTATCATTTAATGATTTATCCTTTATGATGATGAAAGTGAAAGTCAATGTGAATGTCATACTATCAGATTGATACTCAAGTGACAGTAATACTAATAGTAATACTGATACTGATAGTAATACTAATAATATTAGTATTACTGTGCAATACCAAATACATTTTATGATTACCATTAGGCATTATGATCATGATTATGAAAGTTGTATGCATGATCAATATAAATATGATAATCACAATTACAATGATTATGATTTCATAATTATAATGACAATTAATATTTCAGTTCTATGAGCTAAAACTTTTAGTAAAAGTTTAAGTAAGAGTTATTGTAAATAATAATAACTTAAAGTTAAACAATAACTTAACAGTTTACTTATTAAGTTATTTTTAAAGATTAAAATCAAAATGAAAATGAAAATGTCCCTAACTCTAAGAGTAAGACTAAGACTCTTACTCTTAGTAAGACTAAGACTAAGAGTAAGAGTAACTGTAAGACGAATTGTGGAAATTAACAAATCAATAATAGCAAGCAATTCATAGTTGGTAACAATACTTCAAAAATAATTACAACTGTAATGGCTCACAAAGCTAACACTTTCAAAGCGCCAAGTATTATTATAATTATTATGATTATTTCAATGGCCACTGTCTTCAAAATTCGCCAGCGACATTATTTTATAACCACTTCTAGTGTATAAACGCATTTATCGCATTCGCTAAATCAGTAATTATAATACTCATGCTAAACTTAGAGCATGCAACTCCTAAAAGAAGATGCAAAATTCTAGCCACTAGCAAAATGTATAGGCCTATATTATTTTCAATTTAGCTGATAATATCAGCGTGGCTAACTTTCGGAGTGTAATGAGTGAAAGAAAATTGGAGGTTACGTCTAGACTATATTATGTCGGTCAAGCAACATACTCTATAATGTTCACTTGGGAGCTCACACGTGAAATGATGCCTTATTTAGTCTTGATTTTTTTGTATTCTTTGTGGTTACTGGATCTGGAAAGCAATTAATTTTTCCAACGCAATTCTGTTAATAAAAAATAGTTGATAGTTTGATATCTTGTATCGCCCTTTAAAATAGAAATAGCTGTTGTTCAGTCAACAAACTTGACCTAATTAACAAAAAGTTACGTCTCTCTAATACATCATCAATTAGAAATCATCACTTTTATATTTTGTCTTCCGATTGCAATATTATGGATAAGGGCAAAATAATGTTGGCCAGCTGTTATTGGTTTAAATTGAGCATTGTTATCAAGTGTTTAACTTGGTATCTGCAGAAATACAGTTTCAGTATGAATATTTTATTCTTTGCAAGAGACTAGTTGTTAGTATAAAAATAATGTCAATATAGCTGAAAACAGAAAAAGGGTCATAATTATGAACGCAGTTAACCACACCAATGAAGTACACCAGCTGCAACAAGCTATATGGATATAGTAAAAACAAAATTAGAGAATTTTGCATAAGATGTAGGCTAATATAATATACCAAGTGACATAATGTAATTATATAAAATTGTAAAACTTCGTAATTTATATGAATATATGATTTGTTAAATAAAAAGAAATAAAGTTATAAACAATAAATATCTAAACAGTGCACATTATATTTCAGCTCAACGCAGATTATTATTTTGATATGGTTGATATTACACTTAAACTGACTCATGCACCTTAAACTTATCTATTATAATTGCATAATGGTTACGCTTCTATAGATTTAATTCTATATGTGGTGAAAACTCTAGACTAAAGTGAGATAAGCTGCAGGGCTACTACTCCTAGAATAAAACAGCAGGTTATCTTACTTATGTCTGTTGCACAAAATAAACTTAAATATATACAATATTATAGTAAAATCAAGCCAACAATTGTAATGGTACTTATAAGTAATAATAACATTCTGCTGCGCAACAACCATGCCAGAACACAGTCGACAACTCAAAAGTAACCCATCTATATATTTTCTAAAAAGGTATAAATGGGATGTCTGCATATCTTTACAAAATGATGAATACAAAACTTAACACAATTATCTTTGCACTGGTTATTGTAGAACTGCCTACTAAGTTATGCAATTTTATAATAAGAAACATTTATTCAAGCTTTGTAAGTTACCAAAAATTGGTCTTTTCTGAGATATATGTAAAATAAAAACATATTTCATCAAACAAATTACATTCGAGCTTCTAAAAGATTATATCACCTGACAGTTGACAATGTGAAAGATATTCATATTTTCTTGCATTCAATCACAGTAGAATATTTATTGTTGGTTAATTTACCCTGCTAGTTATTTGCATTACTATACAATACTCTCAAGTTAATCTTAGGAGACTTATTATAGGAGCTAGACCTGTGAATACAGATAACTAATCTACCCCAGGTAAAGTTTTATTTAAAGACAGACACAAATCTTGTCACAGACTTTATAACTATATTTAAATTTATTCATATGTGGTCATGACAACTGCGAAACCAAACATCTTATTTGAATTTATTGGTCATGGTAGTTGTAAAAACCACTCGACAAAGAAACAAATGATCAGACAGGACCTGTCAAGTGCTAGAATAAAGGAAAAGCATTGAGTAAGGCCAAGCAAGATTATTAGTAGCCAGACTAAAGCTAATCTGTATAACAATGCTGCAAATAAGACTGCAATAAAACTAAAATATGAGAAGTCCTGAATTTGGTGTTCTAATGCTGGCTCAACAGCAATGGCTTGCAATCCTAGTAAATGTTTGCTGTGTAGAAAATACAAACATTTATGAGATGTTTATATTGCAAAAATATAAACATAGGGCTTAATTTTTTCAGCTAATAACTACTAAAACTTAACACAGAATATATTATAATGATTTGCATAGCATGCATGGTACAATACTTTTATAAAGTTAATTGTGCATAGTTATATGATGCTAATAAAGTAGATTGCATGATTTTAATATAACATAGGATGTATTTATATACTCGCTATGCTTGTGTTTTGTCTGTATGACCAGCAAGCTGTTACAATCGAACTCAATACTTATTTCTATATGTGCAGCAGTGATTCTAAGCATAAGCTAGAGAGCAGACTTCCTCACTAGTTAATACAGTTAAAATTGATAGATGCTAATATATTGAAATTGATAAATTATGTAAATTAATGAGGCTCCCATTTTCTGAGTACTAAGTGTTTGTTATGTAAATTTTTATTTGAGTTTGCATAAAATCGATCTAATACTGATGAATTTATACAATGCGACTATACCCTAGTTGAGTTTAAAAGAAGTGTTAATAAATGTGGCATTTTAAAATGTATTGCAATGCTAACAGCTGCATGTTTTGTACTGCGTAATCATCACAACAATCACACCATGCATATTGATGGCAGTGTATGCATGTACTCCTCAGGTGCTTTTTATACATAGAGTTATTCATTATTGAATGGCATGCTGCAATAGTTTTATTGTTATTCTATAAAGTAAATCAACAGTCAGATATACCCTTGAGAAGAGCTATAAGCACAACAATTAAAATCTAATCAACAATTGTTTGTAAAATCCTAAGCACACAACTCTTCATGTTGCAATTGAATATGATGAAGACTTTCAAATCAAGTTCAGCTTTTACTGATATCATCATAATATGCCAATTAAGGTTTTTTCAACACGTGATAGTGACCTTAATTTAGTTGATATTAATTTTTCAAATTGGAAACTTTGGAAGCAAAAGCCTGCTATAGAGGCAATTTATCAGAATTGTTAAACCTGATCAGTGCGTGAGCTCAAAATTTGCCAGCAGCATATCCCACACCTTCTTTTTGAATTTGTCTCTGCCTTTCTTTAATCTGCTTTTGCTTCCTTATTCTTCTAGCAATGGGACACTTTCTTTTTTGAGCCATTCTTGTAGAGTCCATTTTTTTAGCATTTCTCAACACATTTTCACCGTCTACTAAACCAAAGATTCGTTGCACTTTTATTAGCTCTTCTGTGCCGCTGTTAAACACAATGGCAGCAAAATTCGCACTTACTTTTACAGATTTTGGGCCAACCCATGTTGTTTTAGAGCATCTCCGCCATATTTCACCGTTAAAACTTTCGTTTGCATTTTGTGTTGCCCCTCTACGACAGCGCCCAAGCAACTTTGTTTCGGACAACTTCTCATACACTGGAAGTAGGTATTCTAAAAAATATGGAGGAAGTTTATTTAAGACTGGCTCCTTATTATCTGAGTTCTTGTAGCTGCACCAGCTATTTGCTGGGCAGAACTGGTGCTGTGCTTGTTCTTCTGTTGAGGTTACGTGATACGGAGCAGCCATGATCTCTCTCTTCATTTCTTCTAAGTTTCCTGTGTACTTTTTAATAGCATTCATATAGTAAGTCTGTAACCTTTGAATGCATACTCTGTTTAATCCATTTTTGCCTCCAAGTTTAATGGACTGCTTTCTGCTGTCTGCCACAAGCTTTTCTAATGCAGCGCCCAATCGCTTAGAAACATGATTGACACACTCTTCTTTGAGTACCTTCTTATCACCATAAAAGTTCAACTTTGAAACTGCTTCATATGCCTTTGCATCCCCGTCACTCAACATTGTTATGTAATGAAGCTCTTGTGTTACAGAGCGCTCCCAGATTCGCTTAGCTGCCTCCACCTCCATCATACCACTCGATCCATGGAAGTTCTTGTGACAGTTTCCTTCATGCTTTTTCCTAAACTCAACATATTTTGCATCATCTTTCCGTGGTCCTTTTTCACATTCAGCACAAAAGTTTGACAATATCTCAAAGTCAAGCACATAACCAGTTAGCAAATCTATAGCAGCTCCTACACCAATATGAGAGGAATGACCTCGTTTCTGCCATGTACCATCATAGCTAACACAAATGTTCACAACATCTGCATCACAACTAGCTTGTCCCATTCTTATGTACTGTTGCTTAACGATGCTTCTAATCTGAGCAAAGTGCTCACTGATGGCAGTGTTACTGGCCTCATAAAGAGAGTTGAGGGCCGTGGAGAAACCACTGTAAGAAATGGGAGGGGAGGTATTAAGGTCACAGAGGAAGTTTCTTGCTTGTTTATACCCCAACCCATTGGCCTTACAGCTGAATACAAATCTATAGTTTATATCATGTGATCGGCATTTTGTTTTTGAAACATAAGAAGAAGAAAAGTCAGAAAATGTAGACTCTAAACACTCAGAACAAGTCACCGAAAATTTGGAAGCCTGACCCTTTTTTGCTGACTCAGCAAATTCGAGCCTCTGATATCCACAAGAAGGACAAGCTGCAGCAGATACCAGGTCAGATAGAAACTTCAAACTCACTACTCTATATCCACTACACTGATCATTACCCTCAACTTCATCTGGGCTTGTTTTAATATCTGCAGTAGTAACACTAGCAGTGTTTGTGATACCAGCTGTACAAGAACGATATAGACTAATCTTTCGAAAACTTGAATTTTTGGCCGCATTTGTCAGTATTACTGACTCTTTTGTGCCTGTAGAGTTGTTATCCAGTTGATTCCCATCAGCATCAGCCTATAACAATTCAGTAAAAAATTTTAATACAAAATGGTGATGCCATGCCTATTAATTCAGGATTTTATTACCCACAATCATAAACCAATTAAAGCTTTGCTTAAATTTAAATTCTATTCTGCAATGAGCATGGAATTTTATTCAATCTCTTAATTTTTTATTTCAATAAAAGTTCCTAGAGGTTTCACTTTCTGTTTTCAAAAGAGTTTCATGATTACTCTTGCCCAAGAAAATGTCTCATATTATGATATTTAAATTCACCCAAACAAGTTACACCCAGTGGTGTGCTGTTATTACCATTTACAAGTTTAAAGCTATATTCCATGAAACAGCTTTAATTACTAATATATTTCTTTTTATTGATATAACTAACCTTACAAGAGTGCTTCTTAAATATATTTTATTGAGTGCCATTTAAAGCAATAATTTGTATTAAAATAAACAATTTTGAGCTGTTTAGACGAAACACTTAGCAAGGAGGTATAAGGTTACCAGCTCTTCTTCATGTTGCTTTAATTTCATTGATATATTTACAAAAATGTAAAATTTAGATGCATAATTACCTACTAAAAATTATTGGCTAGGATGTTGCTGCGCTACACATTACTGCTATACTAGGATAAAGTCAGCTGCCCATTGTTAATATATATGCTGCAGCCGAGCAATTGCTTTGTGCAGAACTAATGAACCTAGCTATAAAAGTAATTCAACCATTTGATAATCACCAAAAATATCATTAGAGACTAACGAACATCCACTATCCTTGCAAATAATTTTACGTATAGATATGTACATCTTTCCTGAGGGATGTTAGTTTAAACTATCTACCCTTGTGAGAGCCCCTAATAGCAAGGGCTAAGACTAAGATCTCTCACTGTTAAGGCAACATGAATTGAGAGTGTTTTGTGGTACTGGAGTAATAATAACTACCCTTATTGACATTACCAATAGCCCTGCCAAGATTTGAACACAAGATCTAGTATCTACTAGGTCAGTGCTTTAACCATTAAACTACAGCTTCTCATTGAAAAGTCTCAACAGTAGCCATATTTAAAACACAATTTAGGATCTTTACTAACCGCATTAGGGGAGGTGCTTGATGCCCCTTCAAAACCATTTTCCTGTGTGGGCTGAGCTTTGGCTTTCTTTCCTTGCAAGTTTAAAATAAGCTTCTTTTTCTTTCTTTGGCTGTGATAAAAGTATTTTCGCTTACTTCCCATGACTTCAAGCAACTTTTTAAAAAGTAATAGTAGAATAAGCCTGCATATATTTCCTTCCAGGTTTTATTTGTTTTGAACTTTTGTCAAGCTTTCATCAATTCAGAGTAGCCTGGAAATGTGTTACTAGCTTCAGCCACTGGTGTAGCATGGCTATTAGTAATTTGTTTTGATTGGATAATGACTTTTTGTGATTGCAGATGTTCATGAACGTGGCGTCGCATGAGTGAATGATAAATTAATCTTTCAATCTTGCATATGTCTAAACAAAGTCGCTGTTGTATCAGTATTATCCTCCTTAAGGAGATGAAGTCATGTTATTTTAAAACAGTTTGAGCAGATATGAGACGTTTCAATTAGTATTTCCTGGGTGATTGATGTGAAAATTATGAGCTTTGTTTTCAGCGAACTATAGCATGTTTCTATTTTACACGTTATATTAGCTTTCTTTTTCAATAGAGTATAATATTATTCTGACTACAAAATGCATGATCATGTAGAATAATCTGATTAAGTATAGAAAATTATTAATAATTACATAATAAATACAGAATTATTACTTTTTTGTCGTGATCTTAATACTTTACATAACATTATAGTATGTACTTACTGCATATGCTTTTTTAGTAAAACTAAGTAAGAAAATAAGCAATGCCAAACAACAGTTTAAACTTGTGTACTTAACTTATTGCTAGTTACAGTGTTATGTCATATCCATTGAATGCTATTTTGTGTTTTACAGATAAAGATACTCATAACATAGCTATCTGTTAACATGGTGCATGATATCAACATATGCATTGTTTATAACAGAAAACAATATTGGTAAGGGAACAGCTATATGGGTTACTGTACTGATTTGATGATAGATGTCTTTGCAATGATGTTTTTAAATCAAAAGGTTGCATGAGATCTCTTAAAGATGTTAGAATTAGAACAATGTATTTTATAGCACAGGAAAAAAAGATGTTCCATCAGTAAAATACAGAGGAGCTAAGATTTCACAAGACATCATGATACCTCGATAAATTATACTTTATTTAAATAAAATTGTATCTCTTCTTATTAAAAAAATATGTGTTTGTGACATGCAAAAAGTTATTTTGAGATAAAATAAAAAAATTAAACTTTCAAAAATTAAAAATACTAAATGGTATGAAAACCTCAACAAAGCCTATATCCGTAGATATGTTCTTGTAGTCATCAAGGTGTCACTTTTTGGTTTCTAGCCGAGATCCATTGTATCCAGGGAAGAGATAAAGCTTTCTCATATAACTGAGCGTATCTGTAACCACTGGCAACTGACGAGACTCAAGGTCTCTTCTTATACAGAATTTTCTCACTCTTTGCTGTACCTACACAGATCATCATTAGTTAATGATAGAAAAGAAATCTTAGCAAGCTAAAAGGTAGATGGCTTATTAGTTTCCATAAAACATCCAATCAAAATATGACTTATTGCTTTGCAAAATTTTATTTTGATGATTTAATTTTGCTATATTCTTCATTTTTGCTAAACAATCATGTGTTTTGCATATTTACAATATTTTAGGTGTCTGCTCTCATATCTCCCAAAGATGCCAAAGGAAATAGTTCAAAAGTTTCTATGTACTTACAACCCTATATGAACTATTATGCAGTATAATTAAAAATAGTATGAATTCTGTATCACAGTGCTGAGCTGATTTTAAGAAAGATGTTCCTTGGTACTGGCCCAGCACTAACATTAATTAGAAAGAATATGCTAGATTCTTACGATTCTGAAGATCTCGTACATATCCCGATGACAGGCGTGAAGACACACTGTCCTGACCAGACACCGTATCATCAGAGAGCCATAGACTGGGTGTCTCCTGGATACAAATGCTGAAATAAAATCCATTTATATTACCACATGCTAAACTGTTTTACTCCTTACGTAGCTAACACTTTGTCATATGAAAAGGGAGGTCAAAACTTTAATAATATTTTGTCAGATCAACGGAAAAGGGGAAGTTTAAGACATAACTTGATATCTATTCAAAAAGCCATATTCATATTAACAATGACATACTGTTAATTTCAAGCAACAAAATTTATTTTAATAATTCTTAGAAAATTTTTGGTTTTCTGAGACAGAGTAGGATTGCAATACCCTTTGAAAAAATTAAAATAAAACTGCAATTTAGAGGGTATAGCCTTTTGATTTTATATGAAGATTTCTCTTGCATGTTATATTTTTAAAATTTAATTTAATTACACAATATATCATTTAAATAAAAAATTGCCTATTGGTGTGTTATGCCTATAATTAAACTTAAACCTGCACATAAAAGTAATAATTTCTTAAAATTACCAAAAATATGCTCAACTTTAACTTTATCAAATGGTTCAACAAATCAGACAATCAAACTGGAGTTTTTCTCAGTAAGTTTTAAAACAAACTTAATCACCTCATTTCTATTAGACTTGCTTTATAATGCATACAACTGCAGCATGATTGTTTAAAAAAAACATATTTATAACCATCTGTTAACAGTGTATGTTTTTATGTGCATCTAATATGTTTGACATTCTTGTAATACATGTAAATGAATTTAGTCCAGCTATAGTTCAAAATATAATATCTTCATTTAAATACTAATTAACACACTTGAGCTTCAAATTTCAGAGTGTATATGGTGTATATCATATATGTAACAATGACTCACAGCATATATTACAGGTGCAGATAGAAGTGGGTGAACAATCATTATATAATTAGCATATAAATGGCTACACATTGTAAAGTAAAGCTGCAACACAAAATACTCACACTCAAAGCTGGACTTGAGAGTAAGAAGATCATCGTAGTTCAGTCCCTCCATTTTTTTCTCCATTTTACCATCACGTTGCATAGTAAGAGCTCTAACAACCGTCTGTGAACCTTTCTCAGATACACTTAAACTCTCCTCTTTACTCAATGTGTAGATTCCTTTACCACCACCATCTATTCTGTCTAAAACATATTTATGACAAAAATATTATATTTGAACCTAGATTAACAGACTAAAACCACTTTGAAAAAAAATTTCACAGTTGTTTTATTTTATTTAAAAAAAAAAATCTTAATATGTCTTTTGCATAACTGAATTTGAATTTATCCAAATTATTTCCTTCTGTTTGTATAAAACAGCAAGCTTACCTCCACTGCAAGCCTGTATTACAACCATCTTTGGCTTACCAGCCATTTCAGGAAAGTTACAAGCCGTAAGTAAATCGTACACATCTCTCATGTTCACCAGAACATCATCGGAACCATAGATGTGGTTAGAGTCAGTTCCATGGGAGCAGAGAAAGAGCCAGAATGTTCCGTAGTCTGCATGACGTTTGTCGGCAACCTCGTTCCTGATGACATGCAGCATGTCCTGAAATTATAAAATGACTTGCAAATTTGTAACAGTCTTATAAACTCATGCAAGTTTATAGTTGCTATCTCTGTGAAAACCACTGATTAAAAAGGTTTTTGTTAAATTGGGCTAAGGACTTATTCATATGTAGCACAGAAGCAATTTTGACTAGATGTTTTCCTAACACTACCACTAGTGCTAGGACTCGAACCACTAACTTTGTGTTTAATAGGTCAGCATGTTAGCCAAAGACCACAAATGTTATAAAACTTTTATAAACTGTTGATAGTTATGGAAAAGTAACAATTTTTATTCAATGCTTCAAAACAGCACCCATCACTAACTTGCAAAACGTTTATAGGTATTGATATCTTTGTGTATAAGATGTCATTCTTAAATCAAACATTTTAAATTAATTGCTACAACACAGTTTCTAATAAAGCATCAACTTAAAATATTGTGTCTAAAGCAAAATAAACAACTTAATGATAAATCTGGGATAAAGCTGTTCAAAAGTATATAACGATAAAATAGTTTAAAAAACAAACGAATGAAATATATAGCTCAGATTATCTTTCTAAAATGTTTGCTATTCAACTAAAGAAATTGCAATGGCCGATAGGGTGACAGAATAAACTTGTCTATAAAAGCGGCCATCAACTCTGAGGTGTTCCTTTTTTAAAAAGCAGCTGACTATCAAAGTTACCGCTATTAATAATCAAGCATAGACTAATATTAAGGAGGGTACAAAATGCTATTTCCCAGTTATTAAAACTTACTCTATATAAAAACCATGATGTAATAAGAAATTGTCTGCTCCATAAAAATGAGAATTGCAATAGTACACAAACAAAACTGATCAAGCAATAGCCTGATCAAGTTGGCATAAACAACTGTAGTAAAATACAGATGCAGTACTATTTGAATGCAAAGCCCTGGAACACCTTGACCATGCTAGGGACACCAAAACGCATATTGATAACATGAAACAAGCAGCAACAGCAATGCATACTTAAGCTTGGTGAAGACCCCCATCTTCTCTAATACTAATCTAACTAAGAAAAACGTAAAAAAGAAAAAGTATAACATAGTTCAGAGATACATAAGCATGGAGTTCGTGTAGCAAACGGGCTCAGCAGGTATATTTGATTTAAGCACTATAGCAGGCAAACAGCATCCCATAGATGTTGAAATTTAGGGCTATATAACTGTGAATTCAAATTTAAGTAATTTTAAAACCAAATCTTTATAATATTTTATAGTTGTTGTAAAAATGATAGTTTCTAAATATATTTACAGTAAAATATTATGACTTGTACCTTTGCTGAAAGATTCTCAAATAACGATACGACAAACTTCAATTCTTTGAGCATGTACTTCAAGTTTTTAACATCCGCTTTCGAGCCATGTCTTTTTGGAGAGTGAGCAAACTTTTGATTGTTGATTATCAATGCTCTCCCTCTGGTCTTTGTCATTAGAAACACCTAAAATTGGTATTAATCAAGTTTTAAGAATGTTGACTAAGTGTTCATTGCATATTGTTTATATTCAAATATTAAATTTAAAAAAGGCAAGTTTGGTGTAATGGTTAGAGTGTTGGCCTAGTAATCACCAAATCAATGGTTGAGCTCAAACACCAGCGGTGGTGTTAAGAAAAGCATCCAGTCATAATTGCTCCTGTGTCACATCAGTGAAGTTTTAGCCTGTTTTAAAAAAGACCCTTTCCATTAAGGGGTTTTGCAGGGATAGCACAATAAACTCGATAAAGCTTATTGGGTTTTTAATACATTTAATATACCTTCTCGTTGTTGAAAAAAAGTTTTTTAATGCGCTCTTTCCTGGTTTGTATTACAGGAAGTCTCAAGAGCACATCGTGACCTTCGGGGTCATCAGCCGGCTCCATGTAGTCATCATCATCAGACAGTGGATCCACTTCCTCTTTTTCTGCCGGCTCTAAAGTCAGTTTCTCTCGTGGAACTTCCAATGTAGTGAATAGAGTATCTTCACGTTTTTCTACCAAAATAATATATGACTAAGCTGTATAAGATGATACGAAAAAGTCACTAATGCACTTAACATATTAGCCATCACACACACACGCACACGCACACGCACACGCACACGCACACGCACACGCACACGCACACCCACACGCACACGCACACGCACACGCACACGCACACGCACACGCACACGCACACGCACATACCATATACCATATACCATATATACCAATTCATGCATATGTTTCTAAAGCATATAGTTTTCTAAGAATAACACAAGCCATACAATATAGTAGCAATAATATGTGATCTTGCAGCTAGTTAGCTATAGAATACATCATAAATTGGATAATTAGTATTTACTTGTAAAATCAAAAGGGAGCAGGTAACCTTACATCAGTATTATACCTATTTTCTATAAAATACATGGAATGCCACTACTTGGATAAAACTGTGGTTAGTTTTGGTTCATATACTTCGTTACTATACAAAACAGTATAAACGTCAAAGTAGGACAATTACAACTATAAATACTGCTTATATAATACACCACACTAAACTTCATGGTAGTTTGAATTTAGCAACTGTATAATTAAGTTATATACTCGTGCCCAGATGACTTGACTTTTGTTTTCCTTTACGTTGTTTGGCAGATGAGCTGACGGAAGTGCCAGCTGTCTTTGTATGGACCTCTTCAACTTCTTCACCTACATTTTATATGGGAAGATATTTCATGATTATTCAAATATGCATTACTTATTTGTTGTGTGTGCGTGCGTGCGTGTGCAAGCAAGCAAATGTGCGCAAATTATAATTCTACTTTCAGGGACAAGTTAAACTTTTATTTGAGACCCTATTTCATAATGCCATATTTACTAGCAGCTTATTTAAGTTAGTTAGCAAAGACTTCTGTAAAATCTGCAGATAGGATATTATAATACCTTGTGTGTGGAATAGCCAAATAGGGCTAAAAAGCGTTGTGTTGTAGACTAAAAATAAACTTTATGTACAACAGATGTGCAATATTAATGACAGTTTAATAGAAGAATTGTCTTTACCTGCAAGCCTTTGGCTGCTTTGAGTTGATTTGTTCTTCAACTTGGTCACAACTTTTTTGAGGTGATTCATCTCATGGTCATCTAAAAATAAGCCTGCAAAAAACAAAAGTATATTTCCTTAAAACTAATAAACTTCACTAAAAGATCAATAGCTGATTCAGCAGCCTACATGTCATTCATGTTGGAATAGCGCCAATATAATGCTTACACACTTCTAACATTTAAGATTTAATGCTAATCTCAGTCCCCTTTATGTGTACGTAACAAATAAAAAACTTTTTGAATAATGTAGCTCTAAAAATGGGAAATTTTGAATGGTCATAGAATCTGATGTTTTGGGTTTACCCACACATATTAAAAACTTTAGCAAACTAATATTAGCCTCAATTTGAAACTATAACTTACAAGGATTGACAAAAAGACTTGGTATCTGGTCTCCATTACACAAGACAGTGAACACGCTGTAGAACTTCTGGTAAACAGCTTTTTCCGAGAAAGCATTTTGTTTGCACCAGCCCGGAGAAATCTGTCTTGCCGGATGAGGATTGTTGATCAGAAGGCAATGGGAGCAGCTGGAAATGTGCATCAGTCTGCTAGCTGGCCATGCCTCAACCACATTGGCAGAAATAGTCTTGACAATATCAATCAGATTACTCCACGAATGCGTAGTTTTCCTCACAGCTGATGCCACTTGGATGATAATTCTGTTTGAAAAAGCGTCATGGACAAAATTGAGGAACGAGCCATCGTGAAACAGTTTGACTCCGTTTTTCTTTATGGAGACAGAATTTGTGTTCTCTGAAAACATTTTCAGTACGTCCACGGTCATCTGGTGATAAACGTAAAGTGGTACTGGAAGGCCTTTGCAGAGTATTTCATGTTGCAACGTGATGTCTTGCTTGATTTGAAAGTTAGACTGATGGTACTCAGAATGAAAAGACGGAACAATGAGGCATGGTCTGGAATTTATAGTTAGTGGTCCATACAGCAGACGGAAAGATTGAAGGAGAGATAAAGCTAACTGAGCATCCACGTCACTTTTAAACCCAGTTTCTGTTTTTATCAAATAGCAGAAAAGCTGTTGGTCCATAACTCCAGTTGTTTGGTATGACCAGATCAAACTTTCAAAGTGCTCTTTCTCTAGTGCCTCTTCGCCAGGTAAAGCTATGAGTTGAAACATTTGTTTTCTTGTTTGCCAAACTTTGTCATCATGGTGGTATAGAACTGTCAGCAACTTCGTAACCTCCGAGATTTTATGAAAAATGTAAGGCCTGAGAATTTCAATATCTTCATATTTTAGAAGGCTGCCACTATCATGCATGTATGTTAGGATTGTGTGTAATTCACTTGGCAACATTGGTTTTCCAGCTTTATCCAGCTCTGAAATAATCTGATCTTCTGTACTATACACAGAGGGGAGCGTTGAGACCACTTCCTCAATCTCTAGCCAGATGTTGGGCAGAACTCTGGTAAACTTTTGACAAGAATAAAATATGCTGAGTATTAACTTATCATACACAGCATAGCTATCATTCTTTCCGATTTCGTATACATCTCGAGCAGCAAAAACACTTTCGCTGTCAATGAAATGCTGAATTCTTTTTAACTTTGTTTCACAAATTGCATCTTCTTTTACAATTTCGTTGCGAATTGTATTCACAGTAATGATAAACTGCTCTTTCAACTGAGTAAACTCATCTGATGAAAATTTGTCTTTGTGGGTCAAAACAAGCTTAGCAGGACCAAGGGCGGGATTCGCGACGTACAAATGCGCCAACCAATCAAATGCCAGTCTTCTTGTAGCCTCTCTGTGCCCAGAAGCTGTAGCTTGCTTTCGGTAATGCTCCATATTCACAACTACAATTGGAATGCAGTTTTGTTTCAATGTAAGTTGATAAGTTATGTGATACACTTCCTGTCCACCCATATCAACTAGTCTGAGAATTGTGTTGTTTACTTCTACTTCTTCTATATTAAACACCTTCGTAGTTTCATCAACAACAGCATCAGGACTTCGGTCAGTCAGAACTCGAACCTTTTCAGGATTTTGTAAAGTTCTGATTAGACTTGTTTTCCCAGCAAAAGCAGCTCCAATTATTGCAACCGTCACCAGAGGTTGATTTTGGCCATCGCTTTTAGCCAAATCTCTGTAGAACTGCCAGATGGCTGGCAAACCTTCTTTGCAGATCTCTTTAGGTGGATTTGACAAAGCTGCACATTCTCGCACATCTAGCTTTTTCAAGTTACTCAGCTTCAACATTTGCAAATTCAAAGACACCAAAAGGGGATTTTTCTCCAAATTCAATGTCTCCAATTTTTCCAGCTTGCACACGTTTTCAGGGAGTGTTGTTAAATTATTTTCAGCCAAATCCAAGTGCTTAAGCTGCTGTAGCTTTTCAATGCTAAAAAATAGAAATTGATAATAATTTGTTAGCAAATAAAGAATAATTAATTATATTAAGCTGCTAAATAATTATACAAGTCTGTAATATTAAAATCTCATCCAGTTTTAGCACAACTTATATATTTTTTAATCTTTATATAAAAAAATTTGTCTTTTGCCACCAGATATTAAATTTACTAAAGACTATTGTCATAATTTGCTGAACACTGATGAGCTAAAAATTCTACGACTTGTCATATAATATTTTGATAATTTTTCAGCCGTTGAAGTAAGGGCTTGCTTTTAATTTTTTTGTTTTGGAGTTGTGTTACTTTTATTTATTACTAGGAAAAACAGCTATCAATTATCACAATGCATACTGCATAGTGCCTAGTGTCACAATGTACAATGTCTAGGATCCTTGTAGGACACTTACACTTATGCAAGTTGTAAAAGTGAATGAATGTGCAGTTGATTAGCAGTGATTAGTATACCCGAAACATATGGTAATTCATACTATGTTTGTAAGAAAAAAATCATAATAGGCCTATATACTAATCACAAGTAAAATAATTTCACCAATATTCTCCAGTCAATACATTATACAAGTTGAGGTAGGGGTATTACATTACATTGTAACAGTCTTATATAACATATAGAAGAGGTCTCTTACTTGGGAGGAAGGGAAGTTAGTCTGCAGTTCCCTATCTTAAGCCATATGAGTGATTCAAATGATGTGACGACTTGAGGCAGCCCAATGATAAAGTCATTACCATTCAACTCTAGAATCCTAAGTCTTTGAAGATTTGCCAGTCTACAAAGATATTATATTGTATTTGAGACTATAGAAGCTATATTGCACTGCAACTCTGTTATATAGCCAATGTAGGTAATCAATATTTTATACATTATAATATATTATAAGATTATATCAAGACATATGATACAACAGAACAAAATATAACACAATAATGTGATATAATACAATATAATAGCATGAAGCACGATGCAATGCAGCACACTACAATACATTGTATTCCACACAATGTAGTATATGATGCAGCATAGTATATTACAGTATAGTATATTTTCATACAACCTAATAATTATTTTTAAAAACTGATGTACCACAAATTGTAATCGGTACACTGTAAAACTCTTTATATTGAGCACATAGTTTAATGGTGGAAAGCTAAATTAAATGTGTTCTATTTGTAGTTGCAATACTTTATGTTAAAATAATAACATATTTATTCAGTTCAAGATCTACAACATTATGATAATAATTATTATGTTTATGATTGTATCTGTTAATCGCAATGCTGTAGCCTCTGTACCTAGTGTAGTCAGTGAATCAGTATATAAAGTTCTAGATAATACTTACAAAGGCGGTAAAGCCCACAAGCTACAGCTCTGCATGTTTAGCCTTGTTAAGAACTTGAGGAAAGTGATGATTTCTGGAAAACCTGAGCTGAAGTTGTTGTTTTGTAGGCTGAGACTATCCAACATTTGCATGTTGTACATACTGTAGTAGAATAATGCATAATGTATATATTATTGATATATTATTGCAATTCAACTACAGTAAAACTCAACTATTTGGTAAAATAATAAATAATGTAGACGTTACAATAATTTAACTACAATATTGAAAATCAAATACTCAGTAGTTCACGCGTAATGTCGGTAGAACTTTTAAAAACTTATATTTGCATACAAAATCATGGAGCACCATTTCACATTTGGCCTTCGTGGTGTAATGGTAGCACACTTGCTTGCAAGCCAGAGGGCTCGAGTTCGATTCCCAGTGGGGGCAATTATTTTACAACTTGTTTCACAATTCTAACATTAAAATTTATTTACTCTTTATCCCCTTACCTCAAAGGCAGAGCAGTTAGTTTGCAATTCTCTAAGTACAGATCTGTAAGTGCAGTGAGTGACGTGAGCACCTCTGGCAGACCAGAACTGAAGTTGTTGTCACTCAAGTCGAGGGTCTTTAGACGACTCAACCTAACAAAGCTGAAACAGACAGAAATATCCCTGGAACATTACTTAGACATCACTTGAGTGTAACCTAAATATCATGACTTGAGTATGACCTAGATATTATGACCTGAGTATGACCTAAATAATATCATCTGAGTGTGACCTAGATACTAAGACCTGAGTATGACCTAGATACTATGACTCGAGTATGACCTAGATATTATGACCTGAGTATGACCTAGATAATATCACCTGCATGGGTATGACCTAGATAATATCACCTGCATGGGTATGACCTAGATAATATCACCTGCATGGGTATGACCTAGATAATATCACCTGCATGGGTATGACCTAGATAATATCACCTGCATGGGTATGACCTAGATAATATCACCTGCATGGGTATGACCTAGATAATATCACCTGCATGGGTATGACCTAGATAATATCACCTGCATGGGTATGACCTAGACAATATTCCCTAGGTAGCATCAGACATTGCCTAGGCACTATCCAGGTATCACCTAGGTATCCAGGTATTATCTAAACATCACTAAAGTATAGTCTAGCTATCATCTAAGTATCAACTATACCCTGTTTATATCAGTCTAAATACATGATTTGTTAAAATCTTTCAGCATTCAGCCTCACAAGACTATAACTGGTGACAAGATAACTCTTATGGTCTGAGTTTCTAACATCTGATCTATTAGAGTTGGGTACGGTACAAGTAGTTATCAAATAATATTTGCTATGCTAACCACAAATTGGCTCTTTGCTTTCTATCTCCAAGATAATTAGGTCAAACTGCTTCAAAGTTATTTGAAAAAAATAAACAAAACTCTTTTTTTCACAATTATTTGCAAAAACATTTTTAGCACAAACCTTGATGGTAGAGAGGTTAGCCTACAGTTTCTCAGCCATAATTCTTCAAGATATACAAGGGAGGCAACTGCTTCTGAAAGTCCGGAACTGAAATTGTTATTATCCAAATACAGACGCTCAAGATTCTTCAGCTTGCATAGCCTACAAATAAAAAAGCAGAAATGCATGAACATCTTGAGCCAATGAAACTTTTCCATTTAAAGTGTTTAATTTTAAGAGCTACACATTATACCCAAACAAAATTAATTGTTTTTCACTCACTGGTCTGTGTTTCTATTTTAGTGTTTTTAACTTGAACATTTGAAGTAACAAAAAACTTTTATTGTTAATCATTTTTTATATTTTGAGTGAAACACCTATTAATTTATCTAACTCGAAGTGTAAGATCTAAAAATTTGATTCAGACTAAGAAATAAATTTATGCTTGCCGTTTGGAAAATCATTACCAATTAAGTTTCAGCATTAAATTTTAAAAAATGAGCAACATTTTTGAAAAAAGAGCAATAAAATTTAATTACTTCAAACTTTATAACAATCAGCAGTACTTCTAGAAATAGCTGATATGTCACCACTACCAATAAGAACTAGTTCAAGTTAGTTATGCTATGCAGAGTAATGGTAGTTATGTTTCAAAGACAAATACCTAATTTATGAAACTAATAATGGCACAGGTAAAAATGGCACAGGTGAGAATGGCACAAATGGAAAAGTTGGTAAGAATGGCACATTAATGTTAAATTTTCCCAAACCTTTAAATCCAACTCCAAACTCAAACCCCAATCTCCAAAGCTAAGCCCCATTCTAAACCCCTACCACCATCTCAAATCCTAATATTGAAAATGTGCTATTTTTATCTACTCTGTCATTTGTGCCATTTTTACTTGTGCTATTGTTACCTATGCCAGTCTTACTTGTGTCATTTTTACCTGTGCCATTTTTACCTGTGTCATCTTCACCTGTGCCATTTTACATGTGCCATTTCTACCAGAAACCCCATGAAACATCACTAATTGTAAGTTTTATAGAAAAAATAGAAACAATGACACGACTCAGGTGTATTTTATACAGCTCACCTTGGTGAAAGTTGGGTTAGTCTGCTATTTTCTATCCACAGAGCTCTAAGAGAAGGAAGTGATGTAACTACTTCTGGGAATCCTTTGCTAAAGTTGTTGTCATTCAAATTGAGGATAGTCAGGTTGACTAGTCTTGACAAGCTATAAATAAATAAATTCTTACTTTTGTTATGTAAACAACCTATTATTATATTAATATTCCCAGTATGGATTAGCAATAAATGAAATGGCAGAATACAATACTAACACAATAATAGCATTACGAAATGAATCAACTATACGAGTTTTTCAAATAACATTAAAAGAAAAATTCAATTTTAATTCCCAAACATTAACTCGCATCACTTTAGCTATTACAAATATGTTAGAGTAATCCTACATTTACTATAACTTTCTAATTGCTAAGCTTAAACAGTTAAAATATAATTTAAAACAATACAAGTTTGCCATAATACCTTAACAGCTGAAACATGAAGTTGTATATAATGCTGTATTAAATATACAATAGAAGATTTTTACAATTATTCTTATACAGTTTTATTTACAGTAGCAATTTATAAGGATAGCATTGCTAGCTTGCAGTAGCAATTTATAAGGATAGTATTGCTGGGTTGCAATTTATCAGCTAGAATAGCATTGCCGAATCATTTAAATTCATATGCCCAAAGAAATAAAACTGCATATAGCTCTGCAGTTATCTACATAATAATATCTATATGTGCATATGCAATATCAAGCTTATATATGCTATCAGCAAAATAAAATTACTTTCAGTAAACTTTTCTGTATTGAAGTTTTTCAACATCTGTACAAATACAGGCACCTGTTACTACTGCGCAGAAAATCTCAATCTATAGAATATTTTAAAAATATATAAGGTATTACACTAAGTTTACCTTGAAAAGTTATCAAACTGAATTTACCTTGACAAGTCTGCAGTGGAGCTCAAGTTTCTGAGACGAAGTATTCTCAGAGATTCATGCCACCACATAAACAGTGCAGCTGGAAGCCTTCCATCCACTAGCATCTCGCTGACCTGCTGACCCCAATACTCTTTTAAGACATCTCTATGTTTACACCTTTTCGTAGTTCCTAACACATCACCTAGCTTAATGTTTGATGTGTAATTTTCTGAAAGGAAAATCACTTTATTAAAACAGATAAATTTCTTTCAAATATATAGGTAATAGGTATGTATAATAGTTTAGTTATTGAGAAAGAACAAGAAATAACTACAAGTCATGCAAAAATGGTTTTATCTTAAAATATAACTTTTGAAATTATAAGTAAGAGTAAAAGCAATTTGAATATGGTTTTCATAATAATTGTACACTGCATAGCTGATAAAGTTTTTTAGTAATAGCAGCACATCAAATAAACACCAACTAACAAGTTTGTTTAACCGGTAACAATTATTTTATATACGATATATACATATATACAAAGCTAAGCCCAAGTTAAGAATACACTCAACAGTAGTTCTAGCTGCAAGAGTTTCAAGAGCAATAATTTTCTAGTAACTATTTTAGATTTCAGTAATCAACATTAAGATCCACTGTCTAAAGGAGCGTGATGCAATATTTCTATTTTAAAAATATGGTTAAGTTTTAAGTAAAATGCAGGCAATAGGGGTTTGGAGTTTACAGGAAATAGTGGTGTAAATCTGTATGTATGCTATAGTCAAGCTTTCTAGTAATAATAGCTTGATTGCTAAGTATACAATATGAGAGCTAAGCCCTTGATTTAACAATGAATTCTTACTTTCAGTAGCTTCAAAGCACTTAATTAATGAATATCTCAGACATTATCTACAAATTTGAAAATCATAAAGTAGAAAATAGTTAGGAAAGCACATTGCTTGCTTTTGATGCCCGATCCATAGTCATAATTTTGTCTCAGCTGAAATTTAATGCAATAACAAATCCTTACTATATTTAGATTTTAGACATACATCTATGTATATACTTTTATTGGTTTGTAATTGATAAACCATTAACTTAGTTAGGCTATAGTGTGTATAGTTTATAGGGTAAATACTGCTTATACAAAGTGTTATCACTATAAAGCTCTGATAGGAACACCCTACGCTATATATGTATAGAGTTTTCCCTCTATGTAAATAGAATGCCAGGTATTTCAAGGTTATTTTAAAGATTCAACCAATCAACAAACACTGCTTTGTCAGAAAAATGCTTATCTTCATAAATGGGCATCAGCTATAGTCAAGTTGCAGCTTACACCCACGAATTAGTGAACATATTTTTTATCATTGATTGACAATGGCGGTTTTGAAGCCAATAGGGTGAGTGGGAAAGCATTGGATAACATTAAACATTATATTTTTGGGTAAACTTCAATCTTATACTTTAGCCCCATTTCACATAGGGAACAAGCAGATAACACACACCACCCATTATATACAAACATGTATATAATAGAACGGAAGTTATGCTCACAAATTTAGTAGCTGGAGATTGTAACATTATTTTGTGCAATGTGGACACTATTTAATAACTGAGGTGACTGCATAAACTAACCTGGATCAGCTTGACGGTTTATAATTCCACCCATTTTCTTCCTTCTAAGCTAAAGAATAAAATTGAATAAACTTCAAAACAGCATTTGTACACTTTCATACAATTATTGGCTATAATCGAAACTTGTAGCATCCAAGTGACACCTGAGAATTGTATAACCGTATACCTATAATAAAAAGATAATATAACATTTTAACATACAATTCTTGATTGGTCTATAAATTGACTAATTTCAAATAAAATCTTCCCGAGTGCCCTGCATCTTGGTACTGTAAGTTTATTTTTTCATTGGTTTCAAAATCTAAGTTGAAAAGTTGAGGCCAGACAAATCGCCCAGATAAGCTTCTAGTAGAATTATATGAACCCATATTTGTAGATCATAGATAGCACAATGTACAACATTTATAGTGTTTAACTCATGACTTTATGAAGAGGGAGAGGGGGAGGTTTTTAACAACTCAAGTCTTATTTCAATATTTGCATTACAGTTTAGTTCCTAGCTAAAAGATCAATCACCTCAATCAATCAGTTTGCTAATTAGTTAATAATAAAATATATTCACACTTATTTATGTTGTGATGAGTTTATCATTATGTTTAGAAACCACTAAACCAGTAACTGGTTGGCAAAAAGTGAGACCCTAAAAGATAGTTTAACCAACACAAGTAATCCTATTTCAAACATAGTTGTGTGCTCCTGCTATACACTATCCTTCAGCCATACCTCCTAGACACACTTTTAATGACAACAACGCAACTAACCTGAACTATGAACTATAAAAATACTTACATGTAGAAATGATCACTGCTTGAAGTCAACCCATTTCCTTTATATAGCACCTACAGCCTGCTACTCAAAGAACTACAAACGATTAACAGTAGCAAGAGTTAGCTCTCAACTCCAGCTTAGAAAATTCCTGGTTGTATACAAAACCTAAACCGTTGCGTTTGTAAAAGTGTCTGTCCTAGACGCGCATTATACTCTAGTTTTATCTGGGCTAATCAAACAAGGAAACTTTGCAGTCATTGGTTCATTGAACATTGCTAGTTGACTTCTACTACTAATATTTTTAATGCTTGCATTCTATTTGACAAGTATGAATGTGGAACATGATACTGTGCAATTATATTATTTCTTAATAGAGCTTAGACCTTAGAGTCTTACAGCATATTACTACACTCTACATTTGGAAGTACACCAAAATATTATGTAGGTAATTAAATATTGATGACATGATTGCAATCTTTCAATTTTGCATTAGTACATAACTATAAAACGCAATATTATATAGCTGGCTAATTAGAATACATCTCTACCCTCTCTAAATATTATCCAACTATAGAAATATAACCAGAACCCTAGCATAACATGTGCAACACATGCATGCCTGGCCAGTTATTTGGTAATTTTGCATAAAAAGTAAGGTGATATAGCTTCCATCTGTAAAAATTTTGCCCCATGGACGGGTGGGCCATGGTCACTAGAGTTCGAAGCGAGACCTCCAACTTGTTAGCAACTACATAACCATTCCACCACAGGGACTACAAAAATTATAAATTAATGCAGCACTGTAATTTAAATATAAATGATCTTTTATTTTATTCTTTTTTGCATCTGCCATCAAGGTTATAAAGCACTTGGAGTTATAGTCTCAATGTAATTAGAAAACTTTAGGGAGATAACGAAAACCTCCTATTAAAACATTTCTCCATGATAATCACTGTTGCACAAAGCTGCACGAGAGTTCATTGATAAGCATTTCCCGTCAAAGGGGTGTTGCCTTCGTTGTTGTAAAAGTCCAGTTTTATTTCTACTACTGGAAGATAAACTTGTATTTTTATTTCGATAACTTCAGCCACCTTGCTTGCTGTGGAGAAGTTCAGGTTAACTATCTTAGCTATTATATAAATTAATAAAATGTACAATTCTAGAAGTCAAAATAAACACTGCTAATGTTTGGCTTAATTTAGTAATTTTTAATTTCAAAGTAAATTTATTAGATACAGTCATACACACTCCGACTCTGGTTACTCACTATTACTATTAGTACTAGTTCTTTTTATTGCTACTGAGCTTTTTGCAATTACTGAAGTCACAATGACTTTTTTCTGATTTCTAATTTGAATCTCACTCGACAATCTAAATCAAGATGAATTTCACACTGATACTCACAAGTCGAAGTTGTAGTCAATACGAATGTTATTTAATTAATTTATAGTCTTACTCGTTTAACTATGACAATGATCCTTTTTAGTTTTATCATCAATGTGAATAGCAAAGAATTTATAGTCACGTTGCAACTAGTCTTGAGTGTTCGTATAAATGTTAACATTCTTTCTCTGGATTTCAGTCAATGGCGTCTGGTTCGATTATATCTGCTGAGCTTGAGATTTGTGGCTACTGTTTTGAACACACAGTTAATCTCAAGACACTTCCTTGTTCCCATATCTTCTGCTCAACTTGTCTTGAGAAATATTTGGAAAAAACAAAAGTTCTCAAATGTGGTAACTGCAGGTTTGTCATATGCTAACTCTGTACTTATGGTAACAGGGAAAAAATAATTCAATTTATTTTATATAGCTATTCATGGCAGTATACTTTGTCAACAACTATTATTGTTAATTTAATTTTGTTTAGAAATTATCGATATACTTAAATAATTTAAAATGTTACTTTACTTGATTAATCAAAATTTTATTTTGCACCATATCATATAGAGAATTTCGTATCCCATAAAACACTGTTATTGTAGAGCCACATATGATACAAGTATTTCAGAGTTGCCCTCGCTAGATACTGCTGACTTAGCATGTGACTCATGTAAACAAAAGAATATTACAGAAAAGGCTACAGTTTACTGCCATCAATGTAGTAGGAGATTTTGTGCTAAACACCAAGAGGTTTGCTTTCTTTTGTTAATTGTCTTTTAATGTCAATAAACTGTTTATCAATACGCTTACAGCCATTCATCTGCTAAACCTGTTCTTATAGGAAGTGCAAAAAAGATCCTTGTTTTGTTTGAGATTTTGTTTTTATTGTGTGAAAATCTTTCATGGCAGCAGGTAGTTTTTGCAACTTAAACGATTTAAAGTCTGGTTTTACAATTTGAAGATCGTATGACTTGAGATTTAAAGCATGAGAAGTGACTGATATACAAATCCTATATAATAAAATATAAAACATATACATTATACTGAAACCCAAAAATTGGCTACACTGCATTACATAAGTGTTTATATTTGATTGATTTTGTGAACTAGAAAGTTTTACTTTGCATATTATTTTTCTCTATATTGCTTGAATCCTAATACAGGATTATATTATTGTATTAGTTTCACTCTTAGCTTGCTACATAAACATTACTTTAGAATTTGTAACTGAACGTATTTTTGTAGGAAACATTAACTTAGGGTGTCCTATGAGTTAATGCTGTAATATAATATTACCAGGGCCATGGAGATATCTTCCCTGATCATCATGTCATACACATAGATGAGTATGTCAGAGAAAAGAATAGGCTTGAACCACGTTACTGCAAGACACACACAAGTGTTGTAGTCTCCATGGCTTGTGAAATGTGTCACAGTGTGTTGTGTGCTCAGTGTATGGATGACAAAGGTGGTTGCCCTAAAGGTAGGGGAGTGTTTCACTTTATAGTGGTGGTTATTTTTAATATCATCCTTACTATGACTCTGTAGTACATAGGGTAGCAAAATATTATGTCGACCAGAAAAAATATTTGTATATTTTAGTGCTGTTTTTGAATTAGATACTACTACTGGTTGCTCTGAAGGTAGGGGAATGTGACATTCTGTAGTGTGGGTTCATATTATTATAATCATTACTATGGCGCTGTGGTACCGTTTGTGACAAATTATGTTCAACATGCAGCAAAATTATGTTATAGTACTGTTTTTAGTAACTATTTTGTAAAAACTAATCAAACAATAAATAACTATTTAACTGTATATTGTAAAAATATCTTTAAAAATTTTCAAGTGGTAGCTTTAAGTAATTTGCTGTTACATGTTTCAAATAAACTGTTGCTGCATTTGGAATTTCATATATCTTGACAAAAAAGGAACCAGCAAACAGCTGTACTACTTTATTACGCTGTATCTTGTCACAACCATAAGTTTAAATTACATAACTCTCAAAATAATGTTTTATAGATTTGTGCACATAATGTCAATAAATATATAAAATAAGCAAGCTCTTATTTACTAAAAAATAAGGGAGCAGCCGTGGTCTAGGGGTTAGAGCGTTTGTCTAGTAAACACAAGGTCATGGGTTCAAGCTCGGACAAAGGCTGTTGGTGATGTTAAAAAAAGCATCCAGTTATAATTGCTCCTGTGCCTCATTTAAATAAGTCCTTAACTCGCCTTAACAAAAAATTCTTTCCATCAGGGGTTTCTCACAGGGATAGCGGCTCTAAACTTTCGTGAGTTTTATTCACTAACTAATACTAAACTACCAAGTGGCAACAGGAATATTTTAAACAGCATTGTGAATTGTGTTAGATAAAGTAAATTTATTAAACTGTCTCTGTTCAGTGTCAAATATTTTTATTTTATCTTTTAACATTTCTGCCTCCAGGTTCCCGACACCAGGCCGTGTCTCTCACAGCTCTAGTAAAGAGACTTAGAGTGAAGTTTAGTGAGTTGAAAACTGAAGCTCAGAAGAAAGAAGGAGAGTTGTCTACTCTTTTAAAGCAGAGTCATGTGACCTTAGTAGAGATTGACAAGGAGACTGGGGAACAGAAAGAACTTTTACATAAAACAAGAGATGAGCAGGTTAGAGTCGAACAGATATAATATTTTCTATATATTACACAACACGCACACAAGCACACGCTCACACGCATTAAAATAGCTTTTAAAATAGTTCTTGCAATAATGTATTTTAAAAGTCATCATATATCATTATATTGTAAGTGCACTAGATACATGTTTTTGAAAAAAGTTGCTTTTTATTTAACCTTTTTATGAATATTTTAGTTTTTAATTTTTCTAATAACGTTCAATGTCACTTTGCAACTTATGACTAAATCAATGAAAGTATGGAGGCGTGTAACTGTTAATAGATTGCGGCCATCAAAGCCAAGTATGATGAAATAGAAACAGAACTTATGACACACAGACAGAACTTTAGACAGGAAGTAGTTAATTTCATGGATGAGGAAGTTGCTAAAAGACTAGACAGTTTGAGTGTGGGAATTCAGAGACTAGATGTTAGTGTAAAGGACAGCCATGAGGTATACAAGATGCAAATATTTTATTTATAGTTTGAGGGTAGTGTCTAAATGAAGTTACTTTTTAATGAATATAAAATATTTATTTAGTTTTTTATAGAAATATCATCAAATACCAGAAACTCTACTGGCACTTGGTACCAGAACGAGGCTCGAGTTACCAGATCATAGTCTGTTATCTGAAAACAGTTGCACTAATAAAAGACTAAACTTTCTAATAGTCTGAGGAGTCTGATTCAAACTAATTGCATACGTCTTGCAGGTAGATGTTGTTAACAGATTTGAGGAATTAGAAACAGAGTTGAAGCAGCTGACCTTGGAAGGAATGCCAAAGTTACCAACTAAAGACTTGCCTAGACTCAAAGTGAAGGGTATGAGTTATGCTATCTGATAACTTCTGTTTATCCGTCACATTTATTATTTCAGTAAATCAGTTTACTATTACTGATGACAACAATATGAAGCAGCGGATTCATCTAAAAGACGCTTTGCTGGCACCAACAATACCAACAAGCCTATTTTCAGTCCACGCTGCCACACAAAAAGGGGCAAAAGTAAATTTCTCTAAAGAGAAAAATATACTAACAGTCGACAGGACAACTCTTCCAATCATGCCCAAAGGCAGATTGTACTTCCTCAAGACAACCAATGCAGGTGACTCAATGAATACTGCAAAATCGCTGCCCGATTGGCACAGGGCACTGGCTCACATAAACACCAATGACATAATTGAGCTGGAAAAAGTGACAACAGGTATGACCATAATCGGAGCATAATTAAAAATTGCATGCAAGACATGTGACAAAAGTAAAATCACCAAACAACCTCACAAACAAGACGATAAACCTGAACAAGCTACACAGCCTCTACAACGTGTACACTCTGACTTATGCGGACCCATCACACCAACTGCTAGAGGAGGACAAAACTACATAATAAACTTCATAGATGAATTTTCCAGCATGTTGTTCACCTATAATATACACCACAAAAGTGATGCCGCCACTGCACTTTAGCAATTCATCGCAGATGTGGCACCTACAGGAAATGTGAAGGAGATCCATACTGACCACGGTATGAAATACCTTGGACAGTCATTTGAAGCCGTGCTACGTGAAAGGGGAATCAAACACACCACTACAGCTCCCTACTCATCCTACCAGAATGGTAAATCAGAGAGGACTTGGCGCACCATAATGGACACAGCACGGTGCCTACTCAAAGATTCAAATCTTCCCAAGACCTTCTGGAGTTTTGCTGCTGACCATGCCAAGTACCTAAGAAACCGAAGCTACCAGAGACAGATGGGAAAGACAGCCTATGAGTTATTTACAGGCACGCTAGCTGACATGAGGAAAATTCACATTTTTAGATCCTAATGCACATTCTACTCAGAGGGAAATAGTTAAAACTCAATGACCGGGGAAAAAGCGGCATATATTTTGGTGTCAACACAAAGGATAAAGATTACCTTATACTTACCCCTAATCAGAAATTTGTCACATCCAGAAATGTCATACCACAAATATGTGGAAATGAAGCAATAAACGTCATGCCACAAGGACCCCACGAAACAGCAGAAATGGTACTCAAAATACCATGCCACAAGAACCTGTACAAAAATGCAGAAATGACGCAATGAACTTCATGCCACAAGGACCTGCACAAAACAGCAGAAATGGTACTCAGAATACCATGCCACAAGAACCTGTATAAGAATGCAGAAATGACGCAATGAACATCATGCCACAAGGACCCACACAAAACAGTGGAAATGGTACCCAGAATACCATGCCACAAGAATTTGCACCAGATTCAGCAAATGCCACGGACTAACCTGGACTACGTAAGTCAGAACGAAAACGAAAGCTTCCTACATACCTACAGGACTATGCATAGAAGACACCGACTATGCTTGCTCACTGATGGCGAACTTACCACAGTCCTACCAAGAAGCTGTAAATTCAAAAAATAAAGAAGCCTGGAATAGAGCTATGGACAAAGAAATGAACACCCTACGTGATTCAAACACCTGGTCTATCCAGCCGCTACCTGAAGACAGAAAAAAGACCAAGGGCAGAGATGGGTTTATACCCTCAAGCAGGGAAAAAACCTCAGGTGAGACTCATTATATAGCTAGATACGTAGCAAAAGGATTTTCACAAATACAAGGAGTTGACTATGACGAAACTTACAGTCCAACCACCAGATTCACATCGATCAGATTGCTGTTACAGAAAAAAGCAAATGAAAACATGAAGATACATCAACTAGATGTTAAAGGAGCGTACCTCAACGCACCAATCGATAAGGAAATCTATCCACAACAGCCTGAAGGGTACGAAGAAACCAGCAACCAAGGGAAGCTTTCCTGTCTCAACAAATTCATATATGGCCTCAAACAAAGCAGACGCAATTGGCACCAAACACTGACCGCTTTCCTCAAGGAGCAAAGCTTCACATCTGGTGCCGGAGACCATTGTCTATACTCAAAAGAGGACCCTTCAGATAAATCAGCCAACACCATCATTCTTTTCTGGGTTGAGGACATCCTTCTCTGCTGCCGAGAGACAACAGAATAACACAAACCAAATCTATGATGCAACAAAAATTTAACATGGTTAATAGAGGAGAATTAAGCTGGTTCCTGGGGGATAGACTTTAGGAGACATGAGGACCAGTACATTATGTCTCAAGAGCGCTACATAGACACGCTGCTGAACACCTACAATATGGCAGATTGCAACTCTGTATATACTCCTGCTGAAAAGGACTTACAACTAGAAAAAGCAACAGACGACGAATATGAGCTTTCAAAGGACTACCCCTACAGGCAGGTTATAGGTTCTCTCATATACCTTATGACCGCCACATGTCCAGACCCAGCATGGATCATTGGAAAGCTCTCACAACACCTAGAAAGACCTGGACCTGCACATATTGCTGCCCTGAAACGGCTGCTATGATACCTTAAAGGTACTAAAGAGTTCAATCTCAGATTCACTCCCAATCAACAATAACTAGTGGGCTATGTGGATGCAGATTGGGGCGAAGAAACCTCTACACGAAGATCAACAACAGGATATGTATTCACACTGGGTGGAGCCCCTATAATTTAGAACAGCCAACGACAGCCCACAGTGGCCTTATCATCATGTGAGGCTGAATACATGGCATTAGCCAAAGCTACAAAAGAGATGCTATTCCTACAGACTTTGTGCAAAACATTCAAGATGAAACAGCATAACCCTAACACACTTTTCACCGACAACCTTGGAGCCATTGCCCTCACTAAGGGAAAACCATACTCACATCAGAGGAGCAAACACATTGATATTAGGTCCCACTTTGTCAGAGAGCAAACCACTATAGTGTACCAACACATCAAAGGAGTGAAGAACTCTGCCGATTTCATGACTAAGAGCTTGCCTAAAACCAATCCCAGAATTGCACTGGAGCTATTAGCTATCGAATCACATGCTTGAGGGTGCGTGTTGAGAAACAATTATGCGATCCTATCGCTAATCACATTCATGACAATCACGTGACAATATACTAATTAATTTATGTACTAGAATCGCTATATACTTGTTACCCCTCTCTTCCGTTTTATGTTGCACAAAACCATATCATGATATTTTTCATTCCAATAAATGTTTTATTAACAATTAATTAAATCATTCAATCAGTTTGCTTGATAAGTTGAATCAGCAATCAATATAAATACCCAAAGCCTATTTCACAATTAATACTCTACACAATGGCCACACATTCAACAGAAGTTATGCAATTCTAGTAGTTTTCTCTAGAGCTATTGTGTATCAGGACATCTTCTAAATTTTCACCATTGCCTATTTATATAGATTATATAACATCTATTATCTAGTAAAGAATTCTGTGATCAATGTCAGAGTTTAGTTTTGTTTGTTGTTTAGTATTATTCTGATTAACTGTAGATATTGTTTAAATGTGTGTCCAGCAAAAGTGGCACCGGTAAAAGTGGCACAGCTAAAATGGCACAGGTAATAATGGCATAAGTAGCAAAGTAGGTAAAAATGGCGCATTCTCAATATGAGGGTTTGGGGTGGGGGGTTTGAGCTTGGAGTTTGGGAAAACCCAACATCTGTGTGCCATTCTTACGTCCTTTACATTCGTGCCATTTTACCTAAAGTCGTTTAAATGTGAAGAAGAAGATAGCTATAGTTACTATTTTCTGCTTTTAGGAAAATATCGGACTGCGGAGATTGAAATCAAACATGGCTGTGTGGCTCTGAATCCTACCAGTATTCATTTGACTAAATTATTTAAGTTTGTGCAGAGTGGTTTTAATCACTTGAATGTCATGAATGATACAACATATTTCACGTCACGAAGAAGTGATATACTCTCATTAGATATAAATAGTTTGACAACAAAATATATAAAAAAAGCTTTTAGTACTGGCGCCGTAAATGGAATGACTGCTTACAATAATGAAATTTACTTGTTAAACTATGGCAAGCCATGGAGAATATTTGTCAGTGACCTGAACGGCAAGTTACTACGTCAGTGGGATCATCATGATTCTAGTAGTGATGGAAACTTACTTACTGCAGTAGGGGACAGAATAGTTGTAAGAAATTGTGGTAAGAGAACAGTGTCAGTGTACACATTGCATGGTAAGATTATCCAAGAAATTTCGTTCAACTCTGATGGTGATACAAATGGCATATGTCCTGTGAGGGCAGACTGTGTTGCCGTCTCAGTTAAAAGTACCATCTCCCTGATCAACATCAGCAGTGGGCAAGTGGTTTGGACTTCTGCAGCTATTAAAGAGCCACAATCAGTTGTTTGTTACAGAGGCAGCAAAATATTGGTTATAGGAAAAGATGGGGAGGTTTCTGAGTTGGACTGTGATACAGGTGAGTACTGTACTGTGTTATACTGAGTGATTCAGGGAGGCTGTAGGCAGAGTAGTCTACTAAGGAAAAAAGACTGGTTTAGAGCTTTTGTCCTAATTTGTAATATAATGTCACTATAATTGACTATGGTATTTGGTTAATATACATATTACTAACTGTATAAATCTCTGTTGTCATGATGTTTTTATAGTAATATGCAAGTGTTGTATTGTGTTTACAGAAGTCTGTTGCAGTTTGTGCACTGGCAAGTCTTAAGCATAAATGCTGGTAATAATTAGTGCCATTTATTTATATGTTGCATCTCACTGAAGTATAATTTAAGAGTTTACTATTTTATTTCAGGTAAATGCGTGAATACACATCTTGGTAATGTTGGAGATGCAGACTCTGTCTCAATTAATGGAGATGAACTGCTGACAGTTTGTGGCAAATCTTTAAAGATTTACAATATCTTGTGAATGTGATGTAAAACTTTTATAGAGCTCGTCTAGAATAAATGCAAATGCATTTATTTGTTATGAAAATTCTACAAATTTTTCCAGTACAACTTATAGCACTGAACTATTTTACATCTTATGGTATCAATAATTATAGCAGACTAAACCTGGAATAAAATTTTGTCAAGCTTACAAATTTATTAGCTGCCTCCATTTATAATCTTATATTTATAACAGCACCTGAATTCCTGTTAGCTTTTCAAAGTATAATTTCTATGATAACTAATGTTATTTGGGTTTTAATATCATGTTTCACTAATTTAAATATTTTATGTTTGGTAATATAGGAACATTGAACTGTTGCAATATTAGTAATGTAATAATTATGTTGACTTCATATTTTTATATATTGTAGAATAAAAACAATGCTCAGACTATTTCTGGCATTCAAATAATTATATATATGGCTTTTACCTGTCACTTTATTTTCCACTTTTACTGTCACTGCAGTGGAAATACTAACAAAACAAGTGTATGAATATGATAAACTGATAATATTAGGTTTCAGTGCTTATGAGGCCCTGGTTATATAATTACTATTGTAGTCTTGTAAGCTGCTAGGACATGTTGTACACTGCTAGGACAATGTTTCGAAAACCATTTACGTCAGTTTATGCAACTATTTAAGTGTTTTAGTGATCACTGCTCCGTCATATAACTGTTGCATTACAATTTGAGTAGCAGTGAGTTTAAATTCTTCAACAATTGAGAAAAAATCTTTAGTCTAAAATTATCCTTCCCATCCAATATAATCATTAATAAATGCCTAGTCATTCACATGCACGATAAAAGTTTTAAAAAATGCTTTTATAATCGTGTAAAAAATGTAAAAGGATAATAGGTAATTAAAATAGATTTGAGAAGAAAAAAGAAACTATGTACACCATTAAAGATATAACAGCCCCTGTTTTGCAAGTCACTGACATTATTTAAATCAGTCCTAGGGGTTAATGCCTTTTCTTTTAAACTCTTGGTAAAAGTCACTGGAAAGCTTTTTGCAACAAAACACTTCTGCCTCAAATAAAGCAAAACTTTCGTTTGAAATTCTGCTTCAATATAGCACCATGAGTAATTTGAGGCAATGGAACTCATGTATTGTTTTAATGATGTAATATGTGTATGCTTTTACTGACTTAACTCATTGGATTTTAAATATCAGTTTTTTGTAGATATAAACTGCTTTTGAACTTTTACATCTTATTGGTATAAAGAAAACTATGCATTGCTGAAATAACTTTGTGATATGAAGTTCTTTTAGCAAACCAGGGTGCTACTAGTATATATTGTTATGTTTTCCAGATTTAGGGTTGATGTGCCACCAAGAGAGTCTATTTATCACTAGAGAAACTTCACCGAGTTAAGTCGAGTAGATATCGTTATATTTTAATACAAGAATACATAATAAAATCTAATGTACAACAGTAATGATACACACGTCTATTTAATTTACAGCACTATCCTCAACTGAGCTAGTAGCGCGAAGCTGCTACTCTTACTCATAAAACAGCCTAGCTAATTGGCTAATACATTGTTCCGGGTCAATACACAACCTTGCGTATTGTGTTGCTGGTAGCTCCACGAGCCACCACACTGCCCCCTCCAGCAGAAAGCCCACTTTCTGATAAAAAAAAATTCACATAAAAAAACGTATACTTCGTTGTGGGGGGGGTAAGAGAACAGTATAAAAGTATATACAAAAAAAAAACAACTGATAAAATATACAGGTATATATAACGTGCACAATAAGTAATAAGTAAGAGAAGGTCCTATCTACATGTAGAGTACGTGCCACCATTACGGTAGGGAATGCCACAGAGAGGTAGGGGAAGAGTAGTATGGAATTGTAGGTAGACTCAAGTTAACTGCGGGCCGCACGCTTCATGCGTTTAATAGACTCCTGTAAATATTTGAGTTCACTGGATGCAGCCTGCACCCGTGGGGCCAGTCTGTACACTTCTTGCTCCAAGTCGTGTGCCCTAGCTTCTACTTCACGTAGGTTGCGGGCCCAGGGGGATGAGCGAGAGGAAGTCGGCTGTCTGTGTCTTTTCCGCTCTGAGGATGGAAGGGGAGGAGGGAGTGTATACGCATTTGTGTCTACCCTCTGTAGTACGACACGAGGAAAGGTATGCGGCATGCGCAGAGGACTGTGAGGTGGAGAGTTAGTAGACTGTGTAGGTTTATCTGCGGCTCCAGAGATGATGGGTCGCGGGGAAGGGAAGCCTTGCTCCAGGCGAGATAGCCGAGCTGAGTCAGTGATGAGTGGTTTGATGGCGTTGAGAAAGGCAGGATAGGATGATTCGTCTACTTCATAGACATGCCCTTGATAACACTGCATAGTACGTTGGTGCCGCAATAGGTAATCACGATTGTAGCTATATTCTCCGCAAGGGCAGAAAGTGGTGATGTAGTGCTGCGGCAAGTGTACTTTTAGTCTGCGGTGGGTTGTGAATCGCTGCTGGCAGAGGTTGCATTCACGATTACTCTCACCTCCTTGATGGGTCCTAATCTCTCTCTCTGTGGCAGGGGTAATCCAGTTGGAGGTTGCTTCCAACTGGGGTGGCAGTTGCCTGGTTGTAGAAGTTGTTGGGGCTGGCTCTGGGTCCCACGCCATCTCTAGAGAAGGCATGCCCGGAGAGACGGGCGCGAGTGTGTCTACAAAAGTAGAATTATTGTTAGATCGCGGTGGATCTTTACAACATAATTCTAGTGACTGTCGACCGTTGCTAGCCTGAGAGTCACAGCTTTTGGTATGCACTCGAGGAACCGATAGATCATGTGTGGACTGACCAAGAACAGTGTCTAGCTCCAGGTCTAACAGACCGTCGGCCTTTACAGTGTCTTCATCGTCATTCACATGAAACGTGGTTCCCAGTAATTCTGATTCAATCTGCTGAATTAGTTCAGAATTTACTGGCATCGAGCCCGTTTCCATGAATAGGAATACAAGACTTATACTGGCTTACCTGGGAACTCGGTATTAATGTCCATACTCAACGTTCTTGGTAAGGTTGGAGCTGGTTGTGAGATACGTCTGCCTTTGGCGATGTCAGCATAAGAAAAGGCTGAGTATCGTTTCTGAGGCACGAGGTCGGAACTATTTGCTTTACGCGCATTAATTCCTCCCACTATTCCGCCCTCGCAAAAGTTGATATTTGCGTGGGGTTCACAACTCCAACATTCTATCGTACGGTTTTCCCCTAGACTTTCATGTGCACCGCTTCTAATGCAGTCACATACGAAGTCCTTCAAGTATGCGGGGGGTTGCCTCGTACGCTGTCCCCTTTCTAGGGGGGGGGTGACACGCTTGCCGGTTCGTTAGTAGGGGCCTCTAATGGCGTCTCTACTTCACCGTTAGCGGTCACCTCTTCTTGTTCTCCGGATGGAGCCCCTCCCTCCGTGGAGGTTTGCACTTCCGGAACCGGCTCGGTTTCTGGAAGTGATGGAATTAGACTTGGCGGTGGCGGACACGCTTCTGTTGACAAAAGCTGCCGCTCCTCTCTCACCAAGTTTTCTTCCCGCGGTATGACCACTTCGTATTCAGGTCCATGCCGCCGTCGCCCGCGCGTTGTTTTCTGCCTCCTGGGCTCTAACAACGGGGGGCTTCTCCCACTCCGTCGGGGCTAGCCCAATACGGTTTCAAGCGAGACTCATTCTGGATAGACACCTGTCCTGAGCGCTCAATCTTGTACGTATGATTGGGCATAGCCTCGACGACCACGTAGGGGCCTACGAACTTAGGCTTCAGTTTATCAGCCTGTCCGCGACGCCTACGGTAATTGACCATCCACACCTTATCTCCCGTTTGATAGAGAGGTGGTTCATCGGAATCTTCGTGCCGCACCTTCCACTGCTGTTGACGCAGTATATCGTGTGCGGCCTTCATCCGTTCCACTAGTTCACTGGCATACTCGTGAACCGAGTGGTCTTGCTCTGGAACGTGATAGGTGAGATGGTCAGGGACACGAGTCTCTCTCCCGAGCATCAAGAGGTTTGGGGTCTCACCAGTACTGGTGTGTGGGGTGCTACGGTATGCACGCATGACTTGCGGCAACACCGTATCCCATTCCTCTTGACCTCGTCCAAGGAAGAGACTCCGGAGTGCATCACCTAGCATCCGGTTGTTGCGGTCCACCACCCCGTTACCTTGAGGGTGGTAGGGGGTGGTCCTGCTCTGATTTACTCCCCAGAGGTGGCAAAGGTCGCTCATCAGTTGGGACTGGAATTGAGCGCCTTGATCAGAGTGTATCTGTTCGGGAAGCCCAAAATAACAGAATACATGTTGGTCTAGTGCCCTGGCCACTGTTGGGGCTGATGCATCTGGAATAGCCAGAGCATCCGCCCACCTAGTAAAGTGGTCGGTTAGTACTAGGATCCAATTATTGCCTCTGGGGGTCAGGGGCATGGGTCCGACCAGGTCTACAGCGACTACTTGCCAGGGCCTACCAGCATATAGCCTCCGCCGTCCTGCTTCACCAGGGGGGCGGCTATGCTTACTGGCCTGGCAGATCTCACACTGTTTGACTCTGAGCCGGATGTCACGCTCCATCTGCGGCCAATACCACCGGAGTCGTAATTTGGATATCACTCGCTTGACCCCTGCGTGGGCCTGTTTGTGAGTATCCCAAATCAACTCACGGCGGATGGCTGTGGGGCAGACTACCCTCTTCCTTTCCGGGTGTCTGCCGCTGGCAGCTAGAGAGATGGTTAGCAACCCATCTTGCCAGATCCGCAGCGAGTCCCAACGCTGACAGTATAGCCGGAATTCGGCGCAACCCTGTCGTATGCGTTCCTCGCTGGGTCGTCGCCCTTCCCTTTTGGCCCGGTATATGTCTGCCACTACTCCAGGCAGCTTTTCTTGGAGCTTTTTCAGCTCTCGAACATTACCGGCCAGTACAGGGTTGGCGCAGAGGTTTTGTACATCTTCCGGGGATTCATCAACTCTTTGCCTGAGTTGACCTTGATCCCAGTCAAACGGTGCTCCGTGGTGAGCCAGCGTCTCCAACTCGCATCGCGGGGGACCTCCATCCCTCCTCTCGATGTTGAGACACTGTTTGCAACCTCCGTCAGGTCGGCGACTCAACCCATCCGCATTGCTGTGTCTCTTGCCCGGTCGATGTTCGATCCGGTATGAGAATTCAGCTAGGATTTCGAGCCACCGGGCGACCTGACTAGAGGGCTCTGCTCTCTTGCACAACCAGATCAGCGAGGCATGATCCGTACGCAGCCGGAACTTCCTGCCATATAGGTATGGTCTGAAGTGCTTCACTGACTTGATTACTGCCAGCAGCTCCTTGCGGGTAGTGCAGTAATTTCGTTCAGCGGGTGAGAGAGACTTGCTGTAATAGGCTACTACTACTTCTCGGCCTTCCTGCACTTGTGACAGCACAGCGCCAACATTTTGGTCACTGGCGTCCGTGTCGAGGATGTACTCCAGAGTGGGGTCTGGGTAGGCCAAGATGGGCGCCGTTAGTAGGCAACCCTTGAGGCGGTCGAATGCTTCTTGTTCGACTGGGGTCCACTGCCACGTCACTCCCTTTGCGGTGAGCCGGTTTAACGGCTGGGCTATGCCCGCAAAGTCTGGTATGTATTGCCTGTAATACCCTACCAGCCCCAAGAAAGCCTGGAGTCCGGTCAAGTCTTGGGGGGTGACCCAGTCTTCTACCGCCCGTACCTTTTCGGGATCCGTTGCCACGCCGTTTCGACCGACAACGTGCCCCAGGTACTTGACCTCCGGCTGCAATAGAAGCGCACTTGGAAGGTTTGAGCTTGAGACCGGCACCTCGGAGTCTCTCGAAAACCTCCTGCAGACGACTGACATGTGTCTCGAAGTCTGGAGAGATTACGATGACATCATCGAGGTAGACCAGCAGTGTCTTCCAATGGAGTCCGCTAAGGACTTGTTCCATCAGCCTCTGGAAGGTGGCTGGGGCGGAGGTTAACCCGAAAGGCAGCACCTTCCACTTCCACAACCCGTCCCGTGTGATAAACGCCGCTTTCTCTTGGGCGTCGAGACTCAGAGGAACCTGCCAATAGCCGCTTAGCAAGTCTAACGTACTGAAGTACTTGCTGCCGGCTAGGGCGTCCAATGACTCGTCAATACGAGGTAGAGGGTAGGCGTCCTGTATGGTTACGCTATTGAGTTTGCGGTAGTCCACACAGAACCGCCAACTGCCGTCTTTCTTCCGGACCAGTACGACTGGCGAGCTCCACGCACTATGGGCGGGCTCTATCAGTCCCCGGTCCAGAAGATCCCGTACTTGTCGGCTAACCTCCTTCTCTTTCTCCGGCCCCAGCCTGCGCGTGGGCTGCCGGACAGGGACTGTCCCTGCAGTCAGCGGTATTTCGTGTCTGACAATTCCAGTCAGTCCCACGTCATGCTCTCCGCTGCTGAACACATCACCGTAGTCGCGTAGTAACTTAGCCATAGCTTGGCGTTCTCTGTTACTCGCGCAGCCGCCACTGGCTGTTTCGTATAACTCCCGGAGATGTGTTGGGACTGCCCCTCATCCCTGAATAGGGTGTCGAGGGGGTGCCTCCGTCGCGTCACCCAGCGACGGGCCCACGTCCTCTTCCTGGACGGAATGGAACCGGCCCAGCATTGACCCAGCTGGGAGCTCAATGGGCTCGGTAAAGGGGTTGATGCACTGCACTAAGACCTCCCCTCGCTCAGTTAGTCGGTTTTAACTACTGGCGAGTTGGATCCTTTCGTGCGCGCTTTCAACGACCCCGAGCCTGGCTATCCGGTTGCTGTTCACTCGGCAGTGGATAGTAGCTCTGGAGCGTCCGGGTACTGTGCAGTTTCGAACTACCTGAACACCGCCCACCAGAGGACGCCCAAACTTATCCACACAGGCGAGTTCTCGCCCGCCCATCAGCACCACCGACTTACTAAAATCTATTCGGCACTGGTGTTGCTTCAAGAAGGGCATTCCGAGGATAGCATCTTCCTCCAGTTGACCTATGATAAAGGTCTCCTGTACAGCCTGATCTCGGACACGCCCAGGGAGCTCGATAATACCATAAAAGGGGATACATGACCCGTCTGCCAGGGTGCCATGTTCTCCAGTATACGGTCGTACTCTATCCCTGTCCCGGCGGGGCAGTGCCTCAAAGACTCTACGACTGAGAAGGTTGGTAGTACAACCGGAGTCGAGCAGGAAAGTGACGGCGTTGCCAGCCACCTTTCCGGGTAGGAAATAGCTCTCTCCATGTGGTTGTACTTTCACCCCCCCCCCGCATGTGCTGTCCTGGATTGACAGGACGGCGGGGGTTTCACCCGTGATTTACGGGGCTTCCGGCGGCGAGGTTGGTGCCGGCGGGGTTTGGGGCTCTCCACTGGGCCTTCTGGCTCCATTTCAGTGGCGGGCTCCTCTTCCCGAGGTAACCGGTGAAACCGGTTAGCGAGTGGCAGGGAGAAGGTACTGGGCCGTTGTGCGGGCCTACTAGTCCTGCGTGGTACCTGCCACTCGGGTGGAATGTTCCGCCGTGTCCGTACGGACAGACGACGGCGTGTTCCACCATACTCCTTTAGTTGCGGCCCGCGGGGAGGGAGAGTGTCCGCGGGCCGTGACAGTTTAACGCCCCCTGGTATTGGGGTCGTCCTTTCTGTCCCTGGTCCTGATCAGCGCTACTCCAGCCCTGCCCCACAGGTGTTGGGGGCACCCGCAGGGCCTGACCGGGGCCAGCACCGGCCAGAATGGTTACCAGTTGTCCCAGCATCTCTACCATACGGTCCACTTCGGCTTCCAGCGGAAGGGCTTCGGAGCCTGTCGTAGCCCTGGCAGCGCTGACTCCAACTACTGGTGGGTTCCTTTGTGCTCGATGCATTTGGGTAGCCAACAGGTAAGCTTCTCCAGCCTTCAGGGCATCCTCTATTCTGGTTATCCCTTTAGCTCGTAGGTGATGGTCTAGGCCCAGGTCGTTTAGTGACTGGACAAAGGCGTCATAGGTGTAACGCTCTTGGTGTTGTGCTGGCAGATCGCTATATGCAATCTGCGCCAGCTTCTTCACCGTCGCGGCATGTTCTTGCAGCGAGGTCCGCGGGGTGCGGCACAATCTCTCTAGCTTGGTCCTAGCGTCTATTACGGAGGTGCCAAAACGGGCCCGCAGCGCAGCCAGTATCCAGTATCCCACACCGTACGGCTTGGCTTGCTCCGTCACCGCTCTCCGCAATTGAATAAGGGCCACTCTATGCGGCCATTGAGCAACCTCCATTACCTCTCTAAATTCTTGTATAAATTGTTCGACATCTTCCGACCCAGTAAAGGTGGGAGCTTTCAAGCAATGTCTATAAGCTTCTTCTCCCTCACGATTCACAGGATTAACAGCATTTCTACGCTCACCTTCTACTGGGGGTGGTTGCATTCTAGCATTTTCAGTCTCCATCTTTGATATACACTATCCCACTGCTGCCACCACTGTTATGTTTTCCAGATTTAGGGTTGATGTGCCACCAAGAGAGTCTATTTATCACTAGAGAAACTTCACCGAGTTAAGTCGAGTAGATATCGTTATATTTTAATACAAGAATACATAATAAAATCTAATGTACAACAGTAATGATACACACGTCTATTTAATTTACAGCACTATCCTCAACTGAGCTAGTAGCGCGAAGCTGCTACTCTTACTCATAAAACAGCCTAGCTAATTGGCTAATACATTGTTCCGGGTCAATACGCAACCTTGCGTATTGTGTTGCTGGTAGCTCCACGAGCCACCACAATATTACCGGCAGAAAAAAGGTCTTGCTCACTAAACTACAATTTCACAGTGTAAAAGCGATGAATTGACACCAGAAAATATAAAATTTTTTTCTGTATTTCTGTTACTATGGTAATGCTTGAATATAATGCAACAATAATTTCCAGTATTTATCACATTTAATAGCAAGGCATGCTTTAGGCTGTTAAATATAAGTTTATTCATAGCAAATGAGCAAATAAAAATATTCTGACCATCAATTTTATAGGAATAAATGAGTAACACATATAATATAGCAGTTTCATCCAGTATTTACCTTAGTGTTCAGTGCAATATATATTATTATATTAACATAAGTAAGAAACAACTCTACATATAAAACAGCTGATAAAATCTCTTGAACATATTTTCAATAAATAAAATGCATTAAAGCAAAATCAAATTTGTAGAGACCATGTCTTAGTGCTGCAGCCCATAGCGAGTTTTTTCTGAGACACATGTCAATGATGTGTCCCTGATCTGGAAATCCAAACGCATCCAGTGAAATCCATTTTCTCAACTCCCCTAAAGCAAATTAAACCATCATAGTTTTTATATACTATAAATCTTCCTCAACTTTAATGGCGTAACTAAAGCTATATGCTTGATAAACTACTTTTAGTGACTTGCTTTCTTTTGTTTAAAATGCATGATGCATATGCATTTAGAAACCAAAAGCTAGCAGTAACTTGTAGTCATCCAAGTTTTGTTAAAAGTTTTATCTAGTATATTACAGTGAATCAGATACAATATTACAATTTAAAAGTCAACTTGTTGGGAGTATAAAATAAATAAAAAGCAAGTTTAAGATGCTGAGACTGTATTACGAGAAAACATGAGATTTACTTTGTTTAGACTCTGAACAAAATATGCTCTGCATGCAATGTAGAGAAATTCAAGAGGCCAAAAACCTGCTTTTGGCACATGTATGTCAACCTACAACCAGCTCAATATATTACAGAAATGGTGGAGTTATCATAATACATTCATAGAAGTTTTGCAATTTAGTATATTGCATACTATAGATATTTAAAGTATTATAGCTAATATTTGAACAATTGCTATTTTTGTATTATATGAGTTTCAACACATTATGCTTTATATTGATTGTAGTTGTACAATTTGGAAGAATTAATAAATTTTGTTAGAGATTTATTAAACCATTTTCTTCTGACTCCGTATCAAAACCTTGTTTTGTGCGAGACCTTGCTCAACAATAATTCACTCAAACCAGTAAATAATTCACATCATTATACTACAAGTTGTTACAAGTTGCGACTATACAAATAAGTCACAATACTTTCAAAATTTATACTAATTAAAATCAATTCATCTAATAAACCATTATATTTCACAACACACACGGACGCTAACACACACACACACACACACACACACACACACACACACACACACACACACACACACACACACACACACACACACACACACACACACACACACACACACACACACACACACACACACACACACACACACACACACACACACACACACACACACACACACACACACATATATACACACATATATACACACATATATACACACATATATACACACACGGGACAGACACACACACACACACACACACACACACACACACACGCACACACACATATATTCACACACGGGGACAGACATAGGACAAAGACTACTATTACATACTCTCTGCCAAATAAAGAATTATGCAACTGGGAAAGACACTCTCTGTTCTCTCTTTTACTTAACAGGAGTTATCTTTTTCAGTTAATTAATTTCAGCCCACCAAAACTATCACAATGTTATGCTCAATGAACTCAATAATATTATGTCTTCCATTTCAGTGGTGGGAAAACGCTACGAGATCTGTGGAGTTATGGCTTCAATGTCAACCGAAAACCAATGGATAACATAGAAAACCCTTGTTGCAACATTTCTCAATGATAGTCGCTGTTACACGAAACTACCCGATGGGGATTTCCCTAGTCAAAGGCGCATTTGCTCAGTGTGGTATATTAAGAGTGTTGACTTTGAACCATGAAAAATCATTATGTCGCTAATGGTACCGCAAGTTTATATAAGTTATAAAGGAAAAATTTTGCCACTTTTGTGATTTTATTTTTTTTTTAATATTATGTGTCCATTTTTTTAGTTTTGTTTATTGGTAAAGTTTTTAAACATATTTTCAATACATATAAAATTTTAAAAAAAATTAAAACTTAATCATGCACGTAAATACAAAGCTATAAAGTTTAAGCTTCGCTGTGATTACAATGTGAATATGAATTGAATAATGCTTGCAATAACCATTTTACACAAAATATGTTACAGTTGCTATAAATGTAAGACTAGTAAATTGGATGCAAATAGGCACGGTGATACTATTTAATTTATGCTATTTTTGAAATTTGTAGTAAATATTCGGCATGTATTATATATATATATATATATATATATATATATATATATATATATATATATATATATATATATATATATATATATATATATATATATATATATATATATATATATTATAATAATATATTATATATTTTTATGTTATATATTGTTATATTATATATATATTATATAAGTATAATAATATTATATATAATATATATATTATAATAATATATTATATAATATAATAATATAATATATTATTATATTATATATTATATTATATATATATTATACATATATAATATCATATAAAATATATTATTATATTAGATTATTTATAATATATATATATATATATATTATAATAATATATTATATATAATTATATATTATATTATATTATATATATATATATTATACAAGCATAATAATATTATATATAATATATATATATTATAATAATATATTATATAATATAATAATATAATATATTATTATATTATATTATATATATATTATATATATATAATATCATATAAAATATATTATTATATTATATTATTTATAATATATATATATATTATAATAATATATTATATATTATTATATATTATATTATATTATATATATATTATACAAGTATAATAATATTATATATAACATATATATATTTTTTAATAATATATTATATATTATTATATTATATATTATATTATATATATATTATATATATATAATATCATGTATAATATATTATTATATTATATATTATATTATATATGATATATATATTATAATAATATATTATGCATTAATATATTATATAATATATTATATATATATTATATATATAATAATATCATATATAATATACATAATATATTATTATATTATATATTATATTATATATATAATAATATCATATATAATATATTATTATATTATATATTAAATTATATACATTATATATATAATGATATTATATATAATATATATATATATATATATATATACATATAATAATATTATATATTATATATATATAATAATATTATATATATATATACATATTTATATATATATATATATATATATATATATATATATATATATATATATATATATATATATATATATATATATATATATATATATATATATATATATATACATGCCAAATATTTACTACAAAATTCAAAAATAGCATAAATTAAGTAGTATTACCGTGCTTATTTGCATCCAATTAACTAGTCTTACATTTATAGCAACTGTAACGTATTTTGTGTATAATGGTTATTGCAAGCATTATTCAATTCATATTCACATTAAAATCACAGCGAAGCTTGAACTTTATAGCTTTGTATTTATGTGCATGATTGAGTTTTAATTTTTCTTTTAATTTTATGTGCATTAAAAATGTGTTTAAAAACTTTAACAATAAAAAAAATTAAAAAAAATGTACACATAAAATAGAAAAAAAATAAAATAACAAAAGTGGCAAAATTTTTACCTTATAACTTATATAAACTCGCGGTACCAATCTCGGCATAATGGCGCCCATATGATTCCGTAAGATTTGCTGATGGCAACACTCTTAATATACCACACTGCATTTGCTGAAGTCAAAATGCAGTTTTGCTTCTAGTTCTACTACGTCTACTAAAATAAATGAGAATTATAATTATATGTTTTATCTTTTTTTGACTACCACTGCCATATTAGTTGCAGTGAATTGGCTTAGGTTGGATAGCTCAGCTATTATATAAACTGATAATATTTGTGGTTATATTTATTGGGGTCAAAATAAGCAAGGGGTTTTTAGTCTGAATAGAGTTATTTTAATAAAATTTCAATTTCATTTTAGAGTAAATTTAATGTTATTAGATGCATACTCTGACTCTTTTTGTTGAAATTATACTTACGCTTAGTGTTTCCCTTTAACTATTACTGAATTGCTTTTGCTGTTACTGATTCTGGTAGTTACGGTGACTCATTTTATTCTGATTTTCATTTTCATTTTGAATTTATATAATATGAATATCTCAATTGTTATTGACTACCTTAAAGTTGACCATGATGAATTTTACACTGAAACTCTCAGACTACATCTGGTGTCTTAGTGTCAATCTCTACGAAAACTGTCTAAAAATGTTATCTATTTTCGGTTACGTTGAGATTTTAATTTTTCAATGAATTTCAGTCAATGGCGTCTGGTTCGATTGTATCCGCTGAGCTTAAGATTTGCGGCTACTGTTTTGAACACACAGTTAATCTCAAGTCACTTCCTTGTACCCATGTCTTCTGCTCAACTTGTCTTGAGAAATATCTGGAGAAAACAAAAGTTCTCAAGTGTGGTAACTGCAGGTTTGCTATTTAATAACTTTATTTCTTATACTAAAGTGTGAAAACAAGTTAATTTTTTGATGTAGATACCTGTAGTGTTGAGTTTCACCCAGTGGTTCCGGGGTGCAATGGTTAGCGGGCCTGCTTGCAAGCCTGATGTCTCGGTTTGGAATCCCAGTGAGGCACCACTGGGTAAAATTCAATACCACAATACCCAATACAATATATGATGTGTCAGCAACTAGTATTTTTAATTTGAATTTCCATAATAGTTTTCAATACAATAAAAATATTTAGCAAAACATTTTTCTCATCAAATCAAAATGTCAATCTGCACCATACTGCAGAGAATTTAGGATCACTTCAGGTATTGAATAAACACTGTTATTTTAGAGCCACATATGATACAAGTATTTCAGAGTTACCCTCTCTAGATACTGCTGACTTAGCGTGTGACTCTTGTAAACAAAAGGATATTACAGAAAAAGCTACAGTCTACTGCCGGCAATGTAGTAGAAGATTCTGTGTTAAACACCAAGAGGTTTGTTTCCTTTTTAATTGTCTTTATTCTTAAATTTCATAGAAAGATTAAAAGTGAAGCATTAATTTGTTTAAAGTTCAGCATTATTATGTAAGGAACACCCATGACAACAGTTGACTTTTGTAATTTAAATTATATAAGAAGTTGCTTTTACATTGCAAGAATGACTTTAGCTTTAAAGCATGAGAAAAGCTATTATATAAACGTGGTATATTAAAATATTAGATAGATATATTACACAGACATTCAAATCTGGTTATACAACACTGCTTGTAGTAGGTATGCTGATACTTGATGGAAATTGTGAACTTGAGACTTTTAAAATTTCATGTGATGAGCAAATTCTTTGTTTCTCGAATCTCTGTACTAAAATAGAACTTTGGTTATTACTTTCGCTTTCAGTTTGTTGAATAAATAATATTATTTTAAAGTTTATGACTAGAAGTATTTTTGTAGAAAACATTAACTTAGGGTGTCCTATGAGTTAATGCTGTAGTATAATATTACCAGGGTCATGGAGATATCTTCCCTGATCATCATGTCATACACATAGATGAGTATGTCAGAGAAAAGAATAAACTTGAACCACGTCACTGCAAGACACACACAAGTGTTGTAGTCTCCATGGCTTGTGAAATGTGTCACAGAGTGTTGTGTGCTCAGTGTATGGATGACAAAGATGGCTGCCCTAAAGGTAGGGGAATGTGACACTCTGTAGTGACATTTATATCATTACAGTTATAACTATAACTCTGTATTGGAGACTGTACCAAAATATTTTTATAGTCGCAAAGAAAGTACTCCTATATTTTAGTGCTGCTTTAAGGTTACTACTTTGCTAAAACTATTGAAACTATTATAACTATTGTTTTGGAAAATATTACAAATAATGTCTTTAAGTTACTTGGGGTTTAAATATTCAACTAAATTGTTGCTAAGTTTCATGGATCTTCACAAAAGAAGGAACCAATCAGCTTTACAAGTTTGATATGCTTTACTTTCACAATCATAAATTTGAACTATATATATAGGTATTATGATTCTCAAAACAAGGGTTTATGAATTTTATTAATCAAATAAAGCGCATAGTTTTGCGATGTGAATAAAATAAGGCCAGCTTTTATTCACCAAATAATATTAAATTACTAAGTGGTGACAGGAACATTTTAAACATCATTGTGAATTGTGTTAGATAAAGTAAATTTATTAAACTATCTCTGTTAAATATGAAATATTTCAATCTCATTGTTTAATATTTCTGCCTCCAGGTTCCCGACACCAAGCCGTGTCTCTCACAGCTCTAGTAAAGAGACTTAGAGTGAAGTTTAGTGAGTTGAAAACTGAAGCTCAGAAGAAAGAAGGAGAGTTGTCTACTCTTTTAAAGCAGAGTCATGTGACCTTAGCAGATATTGACAAGGAGACTGCAGAACAGAAAGAACTTTTACATAAAACAAGAGATGAGCAGGTTAGAGTCTAACAGATATAATATTTCCTATATATTACACAACACGCACACACACTACACACGCGCGCACACACACACACACGCTCACACGCACACATCGGAGTAGCTTTTTAAAATAGCTTTTGCAATAATATATTTCAAGAGTCGCCATATATCATTATATTGTAAGTGCACTAGATATATGTGTTTAGAAAAAATTGCTTTATATCTAATCTTTGAATAAATAATTTAGTTTTTACTTTTCTAATAGTATTCAATGTCACTTTGCAACTTTCGACTAAATCAATGAAAGTATGGAGGCGTGTAACTGTTTATAGATTGAAGCCATCAAAGCCAAGTATGATGAAATAGAAACAGAACTTATGACACACAGACAGAACTTTAGACAGGAAGTAGTTAATTTTATGGATGAGGAAGTTGCTAAGAGATTAGACAGTTTGAATGTGGAAATTCAGAGACTGGATGTTAGTGTAAAGGACGGCCATGAGGTATACAGGTTGTTTATATTTGTTTATAGTTACAGTGTAGTAAACAGACTTTTTAATGAATATAAAATATCTATTTAGTTTGTCACAGACAGAGTTTTCCTCAAACACCAAAAGTCTTATATGGACAAATTGTAATTTTTATATAAAGAAAATTTTTGTTAAATTTAAAATACTTATTAGTTTTTCATAGAAATATCATCATACACCAGAAACGCTACTGGCACCTGGTTGACAGATCATAGTCTGCTATCTGAAACAGTTGCGCTAATAAAATACTGAAAGTCAACTTTCTAATAGTCTAAGAAGTCTGATTCAAACTAATTGCATACGTCTTGCAGGTAGATGTTGTTAACAGATTTGAGGAATTAGAAACAGAGTTGAAGCAGCTGACCTTGGAAGGACTGCCAAAGTTACCAACTAAAGACTTGCCAAGACTCAAAGTGAAGGGTAGGAGTAGTGATATCTGATAACTTCTGTTTATTTTTTACAGTGATTATTTCAGTATATCAAAAAGAAAAAATGTTAGTACCAGCTGTTACAGAATATTATATTGTGGCAGAAGTCAATTTGAAACAAAATGCTATTTTAATATATTGGTTATAGGTTTGCTAAAATTCATCCATAGGTGAATGTTATTTTAAAACTAACTAGATGCATTTTCTGTTTTGCTATTTAAATGAAGTGCTGAAAACTGTCTTGGCTGATAGTTTTAGCATGAAGTTATCTTTCCAATAATCTTAAACCTCAATGAAATATAACTCAAACAAGATAAAAAGTTTTATTCTTGAATTTGAAATGTTAGCTGAAGTTACGCGATTCCAGTAGCTTTTTCTAAAACTATAATTGTGTATCAGAACAGCTTCTAAACCTTCACCATTACTTACTTACATAGATTATATAACATCTAGTATCTAGTATAGCATTCTGTCATCAAAGTCACAGTTTAGTTTTGTCTACTCTTTTATATTATGCTGAGTAACTATAGATATTGTTTAAATGGGTGTCTGGTAAAAATGGCACAAGTGGCAAAGTAGGTAAAAATGGCACATTCTCAATATGAGGGTTTGGGGTATAAGTTTGGAGTTGGTGCCACTTTTACCTGTGCCATTTTACCTAAAATCGTTTAAATGTGAAAAAGAAGATAGCTATAGTTACTATTTTCTGCTTTTAGGAAAATATCGGACTGCGGAGATTGAAATCAAACATGGCCGTGTGGTTCCGGATCCTATCAGTATTCACTTTGCTAAGGAAGTGCAGTTACAGAGTGAATTTAATTACTTGGATTTCATGAATGATACAGCATATCTTACCTCATGGAACAGTGACATATACTCACTAGATATAAATAGTTCGAAAGCAAAAAGTATAAAAACGTTTTTTACTGCTAGGAGTGTAAATGGAATGACTGCTTACAATAATGAAATTTACTTGTTGGATTATGGCAAATCATGGAAAATATTTGTCAGTGACCTGAATGGTAAGTTACTATGTCAGTGGGATCATCATGATTCTAGTAGCAATCTAAACTTACTTACTGCATTAGGGGACAGAATAGTTGTGAGAAATTGCAGCAAAAAAACAGTGTCAGTGTACACCCTACGTGGTAAGATTATTAGAGAAATTCCCTTCAACTCTGATGGTGGTACACATGGCATATGTCCTGTGAGGGCAGACTGTGTTGCCATCTCAGTTAAAAGTACCGTCTCCCTGATCAACATCAGCAGTGGGCAAGTGGTTTGGACTTCTACAGCTATTAAAGAGCCACGATCAGTTGTTTGTTACAGAGACAGCAAAATATTAGTTAGAGGAAAAGATGGTAAAGTTTCAGAGTTGGACTGTGATACAGGTGAGTACTGTACTGTGTTATACTGAGTGATTCAGGGAGGCTGTAGACAAAGTAGTCTACTAAGGAAGAAGGACTGGTTTAATTATTTTTTACAAGTGTTTGTCTTAATTTGTAATATAATGTCACTATAATAAACTATTTGGTTAATAGACATATTACTAATTATATACATATTAAATGTTATGATATTGTTGGTAATATGTAAGTACTGTATTGTGTTTACAGCAGTCTGTTGCAGTTTGCGCACTGGCAGGTCTTAAGCATATAATGCTGGTAACAATTAGTGCCATTTATACTTATATATTGCATCTCACTGAAATATAATCAAAGAGTTTACTGTTGGTTTCAGGTAAATGTGTGAATATTCATCTTGGTAATATTGGAGATGTACACTCTGCCTCAGTATGTGGAGCTAAGCTGGTGACAGTTCGTGGCAAATCTTTAAAAATTTACAATATCTCGTGAATGAGATATAAAACTTTTACAGGGCTCGTCTAAAATAAAAGCAAATGCATTCATTTGTTACGAAAATTCTACAAATTTTTCCAGTACAACTTCTGGCACTACGGAATATTGTATATCTTATGTTATCAATAATTATAACAGATTAACCCTTGCATAAAAGTTTTTCAAGCTTACAAATTTATTAGCCGCTTCCATTTATAATCTTATATTTATAACAGAGTAGACTTTCTTTTAGCTTTTTAATATTTTTCTATGCCGACTAATGTCTGGTTTTTGATATCATGTTTTGCTAATTTTTTTGTTTTATGCTTGATAATAATATGAAGTTGTTGCACTATTAGTAATGTAATAATTATGCTGACTTCATATAATTTTATATAATATTGTAGAATAAAAACAATGCTCAAACTATTTCTGGCATTCAATTAATTATATATATATGACTTTTACCTGTCACTTTATTTTCCACTTTTACTGTCACTGCAGTGGAAATACTAACAAAACAAGTGTATGAATATCATAAACTGATAATAATATTAGATTTTAGTGCTTATGAGGTCTTGGTTATATAATTATTGTTGTAGTCTTGTTGTAAGCTTCTATAGGACAATGTTGGCAGAAAAACAATTACTCTCCTTTACACAAACTATTGAGGTGCTCTAGTGATCACTGCTCGGGCAGTGTGGTCAGTCATATAACTCTTGTATTACAATTTGAGTAGCAGGGAGTTTAAATCTTTAGTCTAAAACTAACCTTCCCATCCAATATAATCATTAATAAATGTCTAGTCATTCACATGCACAATAAAAGTTTTAAAAAATGCTTTTATCGTGTAAAAAATGTAAAAGGATAATAGGTAATTGAAATAGATTTGAGAAGAAAAAAGAAACTATGTACACCATTAAAGATATAACAGCCCCTGTTTTGCAAGTCACTGACATTATTTAAATCAGTCCTAGGGGTTAATGCCTTTTCTTTTAAACTCTTGGTAAAAGTCACTGGAAAGCTTTTTGCAACAAAACACTTCTGCCTCAAATAAAGCAAAACTTACGTTTGAAATTCTGCTTCAATATAGCACCATGAGTAATTTGAGGCAATGGAACTCATGTATTGTTTTAATGATGTAATATGTGTATGTTTTTACTGACTTAACTCATTGGATTTTAAATATCAGTTTTTTGTAGATATAAACTGCTTTTGAACTTTTACATCTTATTGGTATAAATAAAACTATGCATTGCTGAAATAACTTTGTAATATGAAGTTCTTTTAGCAAACCAGGGTGCTACTAGTATATATTACCGGCAGAAAAAAGGTCTTGCTCACTAAACTACAATTTCACAGTGTAAAAGCGATGAATTGACACCAGAAAAATATAAAAATTTTTTTCTGTATTTCTGTTACTATGGTAATGCTTGAATATAATGCAACATTAATTTTCAGTATTTATCACATTTAATAGCAAGGCATGCTTTAGGCTGTTAAATATAAGTTTATTCATAGCAAATGAGCAAATAAAAATATTCTGACCATCAATTTTATAGGAATAAATGAGTAACACATATAATATAGCAGTTTCATCCAGTATTTACCTTAGTGTTCAGTGCAATATATATTATATTAACATAAGTAAGAAACAACTCTACATATAAAATAGCTGATAGAATCTCTTGAACATATTTTCAATAAATAAAATGCATTAAAGCAAAATCAAATTTGTAGAGACCATGTCTTAGTGCTGCAGCCCATAGCGAGTTTTTTCTGAAACACATGTCAATGATGTGCCCCTGATCTGGGAATCCAAATGCATCCAGTGAAATCCATTTTCTCAACTCCCCTAAAGCAAATTAAACCATCATAATTTTTATATACTATAAATCTTCCTCAACTCCAATGGCGTAACTAAAGCTATACGCTTGATAAACTACTTTTAGTGACTTGCTTTCTTTTGTTTAAAATGCATGATGCATATCCATTTAGAAACCAAAATTGCTAGCAGTAACTTGTAGTCATCTAAGTTTTGTTAAAAGTTTTATCTGGTATATTATGATGAATCAGATACAATATTACAATTTAAAAGTCAACTTGTTGGGAGTATAAAATAAATAAAAAGCAAGTTTAAGTTGCTGAGACTGTATTACGAGAAAACATGAGATTTACTTTGTTTAGACTCTGAACAAAATATACTCTGCATGCAATGTAGAGAAATTCAAAAGGCCAAAAACCAGCTGCTTTTGGCACATGTATGTCAACTTACAACCAGCTCAATATATTAAAGAAATGGTGGAGTTATCATAATATATTCATAGAAGTTTTGCAATTTAGTATATGCATACTATAGATATTTAAAGTATTATAGCTAATATTTGAACAATTGCTATTTTTGTATTATATGAGTTTCAACACATTATTATGTATGCTTTATATTGATTGTAGTTTTACAATTTGGAAGAATTAACAAATTCTGTGAGAGATTTATTAAACCATTTTCTTCTGACTCCGTATCAAAACCTTGTTTTGTGCGAGACCTTGCTCAACAATAATTCACTCAAACCAGTAAATGATCCACATCATTATGCTACAAGTTGTTACAAGTTGCGACTATACAAATAAGTCACAATACTTTTAAAATTTATACTAGGTAATTAAAATCAATTTATCTGATAAACCATTATATTTCACAACACACACACACATACACACACACATACACACACACACACACACACACACACACACACACACACACACACACACACACACACATATATATACGCACACGAGGACAGACATAGGATAAAGACTACTATTACATACTCTCTACCCAATAAAGAATCATACAACTGGGAAAGACGCTCTCTGTTCTTTTTTTTTCACTTACAAGGAGTTATCTTTTTCAGTTAATTAATTTCAGCTCACCAAAACTATCACAATGTTATGCTCAATGAACTCAATAATATTATGTCTTCCATTTCAATGGTGAAAAAACGCTACGAGATCCTTGGAGTTATGGCTCCAATGTCAACCGAAAACCGACGAAGGACATAGAAAACCCTTGTTGCAACATTTCTCAATGATAGTCGCTGTTACACGAAACTACCGATGGGATTTCCCTAGTCAAAGGTGCATTTGCTGAAGTCAAAATGCAGTTTTGCTTCTAGTTCTACTACGTTTACTAAAATAAATAAGATTATAATATGTTTTATCTTTTTTGACTACCACTGCCATATTAGTTGCAGTGAATTGGCTTAGGTTGGATAGCTCAGCTATTATATAAACTAATAATATTTGTAGTTATATTTATTGGGGTCAAAATAAGCAAGGGGTTTTTAGTCTGAATAGAGTTATTTTAATAAAATTTCACTTTCATTTTAGAGTAAATTTAATTTTATTAGATGCATACTCTGACTCTTTTTGTTGAAATCATACTTACGATTAGTGTTTCCCTTTAACTATTACTGAATTGCTTTTGCTGTTACTGATTCTGGTAGTTACGGTGACTCATTTTATTCTGATTTTCATTTTGATTTTGAATCTATATACATTATATGAATATCTCAATTGTTATTGACTACCTTAAAGTTGACCATGATGAATTTTACACTGAAACTCTCAGACTACATCTGGTGCCTTAGTGTCAATCTCTACGAAAACTGTCTAAAAACGTTATCTATTTTTTAGTTACGTTGAGATTTTAATTTTTCAATGAATTTCAGTCAATGGCGTCTGGTTCGATTGTATCTGCTGAGCTTAAGATTTGTGGCTACTGTTTTGAACACACAGTTGATCTCAAGTCACTTCCTTGTACCCATGTCTTCTGCTCAACTTGTCTTAAGAAATATCTGGAGAAAACAAAAGTTCTCAAGTGTGGTAACTGTAGGTTTGCTATTTAATAACTTTATTTCTTATACTAAAGTGTGAAAACAAGTTATTTTTTTGATTTAGATACCTGTAGTGTTGAGTTTCACCCAGTGGTTCCGGGGTGCAATGGTTAGCGGGCCTGCTTGCAAGCCTAATGTCTCGGTTTAGAATCCCAGTGAGGCACCACTGGGTAAAATTCAATACTACAATATCTAATACAATGTATGATGTTTCAGCAACTCATATTTTTAATTTGAATTTCTATATTATTTTTCAATACAATAAAATTATTTAGCAAAACATTTTTCTCATCAAATCAAAATTTCAATCTGCACCATACTGCAGAGAATTTAGGATCACATCGGGTATTGAATAAACACTGTTATTGTAGAGCCACATATGATACAAGTATTTCAGAGTTGCCCTCTCTAGATACTGCTGACTTAGCATGTGACTCATGTAAACAAAAGGATATTACAGAAAAGGCTACAGTTTACTGCCGGCAATGTAGTAGAAGATTCTGTGTTAAACACCAAGAGGTTTGTTTCCTTTTTAATTGTCTTTATTCTTAAATTTCATAGAAAGATTAAAAGTGAAGCATTGCTTTGTTTAAAGTTCAGCATTATTATGTAAGGAACACCCATGACAACAGTCGACTTTTGTACCTTAAATTATATAAGAACTTGCTTTTACATTGCAAGAATGACTTTAGCTTTAAAGCATGAGAAAAGCTATTATATAAATGTGGTATATTAAAATATTAGATAGATATATTACACAGACATTCAAATCTGGTTATACAACACTGCTTGTAGTAGGTATGCTGATACTTGATGGAAATTGTGAATTTGAGACTTTTAAAATTTCATGTGATGAGCAAATTTTTTGTTCCTCGAATCTCAGTACTAAAATAGAACTTTGGTTATTAGTTTCGCTTTTACTTTGTTGAATAAATAATATTATTTTAAAGTTTATGACTAGAAGTATTTTTGTAGAAAACATTAACTTAGGGTGTCCTATGAGTTAATGCTGTAGCATAATATTACCAGGGTCATGGAGATATCTTCCCTGATCATCATGTCATACACATAGATGAGTATGTCAGAGAAAAGAATAAACTTGAACCACGCTACTGCAAGACACACACAAGTGTTGTAGTCTCCATGGCTTGTGAAATGTGTCACAGAGTGTTGTGTGCTCAGTGTATGGATGACAAAGGTGGTTGCCCTAAAGGTAGGGGAGTGTGACACTTTGTAGTGACATTTATATCATTACAGTTATAACTATAACTCTGTATTATAGACTGTGACAAAATATGTTTATAGCCGCAACGAAAATACTCCTATATTTTAGTGCTGCTTTAAAGTTACTACTTTGCTAAAACTATTGGAACTATTATAACTATTGTTTTGGAAAATTTACAAATAATGTCTTTAAGTTACTTGGGGTTTAAATATTCAACTAAATTGTTGTTAAGTTTCATGGATCTTCACAAAAGAAGGAACCAATCAGCTTTACTAGTTTAATATGCTTTACTTTCACAACTATAAATTTGAACTATATATATATATATATATATAGGTATTATGATTCTCAAAACAAGGGTTTATGAATTTTATTAATCAAATAAAGCGCATCGTTTTGCAATGTGAATAAAATAAGGCCAGCTTTTATTCACTAAATAATATTAAATTACTAAGTGGTGACAGGAACATTTTAAACATCATTGTGAATTGTGTTGGATAAAGTAAATTTATTAAGCTGTATCTGTAAAATATGAAATATTTTGATCTCATCGTTTAACATTTCTGCCTCCAGGTTCCCGACATCAGGCCGTGTCTCTCACAGCTCTAGTGAAGAGACTTAGAGTGAAGTTTAGTGAGTTGAAAACTGAAGCTCAGAAGAAAGAAGGAGAGTTGTCTACTCTTTTAAAGCAGAGTCATGTGACCTTAGTAGAGATCGACAAGGAGACTGGGGAACAGAAAGAACTTTTACATAAAACAAGAGATGAGCAGGTTAGAGTCTAACAGATATAATATTTCCTATATATTACACAAGCACACGCGCACACACATCAGAGTAGCTTTTTAAAATAGTTCTTGCAATAATATATTTTGAAAGTCGTCATATACCATTATGACGTGTTTAGAAAAAGTTGCTTCATATTTAATCTTTTCATGAATAATTTAGTTTTTACTTTTCTAATAACATTCAATGTCACTTTGCAACTTACAACTAAATGGATGAAACACTGTTCAATTGGAGGCGTGTAACTGTTTATAGATTGCGGCCATCAAAGCCAAATATGATGAAATAGAAACCGAACTGATGACACACAGACAGAACTTTAGACAGGAAGTAGTTAATTTCATGGATGAGGAAGTTGCTAAAAGACTAGACAGTTTGAGTGTGGAAATTCAGAGACTTGATGTTAGTGTAAAGGACAGCCATGAGGTATACAGGGTGTAAATATTTTATTTATCAGCGTAGAGTAATATTCTAATTAGCATTTTCAAATGTTTTTTTTTATTTTTTTCCAGAACTTCAGTCAGATACCAGAAATCTTACAGATACCAGGTGTCAAGTTGAGTCTGATATGGACAGATCGTAGTTTGCTATCCGAAAACAGTTTTGTTAACAAAATACTGAAAGTCAACTTTCTAATAGTCTGAGAAGTCTGATTCAAACTAATTGCATACGTCTTGCAGGTAGATGTTGTTAACAGATTTGAGGAATTAGAAACAGAGTTGAAGCAGCTGACCTTGGAAGGACTGCCAAAGTTACCAACTAAAGACTTGCCTAGACTCAAAGTGAAGGGTATGAGTAATGCTATCTGATAACTTTTGTTTATCTTTCACAGTGACTATTTAAGTATATCAAAGATAGAGTAATATTAGTATCAGCTATTGCTGAACATTAGGACTGAAATCAATATGAATCTTAAATGCATAATGTTGTTTGTTGGTTAGTGGATATAAGGGAAATTCAGATATGAAGCTTGCAAGGCATTTGTACAAGTTGAATGCTAGTTTAAAAGTAAACCCGATGAGACAAATTTCCCTCTTGCTTTTTAAATTAGGTGTAAAAAACTAAGCTTAGATAGTAGTTGTAGTAAAGTATTAGAAGTTATCATCCAAATAACAGTTAATAATACATCTTAAACCTCAATGAACTATAACTCAACCAAAATAGAAAGCTTTTCTTTTTTCTTTTTAAATTGTTAAAATTTTACTAGAGGTTACGCAATTCCAGTAGCTTTCTCTAGAACTATAATTGTGTATCAGGACATCTTCTAAGCCTTGACCATTACTTACTTGAGTTACTTACATGGATTATATAACATATAGTATCCGGTATAGCATTCTGTGATCAATGTCACAGTTTAGTTTTGTCTATTATTTAGTATTATGCTGACTGACTGTAGATATTGTTTACATGTGAAGAGAAGAAGATGACTCTAGTTACTTTACTATGTTCTGTTTATAGGAGAAGAATATCGGATTGTGGAGATTGAAATCAAACATGGCCGTGTGACTCTGGATCCTATCAGTATTCATTTTGCTAAGGAAGTGCAATTACCAACAGCTTTTAATCGCTTGCATGTCATGAATGATACAGCATATCTTATCTCACGAAGCAGTGATATACACTCATTAGATATAAATAATTTGAAAACAAAAATTATTAAAAAGTCTTTTAGTGCTGGCGCTGTAAATGGAATGACTGCTTACAATAATGAAATTTACTTGTTAAACTATGGCAACCCATGGAGAATATTTGTCAGTGACCTGAATGGTAAGTTACTACGTCAGTGGAATCATCATGATTCTAGTAGTGATGGAAACTTACTTACTGCAGTAGGGGACAGAATAGTTGTGAGAAATTACAGTAAGAGAACAGTGTCAGTGTACACCCTGCGTGGTGAGATAATCAAAGACATTCCCTTCAACTCTGATGGTAATACAATTGGCATATGTCCTGTGAGGGCAGACTGTGTTGCCATCTCAGTTGAAAGTACCGTCTCTCTGATCAACATCAGCAGTAGGCAAGTGGTTTGGACTTCTGCAGCTATTAAAGAGCCACGATCAGTTGTTTGTTACAGAGACAGCAAAATATTAGTTAGAGAAAAAGATGGGGAAGTTTCAGAGTTGGACTGTGATACAGGTGAGTACTGTACTGTGTTATACTGAGTGATTCAGGGAGGCTGTAGACAGACTAATCTACTAAGGAGAAACGACTGGTTTAGAGCTTTTGTCCTAATTTGTAATATAATGTCACTATAATTGACTATGGTATTTGGTTAATATACATATTACTAACTGTATAAATCTCTGTTGTCATGATGTTTTTATAGTAATATGCAAGTGTTGTATTGTGTTTACAGAAGTCTGTTGCAGTTTGTGCACTGGCAAGTCTTAAGCATAAATGCTGGTAATAATTAGTGCCATTTATTTATATGTTGCATCTCACTGAAGTATAATTTAAGAGTTTACTGTTTTCTTTCAGGTAAATGTGTGAATACACATCTTGGTAATGTTGGAGATGCAGACTCTGTCTCAATTAATGGAGATGAACTGCTGACAGTTTGTGGCAAATCTTTAAAGATTTACAATATCTTGTGAATGTGATGTAAAACTTTTATAGAGCTCGTCTAGAATAAATGCAAATGCATTTATTTGTTATGAAAATTCTACAAATTTCTTCCAGTACAACTTATAGCACTGAACTATTTTACATCTTATGGTATCAATAATTATAGCAGACTAAACCTGGAATAACATTTTGTCAAGCTTACAAATTTATTAGCTGCCTCCATTTATAATCTTATATTTATAATAGCAGCTGAATTTCTGTTAGCTTTTCAAAGTATAATTTCTATGGTAACTAATGTTGTTTGGGTTTTAATATCATGTTTCACTAATTTAAATATTTTATGTTTGGTAATATAGGAACATTGAACTGTTGCACTATTGGTAATGTAATAATTATGTTGACTTCATATAATTTTATATAATATTGTAGAATAAAAACATTGCTCAGACTTCTTCTGGCATTCAATTAATTGAATATTGCTTTTACCTGTCACTTTATTTTTCACTTTTACTGTCACTGCAGTGGAAATAGTAACAAAACAAGTGTATGAATATCATAAACTGATAATATTAGGTTTCAGTGCTTATGAGGTCCTGGTTATATAATTACTATTGTAGTCTTGTAAGCTGCTAGGACATGTTGTACACTGCTAGGACAATGTTTCGAAAACCATTTACGTCAGTTTATGCAACTATTTAAGTGTTTTAGTGATCACTGCTCCGTCATATAACTCTTGTATTACAACTTGAGTAGCAGTGAGTTTAAATTCTTCAACAATTGAGAAAAAATCTTTAGTCTAAAATTAACCTTCCCATCCAATATAATCATTAATAAATGCCTAGTCATTCACATGCACGATAAAAGTGTTAAAAAATGCTTTTATCGTGTAAAAAATGTAAAAGGATAATAGGTAATTGAAATAGATTTGAGAAGAAAAAAGAAACTATGTACACCATTAAAGATATAACAGCCCCTGTTTTGCAAGTCACTGACATTATTTAAATCAGTCCTAGGGGTTAATGCCTTTTCTTTTAAACTCTTGGTAAAAGTCACTGGAAAGCTTTTTGCAACAAAACACTTCTGCCTCAAATAAAGCAAAACTTTCGTTTGAAATTCTGCTTCAATATAGCACCATGAGTAATTTGAGGCAATGGAACTCATGTACTGTTTTAATGATGTAATATGTGTATGTTTTTACTGACTTAACTCATTGGATTTTAAATATCAGTTTTTTGTAGATATAAACTGCTTTTGAACTTTTACATCTTATTGGTATAAATAAAACTATGCATTGCTGAAATAACTTTGTAATATGAAGTTCTTTTAGCAAACCAGGGTGCTACTAGTATATATTACCGGCAGAAAAAAGGTCTTGCTCACTAAACTACAATTTCACAATGTAAAAGCGATGAATTGACACCAGAAAATATAAAAAAATTTTTCTGTATTTCTGTTACTATGGTAATGCTTGAATATAATGCAACATTAATTTCCAGTATTTATCACATTTAATAGCAAGGCATGCTTTAGGCTGTTAAATATAAGTTTATTCATAGCAAATGAGCAAATAAAAATATTCTGACCATCAATTTTATAGCAATAAATGAGTAACACATATAATATAGCAGTTTCATCCAGTATTTACCTTAGTGTTCAGTGCAATATATATTATATTAACATAAGTAAGAAAAAACTCTACATATGAAATAGCTGATAGAATCCCTTGAACATATTTTCAATAAATAAAATGCATTAAAGCAAAATCAAATTTGTAGAGACCATGTCTTAGTGCTGCAGCCCATAGCGAGTTTTCTTTGAGACACATGTCAATGATGTGCCCCTGATCTGGGAATCCAAATGCATCCAGTGAAGTCCATTTTCTTAGCTCCCCTAAAGCAAATTAAACCATCATAATTTTTATATACTATAAATCTTCCTCAACTTCAATTGCGTAACTAAAGCTATACGCTTGATAAACTACTTTTAGTGACTTGCTTTCTTTTGTTTAAAATGCATGATGCATATCCATTTAGAAACCAAAATTGCTAGCATTAACTTGTAGTCATCCAAGTTTTGTTAAAAGTTTTATCTGGTATATTATAGTGAATCGGATACAATATTACAATTTAAAAGTCAATTTAAACTTGTTGGGAGTATAAAATAAATAAAAAGCAAGTTTAAGATGCTGAGACTGTATTACGAGAAAACATGAGATTTACTTTGTTTAGACTCTAAACAAAATATGCTCTGCATGCAATGTAGAGAAATTCAAGAGGCCAAAAACCTGCTTTTGGCACATGTATGTCAACCTACAACCAGCTCAATATATTAAAGAAATGGTGGAGTTATCATAATACATTCATAGAAGTTTTGCAATTTAGTATATTGCATACTATAGATATTTAAAGTATTATAGCTAATATTTGAACAATTGCTATTTTTGTATTATATGAGTTTCAACACATTATGCTTTATATTGATTGTAGTTTTACGATTTAGAAGAATTAATAAATTCTGTGAGAGATTTATTAAACCATCTTCTTCTGACTCCGTATCAAAACCTTGTTTTGTGCGAGACCTTGCTCAACAATAATTCACTCAAACCAGTAAATGATCCACATCATTATATGCTACAAGTTGTTACAAGTTGCGACTATACAAATAAGTCACAATACTTTCAAAATTTATACTAATTAAAATCAATTTATCTAATAAACCATTATAGTTCACAACACACACACACGCACACGCACACGCACACACACACATATATATATACGCACACGAGGACAGACACACACGCACACACACACGCACACACACACACACACACACACACACACGAGGACAGACATAGGACAAAGACTACTATTACATACTCTCTACCCAATAAAGAATTATGCAACTGGGAAAGACACTCTCTGTTTTCTCTTTCACTTACAAGAAGTTATCTTCTTCAGTTAATTAATTTCAGCCCACCAAAACTATCACAATGTTATGCTCAATGAACTCAATAATATTATGTCTTCCATTTCAGTGGTGAAAAAACGTTACGAGATCTTTGGAGTTATGGCTCCAATGTCAACCGAAAACCAACGAAGGACATAGAAAACCCTTGTTGCAACATTTCTCAATGATAGTCGCTGTTACACGAAACTACCCGATGGGGATTTCCCTAGTCAAAGGTGCATTTGCTGAAGTCAAAATGCAGTTTTGCTTCTAGTTCTACTACGTCTACTAAAATAAATAAGAATTATAATAATATGTTTTATCTTTTTTGACTACCACTGCCATATTAGTTGCAGTGAATTGGCTTAGGTTGGATAGCTCAGCTATTATATAAACTAATAATATCTGTGGTTATATTTATTGGGGTCAAAATAAGCAAGGGGTTTTTAGTCAGAATACGGCAGAATAGAGTTATTTTAATAAAATTTTAATTTCATTTTAGAGTAAATTTAATTTTATTAGATGCATACTCTGACTCTTTTTGTTGAAATCATACTTACGATTAGTGTTTCCCTTTAACTATTACTGAATTGCTTTTGCTGTTACTGATTCTGGTAGTTACGGTGACTCATTTTATTCTGATTTTCATTTTGATTTTGAATCTATATATGAATATCTCAATTGTTATTGACTACCTTAAAGTTGACCATGATGAATTTTACACTGAAACTCTCAGACTACATCTGGTGCCTTAGTGTCAATCTCTACGAAAACTGTCTAAAAATGTTATCTATTTTTTGGTTACATTGAGATTTTAATGTTTCAATAAATTTCAGTCAATGGCGTCTGGTTCGATTGTATCCGCTGAGCTTAAGATTTGTGGCTACTGTTTTGAACACACAGTTAATCTCAAGTCACTTCCTTGTACCCATGTCTTCTGCTCAACTTGTCTTGAGAAATATCTGGAGAAAACTAAAGTTCTCAAGTGTGGTAACTGCAGGTTTGCTATTTAATAACTTTATTTTTTATAGTAAAGTGTGAAAACAAGTTAATTTTTTGATGTAGATACCTGTAGTGTTGAGTTTCACCCAGTGGTTCCGGGGTGCAATGGTTAGCGGGCCTGCTTGCAAACCTAATGTTTCGGTTTGGAATCCCAGTGAGGCACCACTGGGTAAAATTCAATACTACAATACCCAATACAATGTATGATGTTTCAGCAACTCATATTTTTAATTTGAATTTCCATATTATTTTTCAATACAATAAAATTATTTAGCAAAACATTTTTCTCATCAAATCAAAATTTCAATCTGCCCCATACTGCAGAGAATTTAGGATCACATCAGGTATTGAATAACACTGTTATTTTAGAGCCACATATGATACAAGTATTTCAGAGTTACCCTCTTTAGACACTGCTAACATAGCATGTGACTCTTGTAAACAAAAGGATATTACAGAAAAGGCTACAGTTTACTGCCGGCAATGTAGTAGAAGATTCTGTGTTAAACACCAAGAGGTTTGTTTCCTTTTTAATTGTCTTTATTCTTAAATTTCATAGAAAGCTTAAAAGTGAAACATTGCTTTGTTTAAAGTTCAGCATTATTATGTAAGGAACACCCATGACAACAGTCGACTTTTGTATCTTAAATTATATAAGAACTTGCTTTTACATTGCAAGAATGACTTTAGCTTTAAAGCATGAGAAAAACTATTATATAAATCCAGTATATTAAAATAATAAATAGATATATTATACAGACATTCAAATCTGGTTATACAACACTGCTTGACTTTTAAAATTTAATGTGCTGAGCAAATTATTTTCTCTGTTTCTTGAATCCCAGTACTAAAATATAATTTTGGTTATTAGTGTCGATTTCAGTTTGTTGAATAAATAATATTATTTCAAAGTTTTTGAAGTATTTTTGTAGAAAACATTAACTTAGGGTGTCCTATGAGTTAATGCTGTAGTATAATATTACCAGGGTCATGGAGATATCTTCCCTGATCATCATGTCATACACATAGATGAGTATCTCAAAGAAAAGAATAAACTTGAACCACGTTACTGCAAGGCACACACAAGTGTTGTGATCTCATTGGCTTGTGAATTGTGTCACAGTATGTTGTGTGTTCAGTGTATGGATGGCAAAGATGGTTGCCCTAAAGGTAGGGGAGTGTGACACTCTGTAGTGACATTTATATCATTACAGTTATTACTATAACTCTGTATTATAAACTGTAACAAAATATTTTTATAGCCGCAAAGAAAATACTCCTATATTTTAGTGCTGCTTTAAAGTTACTACTTTGCTAAAACTATTGGAACTATTATAACTATTGTTTTGGAAAATTTACAAATAATGTCTTTAAGTTACTTGGGGTTTAAATATTCAACTAAATTGTTGCTGAGTTTTATGGATCTTCACAAAAGAAGGAACCAATCAGCTTTACTAGTTTGATATGCTTTACTTTCACAATCATAAATTTGAACTATATATATATATAGGTGTTATGATCCTCAAAACAAGGGTTTATAAATTTTAGTAATCAAATAAAGCGCATAGTTTTGCGATGTGAATAAAATAAGGCCAGCTTTTATTCACTAAATAATATTAAATTACCAAGTGGTGACAGGAACATTTTAAACATCATTGTGAATTGTGTTAGATAAAGTAAATTTATTAAACTATCTCTGTTCAGTGTCAAATATTTTTATTTCATCGTTTAACATTTCTGCCTCCAGGTTCCCGACACCATGCCGTGTCTCTCACAGCTCTAGTAAAGAGACTTAGAGTGAAGTTTAGTGAGTTGAAAACTGAAGCTCAGAAGAAAGAAGGAGAGTTGTCTACTCTTTTAAAGCAGAGTCATGTGACCTTAGCAGAGATCGACAAGGAGACTGGGGAACAGAAAGAACTTTTACATAAAACAAGAGATGAGCAGGTTAGAGCCTAACAGATATAATATTTCCTATATATTACACAATGCGCGTGCACACACACACCACCTACACGCCACCTACACGCTCACACGCACACATCAGAGTAGCTTTTTAAAATAGCTTTTGCAATAATATATTTCAAGAGTCGCCATATATCATTATATTGTAAGATATTGTAGATATATGTGTTTAGAAAAAATTGCTTTATATCTAATTTTTTATGAATAGTTTAATTATTAATTTTTTAATAATATTCAATGGCACTTTGAAACTTGCTACTAAATCAATAAAAGTATGATCAATTGGAGGCGTGTAACTGTTTATAGATTGCGGCCATCAAAGCCAAGTATGATGAAATAGAAACAGAACTGATGACACACAGACAGAACTTTAGACAGGAAGTAGTTAATTTTATGGATGAGGAAGTTGCTAAGAGATTAGACAGTTTGAGTGTGGAAATTCAGAGATTGGATGTTAGTGTAAAGGACAGCCATGAGGTATACAGGTTGTTTATATTTGTTTATAGTTACAGTGTAGTAAACAGACTTTTTTTAATGAATATAAAATATCTATTTAGTTTGTCACAGACAGAATTTTCCTCAAACACCAAAAGTCTTAAATTGGCAAATTGTAATTTTTATATAAAGAAAATTTTTGTTAAATTTAAAATACTTGTTTAGTTTTTCATAGAAATGTCATCATATACCAGAAACCCTACTGGCACCTGGTGAACAGATCATAGTTTGTTATCTGAAAACAGTTTCGCTAATAAAATACTGAAAGTCAACTTTCTGATAGTCTGAGAAGTCTGATTCAAACTAATTGCATACGTCTTGCAGGTAGATGTTGTTAACAGATTTGAGGAATTAGAAACAGAGTTGAAGCAGCTGACTATGGAAGGAATGCCAAAGTTACCAACTAAACACTTGCCTAGACTCAAAGTGAAGGGTATGAGTAATGCTATCTGATAGTATTACTAGCTCAGCCCTGCATTAGAAGTTATCTGTCCTATAATCCTAAATCTCTACGAAATAAAGCTTCAACAAAGTCATAAGTTTTTGTTCTTTACTGTAATTTGAAATTTTACAAGAAACTAGAAGATTCCAGTAACTTTCTCTACAATTATTCTAAAGCAGAACAGGTTTTAGGATCTAAAATTCCACCACTTTCATAGATTATGTAACACCTAGTATCTAGTATAGCTTTCTGTGATAGAAGTCACAAATTAGTTTTGTTTACTATTTTATATGATGCTTACTGACTGTAGATATTGTTTAAATGTGAAGAAGGAGATAACCCCAGTTACTTCTATATTCTTTGTTTAGTTCTATATGTCTTTTGTTTGTGTTTATAGGAGAATATCGGACAGTGGAGGTTGAAATCAAATATGATCCTATCAGTATTCACTTTGCAAAGGAAGTGCAGTTACCAACAGCTATTAATCGCTTGCATATCATGAATGATACAGCGTATCTTATCTCACGAAGCAGTGATATAGACTCATTAGATATGAATAATTTGAAAGCAAAAATTATTAAAAAGTCTTTTAGTGCTGGCGCTGTAAATGGAATGACTGCTTACAATAATGAAATTTACTTGTTGAACTATGGAAACCCATGGACGATATTTGTCAGTGACCTAAACGGTAAGTTACTACGTCAGTGGGATCATCATGATTCTAGTGGCAATAACAACTTACTTACTGCAGCTGGAGACAGAATAGTTGTGAGAAATTGCAGCAAAGAAACAGTGTCAGTGTACACATTGCATGGTGAGATTATTAGAGAGATTTCCTTCAACTTTGATGGTGATACATATGGCGTATGTCCTGTGAGCGCAAATTGTGTTGCCATCTCAGTTAAAAGTACCGTCTCCCTGATCAACATCAGCAGTGGGCAAGTGGTTTGGACTTCTGAAGTTATTAAAGAGCCACGATCAGTTGTTTGTTACAGAGACAGCAAAATATTGGTTATAGGAAAAGATGGAGAAATTTCAGAGTTGGACTGGGATACAGGTGAGTACTGTACTGTGTTATACTGAGTGATTCAGGGAGGCTGTAGACAGAGTAATCTACTAAGGAGAAACGACTGGTTTAGAGCTTTTGTCCTAATTTGTAATATAATGTCACTATAATCGACTATGGTGTTTGGTTAATATACATATTACTAACTGTATAAATCTCTGTTGTCATGATGTTTTTAGTAATATGCAAGTGTTGTATTGTGTTTACAGAAGTCTGTTGCAGTTTGTGCACTGGCAGGTCTTAAGCATATAATGCTGGTAACAATTAGTGCCGTTTTTATTTATATGTTGCATCTCACTGAAATATAATTGAAGAGTTTACTGTTTTCTTTCAGGTGAATGTGTGAAGACACATCTTGGTAATATTGGAGATGTATACTCTGCCTCAGTATGTGGAGATAAGCTGGTGACAGTTCGTGGCAAATCTTTAAAAATTTACAATATCTTGTGACTGCGATATAAAACTCTTACAGAGCTCGTCTAAAATAAATGCAAATGCATTTATTCGTTATGAACAATCTACAAATATTCCAGTACAACTTCTGGCACTATGGAATATTGTATATCTTATGTTATCAATTATAGCAGATTAACCCTTGCATAAAAGTTTTTCAAGCTTACAAATTTATTCGCTGCTTCCATTTATAATCGTATATTTATAACAGAGTAGACTTTCTTTTAGCTTTTTAATATTTTTTTATGCTAACTAATGTCTGGTTTTTGATATGCTATATTTTTTTATTCTATGCTTGATAATAATATGAAGTTGTTGCACTATTAGTAATGTGATAATTATGCTTACTTCATATTTTTATATAATATTGTAGAATAAAAACAATGCTCAAACTATTTCTGGCATTCAATTAATTATATATATGGCTTTTACCTGTCACTTTATTTTTCACTTTTACTGTCACTGCAGTAGAAATAGTAACAAAACAAGTATATTGAATATCATAAGCTGATAATAATAATTAGGTTTCAGTGCTTATGAGGTCTTGATTATATGATTATTATTATAGTCTCGTTGTATGCTTCTATAGGACAATGTTGCAGAAAAATAATTACTTTCCTTTACACAAACTATTGAGGTGCTCTAGCGATCACTGCTCAGTCATATAACTGTTGCATTACAATTTGAGTAGCAGGGAGTTTAAGCTCTCCAACAATTGAGAACACATCTTTAGTTTAAAATTAACCTTCCCATTTTTTATAATCATTAATAAATGGCTAGTCATTCACATGCATGATAAAGGTTCTAAAACATGGTTTTGTGCTGTAATAAAAATGTAAAAGGAGGGCAAGACGTAGTTTAAACAGCTTTGTAAAAAAAGAATTGTACATCATCGGTATAAACCTACTTTAGTAATTAAAGTGCAAGAGCTTTACTGATGGCTTCTGGTTAATTCTGGAAGAAGCCTTTTAAACTCTCCAGCTATTTGAAAGCTTTTTGCAACAAAGCACTTCTGCATTAAATAAAATAAAACTTTTTGTTTGAAATTTTGCTTCAATATAGCACCATTAATAATATTGGAACAATAGAACTCATGTATATTGTTCTAATAATGTAATATGTATCTATGCTTCTACTAACTTAACTCTCTGGGTATTGAATATGAGAATTTATTAGTGGTAAAAACTTTTTTGAACTTCTATATGCAGTTGGTATGTATAAAAGTAAGATAAAAATTTTCTTCAGCAAACTAAAGTGCTACTAGTATATAACACCTAAGAAAGTTCTGTCTCATTAAACTACAATTTCGCAGTGAAAAAATGATTAAATTAACACTAAAATACATTTAGTTTTTTTCTGTATTCCTGTTACCATGTTAACACTTGAATATTGTGCAACATTAAATTTCAGTCATTAATAAATTGAATAACTTGTGCTTAAAAATTTAGCAATTATCTTTTTAATAAGAAGACATGCTTTAGATTGTCAGATATAAGTTTATTCATATAAGCAATTGATTGAATAAAAAGATTTTGATCATCAATTTTAGCAATAACACATATAATAGGTATATGGCAGTTTCATGTAGCTTTCACCAATGTTCAGTGCAATATATATCAACAAAAGTAAAGAAAAACTCTGCATATAAAATAGCTGATAGAATCTTTTGAATAATTTCTCAATACAGTAAAGTACATTTAAGCAAAATCAAATTTGTAGAGACCATCTCCTAGTGCTGCAGCCCAAAGCGAGTTTTCTTCTAGACACATGTCAATGATGTGCCCCTGATCTGGGAATCCAAACGCATCCAGTGAAATCCATTTTCTCAACTCCCCTAAAAACAAATGCAACCATCACAAGCTTTATGCAAACTATACATTTTCTCAAACTTTAATGGTGAACCTAAAGCTGTTCTATATAATGCTTGATAAACTATTTTTAGTGAATTGTGTGTTTTTTGCCTAAAAGATATTGTGCATGGCATTTCAAACCATGAGTTATCAGTAACAGCAAAGTTTTTCCTAAATTATTTATTTTTCATGTGCTACTATAATTAAGATGAATTAGATACAGTATTACAATTTATATGTCAATTAAAGCTGTTAATGGTTTAGGATGGATGAAAATACCAAGCCCAGTAAAATATTTCGAAAAAGAATATAATATTTCGAAAAAGTGTTAGGTTTACAAGCTAAAAGCTACAAGCTTAGGATGTTGAGACTGCATCTCGTGTATCAGGAGAAAACTTATGATTTAGTACTGACTTTGGTAATCTGAATGAAATACACTCTGCATGCATGCAATAAAGAAAAATTAAAATGCAACTACTTTACATTTGTAGAATACTTTTACCATTTTATGTATTGGATATATTAAATACATGTAAAGCGGTCACAACTTACCATTGTCTGTGGAAAGAACTGCAATTTGTCGCTTCACAGCACACCACACCAGCACATGAAATAGCTGGTCACAGCAGACAGACCCTGGTTCTGAAACTGCTGTTGAGACCCAAGTGAATTCATCTGTCCTACAGTCTAGTTTATACACTTTGTGTGCACCTGGATCACTGATAATGAGGCTACCTGGAGGACACAGGCTAAGAAAAGCTGGGGTGTGAAATGAGTCATTCGTGATTTCAGATAAGATTTTCTCAGCACTCTCACGCTGATTGGTGGAGTGAACAATCAAGCGATTTTTCTGAGGATCCGCCACATGAAACTTGTCGTTGCAGATGGCAAATTGCGATACTTGGTGATATCTACATACTGGAAAATTATAAATCTCTCCACATAATCTGTTGAGCACAACCATAATTCTGAGTTTACCAAATACTAGCTCTTCACACAACACATAGATCTGCTGGTTGTAAGATCTCACACATATTACACAAGTTGGTTTGTCTGTAACTGTTGGGATAGACTTAACTTGCTTTCCATTTGAAGTGTATATTGTGAATCCTGTCACATCACCAGTTATTATTCCATCATTTGGAGATCTAGCTACGCTGTAAACTACTTTCTTGCTTTCAATATGCTTATGGCTGAAAATTTCATAGGTCTTCTCTTTAACTACAAGAAATCAAGAAAAGAAGGGCTGCAAAGATAAGAAGACCGGGATAACGACATAGCCAAGAAAACTGGTACAAAGAACAGAGGTTAGGTAATAGTAAGGATTGTTTCAAATTAGATGTATATTGAAAATATTCTACAGCTAAACTCACACATTGAAAATTTTTCCACAAGCTCAGAGATACCATCCACATCTATTTCATCCTCTTCCATTGTTCGGTTTTCCAGCTCTTCTGTTGCTCGGCTCTCTATGTCTTTCAAGAGCTCAATCTTGACCTCCATCTTCTTTACATGTTCCATGGTCTCAGAAAAATTGTCGTCGGTGACAACAGCCAGCTCCCGTTTTATTTGATTCATCAGTCTAGATCGCTTAAAAATGTCAGTAGAAAATTTGTTAGCCAGTTGCCATGGCTACCAGAACTGATTTTCTGCAATACATTTTACTTTATGAAAACACTTATTACAAAAGTTGCTTTTTAAAAGGGCTCATTTATAGCCTTATATTAGCTTTTGAAACATTTGTCATTAACTTACTGATCACCTATAAAAAGTTGCTCGCATAATATATGGCTCACTCAACGAATCTTTTTTTATTAAAGTTGCTTTTTTGAAAACAAACTTTTTTGTGAAATTAGAAGAAATTTTTGAAAATGAAAGAATTATTTAAACAATCTTATTCAACTCACCTCTTTTTTAATCTTCTCAATTCTGTCATGCTGAGCTTCTTTCCAACTTTCACTTTTAACTTTTGCTAGAAGTTCTTTTTCTTCATCATATTCATTTAGATCATGCACGCTGCTCTCACTTTCATTGCACTTACTCTTTGAGCATCTTGAATTAGAATTTAGAATTATAATTTTATGATTTAAATGCTTATATGATACAAAAGCTAGTTACACAATAACTATCAAATTTTTATTTCAAATAATCTAGTCAAACACAGTCTGCTATAACTGCATAGGATTTTCAACCTGAACAATATTGGGTGATTTTAGTATCACAATAGCTAGACCTACAAGTATGGCTTTTAGATCAGGTATATTTGTATAAATGGTGTTTTAAATTGCGATGATTTTTTCAATTATCAACTTTTTGCAATTATAATAACTCTATTGGGTTGACTTAAGATTAGTGGAAAGACTTAATATGCAACAAATAAATGAAATTAAAATTAGCCAAAATACAGCGTATCAACTAAAATTGTTATATGCAGGCAGGTAGTAGAATGCACGTCAAAATTATTTTATCACGTTTAATATAGTAACTATTACATAAAATCTACTTACTGAAAACACATGTATAGTGAGCATTTAGTGCAATGCATATCAATTTTTCTATCACATCCTAGAGTACTGCAATTATCATCTTTTCTTTCTACAAATAACATAATAAGTGACATAAAATATGTTTAGATATGGAAATTTTGGCCGAAAAATTGTCCCTTATAGCTGTATGAAAATTTTAAAAATGTTTTATATAAAATGAAGCCTACTTGTTTATGCATCATTTTTAATTATCTACTACATAGCAATTATAAAGTAATATAAAATTCAATTTAGCTGTAAGCAGGTAAAAAACAGGTAAATTCTGAGAGATCAACATTTATATAGGCAGCAATTATAGCATATAGGCTATAATATAAATACTATTAAGATTTAAAGGCCGCTACCCGAACAGGACAAAGTGGAGATAGGTGAGAATAGGTGAGAATTAGGATTTAATAGGGATAATTATACATAAACCATTATTTAAACAACTTTTACTGTAGCATTACAACAATAAATGAAATTTGTATTTTGTTCTTTATCATGCATTGTTTTCAAGCTTACTCTTTTGTTGAGATAAGTCACTTTGAAGACCCTGTATGTCGTCCCATAGCTGAATAGTTTGCCTGCAGACTGGGTATTCTGTAGCCTGAGATTTGTGAAGAGCAATCTTACAAAATGGGCATTTCTTGGAACGGCTGAGCAAAATGCTTTCTAAAAACAGACACTTGGTTTGTTTACAAAGGTTAGTATTGGTCCATACTTATAATATACCCTGAATTGCAGGCTGAATAAAAATTTCATCAGCACAAGCACAAAATTTATTATAAAACTAAACTGTTTGAGCATACAACCCTCAAGCGGCTTTTAGATAAGGGCCATGAATGAAAATAGGTATAAAAATTTTATTACTGCATAAATAAAATGCATCAGGAATTTGTTAAGTTATCAGCCAATTGTAAAAAATCACGTCTGCAGAGCACACAATGTTCTGCATTAACTCTCTGGTAAAACATTCAATTAGATATCTTTGCATTTCACTGCTTATAAACAGAAATTACTTACGGAGACAATCTGTACACAACTTGTGTTGGCACGGTAACAGCCTGAATCTTCTTATATCTGCAAGTGTACATATTAGACACTCAAAATCCTTGTGAAATCTTTCTGCTATCAAAGCAGCTGTAGGAGATGCTGAACGTTTAGCAGCCATTACACTCTCTCTTTATTTCTGTTCTGTTAACAATATTGAAGTGGTAACAAAGTTACTCTAGCCTTACAAATATTGTCTATGTAAAATTGTAAACTGAGAGTTATGCAATATGGATATTTTGTGTAAAAACAAACATTATAGTGTATGTTTGATAGCCCATAGGTAATGGGCATGAGCAAATATCATGCTACCACCCCCAACATTGTTACAACATAGTTTATCATCTGCTGGACTACTAACACATGACTGTTATTGCAGCTCACCTGGAAACCTGTTGCATCTGCATGAAGGTAGATTGTTTCGATTTTTATACCATAACATGTGATGCGCACATGTGTGCACTGACTAATTAAACCGACAGTATTATGCGCCCTCCCGCAACGGAATAGCTGTCCTGTGTGTGTTTTGTGTGTGTGTGTTTTGTGTGTGTGTGTTGTGTGTGTGTTTGTTTTGTGTGTGTGTGTGTGTTTTGTGTGTGTTTGTTTTGTGTGTGTGTGTGTTTTGTGTGTTTTGTGTGTGTGTTTTGTGTGTTGTGTGTGTTTTGTGTGTGTGTTTTGTGTGCTTTGTGTGTTTTGTGTGTGTGTGTTTCGTGTGTGTATGTTTTGTGTGTTTTGTGTGTGTGTGTTTTGTGTGTTTTGTGTGTGTGTGTTTTGTGTGTGTGTGTGTTTTGTGTGCTTTGTGTGTTTTGTGTGTGTGTGTTTCGTGTGTGTATGTTTTGTGTGTGTGTGTGTTTTGTGTGTGTTTTGTGTGTTTTGTGTGTGTGTGTTTTGTGTGTGTGTGTTTTGTGTGTTTTGTGTGTGTGTGTTTTGTGTGCTTTGTGTGTGCTTTGTGTGTGTTTTGTGTGTTTTGTGTGTGTGTTTTGTGTGTGTGTTTCGTGTGTGTGTTTTGTGTGTCTGTTTTGTGTGTGTACTTTGTGTGTTTTGTGTGTTTTGTGTGTTTTGTGTGCTTTGTGTGTTTTGTGCGTTTTGTGTGTGTTTTGTGTGTGTGTTTTGTGTGCTTTGTGTGTTTTGTGTGTATGTGTGTTTTGTGTGTTTTGTGTGTGTGTTTTGTGTGTGTGTTTTGTGTGTTTTGTGTGTGTGTGTTTTGTGTTCGTATGTTTTGTGTTTTGTGTGTGTGTTTTGTGTGTGTGTGTTTTGTGTGTGTGTGTTTTGTGTGTGTGTTTTGTGTGTGTGTGTTTTGTGTGTGTTTTGTGTGTTTTGTATGCTTTGTGTGTTTTGTGTGTTTTGTGTGTTTTGTGTGTTTTGTCTGTGTTTTGTGTGTGTGTTTTGTGTGCTTTGTGTGTTTTGTGTGTATGTGTGTTTTGTGTGTGTGTTTTGTGTGCGTGTGTTTTGTGTGTGTGTGTTTTGTGTGCGTGTGTTTTGTGTTTTGTGTGTGTATGTTTTGTGTGTGTGTGTGTTTTGTGTGTGTGTTTTGTGTGTGTGTTTTGTGTGTGTGTTTTGTGTGTGTGTGTGTGTTTTGTGTTTTGTGTTTTGTGTTTTGTGTTTTGTGTTTTGTGTGTGTGTGTGTGTGTGTGCGTGTGTGTGCGTGTGTGTGCCTGTGTGTGAGTAAAATAATATTTTATAGACTCTTACTGATGTCATCATTATTCTAATCGCAATAGTATAACTTAAGATGTGCAACTATGTAGTTAAGTTTATTGTATAATATAGCGGGATTATGCTGTTAGTATTCTGTGAATGACAACTTGTGGTGGGCCACAGTCAACCCATCAGCAACCTAATATATTTCAGTCTTAATATTGAAGAATAAGCTAAAACTTATGAAGCGCTTGAAAGTAATTGTCATGTAAACCCATACAAAAGTCATGCAATATTTTGGTGAATAAAAACAAGGAGGTAGGTGCAGTAATGGAGAAATTGAGAAAAGCCTGTGTTCTAGATTATAAATGTAGTAAAAGAAGTTATGCTTTCATGAGAATTTCAACCCGCTCCCCAAACCAAAATTTAACAACAAAATTTAAGGAATTAGGCTGTTTCAATTTCTCCACTACTGCTCCTAAATAAAAAAAATAAAGGCACAAGAGGAAAAGAAAGAAATGAAAATAGAATCAGCATTTGACAATCTAATGGGTACACTGAAACACAGTAAGACAGCCAAAACAATAACTTTACCTCTCATGTCAGTTGCTACTAGTATAGTTCTCTTAACTACAATCAGTCAGTATTGGGAGAAGCAGGCTAGTACATCTGCACCCTCACCTGTAGTTTTTTGCACTGCTGACGAGTATATGTATAGCTCAAACTTAAGTGAAATGCCTGAAACATTGTATAATGATGCGTGTAATCGATGTCACACACTCAATACAAAGTCAATACTCTGATGCTTTTTATAATCAGCTATTCATGCTGATAATTAGAGCTTTTAAGTTTGGTATAATGGGTAAAGAAATTGATCGGTCTTTAAACAATGGGGTATAATTTGTATTACGAAACTTATATAAGCATAATGAAACAACTCCTGTAATGAATTTAAGATATAAACTATGGCTGAAAGTGATTCTTCTGTAAAGGATTGATTACTTGAAAATAACACGTCTATAGAATCAGCACAGTAAAATATTTAAACTGTATAGCAGAAGCTTAGAGCAGGTTATATCATATATCACATAATATTTATCGTATAGACCATGATATCATGATAGTTGTGGTATAGACTATAGATCATGACATATCATATATCATGATATATGATATGTCATGCTATATGATATATTGTATACCATTATATCTATGGTATAAACCGTGATATTTCACCTACTATAATATGTTTTCATGGGTTACTTTATATTACGAGTACAAGAATTTCTCTATAATATCATGCATATAGTTATAATAAAGAGAGCTGTTTTAGCCTAGAGCTCAATGCATTGACTTCTTTTAGACAGAATGCTGGCTATTCAATATTCAGTGACATCAAGTGCTTATGATAGTTACAGTAAAAGAGAAACTAAAGCTATGCATTCTGTATGGTCTCACATTATAGAGTTTAGACAACTAGCAGAAACTTTCACGTCGATGTCTGGTTAACGCTCAAACTGCCAAAGAACTATAAACTGTTATACTGGAGAAAACTTGATCAAGCTTTGAGATTTTATCTCTAAGATACATGTAAAATTGTTTTAATGTCATAATTGTAATTTGTAATATTTCATATTTAAAGGTGTTTATAAATCCAGATTTATTATGTTGAATAAATTATGTATATAAGCATTGTTTGTATGGTTGCAATAAGTGGGGGGGATGCAATGATGTTAGTTATATTATAATGTGACAAATCACAAATAGCATTTAATAAAATTGCTGAGAGAGTTGGTGTATTTTTTGAAAGATGGTTAGTCTCAATATATGACTATGAAATAAATTTAGTTAAGTATGTGTTTAGGATTAAGTATTTTTACTACATGAACATGTTACATGAATAGTTTTTTACAAAGACATTTAGCTCTGTATACTTTTGTGTCTAATTTTATAAATCACATTTTTGCATAATTGATTTTCTCAGGGTTCCAGTGAGTAAACAACTCTACTTCTAGTTGCATAGCAGCTTCATTTTCTGAGAAGATGTGAGAAATCGGAAATAAACAATATAATGTTTGAGAAATGGTATTTTTTTGCTCCAACAATAAAGTTTTATACTGTGCTTGGCCTTGAGTTATTATCATACCAAATACTTCCAATGCTATGTGTACATAGTAGGGCAACTCCAGACTCTTACATATATGCTACAAGATTGGGACAACTCCAAACTCTTTCACTTGTGCTACATTTCATTGATGAGAACTAAGATTTCCAGCTGAATACAGATAATGACTGGATCAGTCCGCTAAAACATTTACTTTCATCCGACATAAAATCCCTGAATGAGCTGTTTTTTCTTCATATAAATAAAATCTGCTAACAAATTTTTTTCTGACTTTGTTTTGATTCAGAGGCTAAAAAGTTTATAATTTCCAACTGTCAAGATTCTAAAGATGTTATTTATGTTCACTCAAAGTTCAGTATCAATTTTCAATCTTGATGATTTCAGCTATAAAACTGTCTTAATAAGGATTAGACTTAACCTTTTACATAAAAACACGTCCATTATTTAGGTATTTTAAGCATTAGCTTATTTCATTCACAGTTCACCACGGCTTGTATTTAACTCTCAACTATTATGTGATATAAGTTTTACAAATTGGTCATAACCTAAAAATGTATATGCCTAATATTGGCAATAAACTACACAGTTAGTTTAAGGTCACACTTTTCATTTTCTGGCTCTTTGCCAGGTGCTTTATGTTCTATATGAACAATGTTCCACTGATAGCTCGAACAGGTTGAATGTCACAGGAACAAAAAAAATATGAAAAGATAAAGAAACTTATGTTCTCCAATATACTTTTTTATTTTTTTCAAAAACCAATCCATGTTTAAGTTATAGCTTGTTGAAAAACATAGTCCCCCTTCCACATTCTTTTCAATTTATACGCTCCTGACTTGTTATTGCGTCTCAATATGCCTTGTATTTGAGTGCTAGTTAGTCTCGCTTCACTAACTTTGCCTATACTTCACAAGTGCCAGTGCTGCTGGCTCAAAAGCTAAATGTTATAAACTGTCAGCTAAAACCCAATCTTGTATTCCTAGGTTGGTTGGCCTAAATAAAACAATAGTCAAATCATGATTTCATGTTTTAAAAATTTACTCTATTCTAACCTGCTGCCTAGCTATAGTTCTATTTTTGATGTATAATTACAAAATTTGTGATACATTTTTTTGGCAACCATGTGATTTATAAAATGCAGTAATGGTACTTATAATATTATATTATTATCATTATAATATATTATATAGTATTATGTGTGTTTTTATTATACTGCATAATATCTATTTTATTATTGTTGTTGTGCAAACAAGTGCAATTAACCTAGTTTTCAAAATGTACCTCTAAATTATCAGAATACCAGTTTAGATATGTTCATGCTTTGTAAGGTAAACCTAAAAAAAGAGGCTGTATTCCCAAAGTAAAGGGTGTTGAACTATGAACTATATTAGATTAGCCACTCTGCTACCAAGTGCATCAGTATAATATTATATGAATAGCTCTGATGCTTTGTCTCCGGTGGCTGGCTGCGATATGATAACTTGGCCAACTTCCAAGAGTTTAAAATTGGCGCAATTATTCAAGTGGTTACATACTGCACAGAGCTAGCAGTGATAGTAACCTTGCTATTGACAGTACTTATTACAACTGCCAGCATATAAGCTGCATTGTAGAATGCCGTTGGGGTAGGCTAGTAAAACCAAATTCTGCTCTCTAATATACCTTAGACACAATGCAGCAACACAATTTTTAGTTTCAAATTACATTTGCCACCCTTACATGAGCTGTGGGCTTCATAAAGATTCATATGATTAGAGATTTATGCTATAGGCCCTATCTGTGCTAGTGTATGGTGAAAATAACACACCATTGTCAAAGTTAAGTTCAAGTATGTTGTTTTCCAGAAACTCAGTAATGTCCATTTATCTCTCGCATACAAATACTTATGTAATAGCATACAGTTTAAGTTTTATTTTAGAGCACATCTGCAAACTCTACAATAAGAGCTTGCTTTACCAGTCTATTTCAGACCTGTTTTTGTAGCTAGCAATACGCAAGCTACTTATTTTTTAAACTTTTGGGTTATTTGTTCAAAACCATTAGCTTTGCTAGTAACCTGAGACTATTGCAACAGTTGACTGCTATCAGCATCAATTGACAGCCTAATAATTATAACCCATTTGCGCGCAAAATATTCATGTAATGATAGTTACTCATATAGTGCGCATTTCAATCTCGATGACTGCGTGGTCCAGAGGTTAGAGGCATCAGCGAGGAGTTAGTTGGTCATGGTTCAACCCTGCTTTGTTGCAATTTTTTTTATCAACTTATGCAAATCCTACGCATGTATAATAAATATGGCTATAATTGTAAAGTTTTTTTTTAACTTTTGTTCAACAGTAAGACAACATACATGCATAATAATTAGATACTGAACACTGGACTAAACCTTAAATTGATCTTATAGAATACAATGTACTTAAAATAATCATATGCGAATTAGAGAAACTGAAAGTATACCTGCTGCGCTATAGACAGACCTTTACTGACAAGACTGCAAAGTGAAGTGATTTAGCTGAAATTAACTCTGCCAAACAAACAAAGAATTATGTTGTGCTGAGGCATTTTCAATATATTATTGTAACATAGTGAGATGATTCAGCTAAGCGCTAATGTAAAACAGGGAACATTATATTGGCAGAAATCCAATAGATTGTCAATTTGTGCGAGAGGGTACTATATGTTATTGTGATAGCGCAGAGCGGCAAACGTACTAGGAATGTTATAATTAGTCACAGGAGCGTAGCTAGAACCACCATATGAAGAATTTAGAAAATTGCAGTGAAACTTGCAAAATGGTGTATGTTTTTACCAAATTGTGAAGAGCATAAACAGAATTTCAAAAAACAAAGAAAGTATATTAGAGAAAACATATCAAGGAATGTCAAGTTTAACTTTTAGACTTTATAAAATGAATCCCCTGTGCTACAGCAGTGGAACATGGAGGGTGTAAAATTTTACTTATTATGCAACAACTTTCTCAGAAAATTTTTTATTGAAAAATTAAAAAAGTATATGAAAGAGGAATGCAAGAGCTATCTTTTCATGTAAAATTTGTTAATGTGAGACAAAAACTGTTCGAGCTATCCCCTGGAAACCGTTTATATATAACATAAAGCAGTGCTTGAATCTGGAAAGTAATGACCTTAAACTAGCTGTGTATAGGCTATAGATCACAGGCTAAATTTACTGCAAAATTTTCAAAGAAAGAGTTGATATTTCATTCATTCGTCTGTTAAATTTTATTGATTGAAGTTATTTGAAAAAAAAAACATTGGAACAGTCTTAACTATAACACAATCAAAGCTGAACATATTTTTTATCAGTGTTGAAATTTTAATAGTTTCTGTAGTCTGTTCGTTTAATAAATATGACAAATGATTTCAATTGTTTATATTTTTCCAAAACTCGTATTTGCTTCATCGCTTTGACTTATATAATATAGTTGCATGTCAGTAGCTGCCAGTTAAATGTTTTATATATCTTATAGCAATGTATTACATTTCTGATTATTCGTAGTGCATTACTAAGTTCAAATCCAAAATTTAAGTCACAGTTCAGCATGATTTTAAATGCTGCTAGATAGACATTTCAAAGTTAAGTTTATTACTATTTTAAGAATTGTTTACTCATATTTATTTGAAAATCTAAAGGTACATGTACAATGGCTAAGAGTTTTGTATTGATAATGGTCAATTATGAAATGTGACTTTTATACTATTTTACTTAGTACTAGTTGCTTCTGTCATAGACTGTAGCTTGGTAGTTTGTTCATAAACAATTCATACCGTAGCTTCTTCTCCTATAAGGTAAGATTAAAGTAAAGCATTAACCATTCTAATGGGGGATGAGCAGATAATTTATCTGATGATTAAGCATGATAATGAAGGGATCAACAAGCTTAATAAAATGAGTTAATATATTATTATTTTAAAATGTCTATGTATGAACTCTATATGCAGTGATTAACAAATATTATTAACTAGCCCTATTGAAGAACCTTGATGTCCACTATTCATGTGATTTTGGTACAGCATTTTTTGGTTAATTACATTCTTCTCAATAGCAAAAAAGATGTTATTATAAATAGCTATGGCGATAATTTTTACACATGATGGGGTGCAGTAAAAAAGCAGTTATCTTTAAAATTCTGATGAAATGTTACATACTCAGATATTGTGATGTGCAACACAAATGCTTCAGTAAAAATAAGGATATGAGAGGTGATGTTGTACGGCTGTGACATCAATTAATATAATAAGGGTACAGGAGTTAATTATAGTATAGCCAGAAGAAAATAAATAATGAATAATAAGGTAAATAATAAAGTTATGAAACTGAATAATGAGCATAGCAGAGAGAGAGAGAGAGAGAGAGAGAGAGAGAGAGAGAGAGAGAGAGAGAGAGAGAGAGAGAGAGAGAGAGAGAGAGAGAGAGAGAGAGAGAGAGAGAGAGAGAGAGAGAGAGAGAGAGAGAGAGAGAGAGAGAGAGAGAGAGAGAGAGAGAGAGAGAGAGAGAGAGAGAGAGAGAGAGAGAGAGAGAGAGAGAGAGAGAGAGAGAGAGAGAGAGAGAGAGAGAGAGAGAGAGAGAGAGAGAGAGAGAGAGAGAGAGAGAGAGAGAGAGAGAGAGAGAGAGAGAGAGAGAGAAAATATAATGAAAAGAATATGAACAGTCGCAGTTTAAGGCCAGTATGTGGAACTCCATACAAATTCCATTTCAATGGACCTAAAGTTGTAAGGGTATGAGAGAAAATTATAGACCTATGAGAATTTTTTGCAAGCATACTATGTGGAAGAACAATGGTTTAATGCTTTATTGTTATGTTTTGACAGATACAGAAAATACAGAGTAAAATTAAAAAGGTTTTCCATAAGCATGAAGTTAGTTTTGGTTATTCTTTGCTTACACAACATCATACTGTATGACTATTTTATGTATAGTCAATAATCTAAAACAAAGCTGGAAAGTGACAACACAAGAAAATGAAAATATTTGCAATAAAGCCTACTTTTTACACACCCAGACATTTTCTCATTGGTACTATCAAATAATTCAAGAATTTCTTGAATCACTAGAGCGTTTTTTTACGAATAGTTAAAGATGCACTTAGTGCTGCAGCAATAGCTACACATGGACTATGCAACTAACCAATAGTTACGTAAAAAAGTTAGTTGTATTGTTATATATACCATTTTGCACTGTTGTACTTATTAGACATAGGAAATGCAGCATAGTTTTCACAATGCTTATCATTATATTTACAAGACAATGCTTTATCTGCAGGCATGTGTGGTTTTTCGTTAGCAATGCGGCAAAGTTCACATGCTGGCAACCACATCGAAAGTTTTAAATTGGTCACTTCCCAAGTTTCCCTCCACTGATGGTAGCGGTTATATGCGGCTTCATTTTTTACCAAATACCACAAGTGGTTTCCAAGTTCGGCTATGGATGTAAAGTTCCGTACATGAATAAAAGAGTTTTCAGGAGCCAGCTTTGAGTACTCCTCTATTTGAAGTCCTCCCATTGCCACGGGAACCATGTTTGCAGGCTCGCTGAATCTTTCCCAAAACTTTTCGGTTATATAATCCTTGCAAAGCGAGTTCTCAAAACTTAGATAGAAATAGTATTTTTTAGACAATTCATACAAGCAGGTTTTATTTCTATTACTACATGGATCAGGTTTCCCGCATGCCCCGTAAATATCTACAGGTACATACTTAGACAGAGCTTCTACCATTTTGAGTCGGTCATAGTTGATAGACTGACAATGGCTAATAAAAGCTAAGGCTACCTTAGTTTTATTGCGAGCATAGTTTGCAGCCTGGAGCTTAGCTTTTCTTTTGTATCTGCAACCTTTATAGAAGTGCCAGCTCGGGACATCAGACGTGTCTCTGTGAGTTATTGTAAAATTTACTAACCCGTCAAGTTGTGGTGGAAAGGTGTTGTCATTCCAAGACGTGGCTTCCCATGAAAATATGGCCAGATACTGGTCTGGACGTAAGTTTAGCATTTGGTCTGTAGGCTTGATGAATGCCTGATGAATCTGTGCTAGTACAATGTTGGCAGCATTTGTTACAGCAAGTTGAGAAGCTCTTGGATAAGTTGAAGAATCTTGCAACCTGTAGGGATTGACTACTACACAGTTGGAATACTCGCAAGAAGTAAAGTTAAAATACCTTTGAAATGGATCAGGAGTTGCTCTGTTCCCTAATATTATTTTTATGTTACCAATATCACTTTGATTAATTCGAATTGAGTTTGACTCCACTCCTTCCAAAATATCCCTTTCAGTAGTTTCAGAATGTCCCATTCTCTTTGAGATAGCATTGATTATCTCTTGAGCTGATAAAGGGTGTGTGACTCCAGTAAGTCTGGTTGGTCTGTAGCAGAAAATATCATATGGATCTGTATTCTCGATCTCCAGAGGAAGTCTTGGCGTATTATTTTCAAAAGTATATCTACTCCAGCTGATGGTTGCGCTTTTCTGATAATATTTTCTAGCATACTCCTGCGTATTTCTAATTAAAAATACACAAACTAATACAAAAAGCAGCAAATATATGATTTGTAAAACTGGCTTTGAAAGCATTTTAATGCAACTGAACACTAATACCTTCTGCAAATTGATAGAGTAGCTCACTAAAAGAACTCCCTCACCATGTTAAAAAAACCCGTGGAATAATATCTGACTTGTGTATTCATGCGAGAAAGATGAATAATTACAATATCCATTGCAGTTTGCTGAGATGAGAACTTATATAAAGACAGTATTAACCATAATTTATAACTAAAATACATACGTGGCACCGTAATAAAATATGTGTTTTACAAGCTGCTGCAAGTATCTCTAAGCAAGTCTAATACACTTTACACTTGATCAAGTTGCTGTTGGCATATTCATAATATATTGTTAAGATGTTTGGCATTTAATTTAGCAGCCCTCACTGCTCTAATTGCTGTTTTATGAACTGCAAATTATTTTACCAAAATTATTAGGCAACAAACGATTGACATATTTTCAAAAATAATATTTGTAAAAAAGCATGCCTCAGTATGTATGCTTAGTGCACTTTATAATAAACCAGTGTCTTATATCTAAAAACGAAAGGATCATGAACAAGCTGTAGCTAGCACAGTGCTTTGGGTTGGGAGGCTTTGAATAACATGTCATTGAGTGGACGCAGCTCATCTGCACAGTTAATGGGCTTGGTAGTGGGTCCCTTAGTTATACTATTTAAAGCTATTTTAGAATGTGGAAGCACTAAGTCTACGTATGCAAGCATTATAGTCCATGAGTTCGTCGTAGTCTATAACATTTATTTTTTATAAAGTTTTATAGCTCATCAGTCATCAATTTTTGCTTCTTTTCATGTGTTTCTCTTTCGTTATCCTTCATGTTAACACCAGTCCGTACCCTCTAAATTTCATTGGTGGCAAAGCTACAATCCTATTATATTAGGCTGCCAAATGTTTAAAATAAGTAAAACTACTGCACCGCAAGACTGCTGATTCCATTGTGTATGCTATGCTGCCTCTCAATAAGCAAATGTTGATCTCAGAATAATTATTCTATTCTCTTCGAAAGCTTTGTCTATTTTTTATGCAGTTGACTTTGTAAGTTTTATGTTCAGTTTTAGCTAAAATGTTAAAACTTGTTGTTTATAGCAATTCAGGAAAAGATTTAAATATTATATTATTCAAACTGTTTTCATGCTGCTAATGATTTAAACAGTACTGGCATTTTATTTCTATTTTTCTATTTCCAAACTAATAACAGCGTATCTTACAATGTATGGTTAGTCAATATTGGCTGTCCTAATAATCTCATGGACATGCATGGAAACTTGTCTCACTACTATCAGTATATATTACCACTTATAACATTACTGCAATTGTTATTTTGGTGATGCCATTTAATTAGATATTGTCTGAAAATAAAGGTCATATTTTTTATAGTCCAGATTAAAATATTGATTGTTTATGTTTGGTGGTAGGCTATCAAATAGGAAAACCAATGTTTTCTGCCACTATCTCAAGAAACTTAAGCAATCAATTGAAATGCACGGCTAGCTGCTCATTATAACTGCTACACAATTTTTTCACATGAAGCACGTATGATATATATCTTTACAAAATAACACCATCATTATGGACCAAAACAATTGTGAATGGCTATTTTCCAGAACTTTCTTAACTACTAGATCAAAGCTCACGGCTAAAAGTAAAAGATATAGCACCTAAAGTTGCCCTAAATAATAAGAGAGATCAATATATAACTTATAAGAGTGATACAGCTCTATTTTTATAACAATTAATGTCACGTCTATGTAAGGTAAATTATGCCAGGGTGAGAAAACTCTACGAATATTGATTACAAAATGGCGTGCAAAGAGTTTTATAGCATCGGTACCAAATTATTCGTTTGATTGTCGTAGAGAAATTCGACTACAAAGTACAAACATGAAAACTTATAGAACTACAACTACAGCTCTATTGATACGGGAATTCCCCGTGTATGAGAAATAAACTAAAGTTTTGCCGTGGTGGACTTGAAGTTGAGAGTGTAGGTGCTTCTGTTCTAATTTGTGACTTTGAATCTACTTAAATCGATACGTTTTATTCCTAATAAGTTGTTCAAGGTAGCTATACGTACCCACTAATTAATTTTAAAGGTAATATGTCTGTTAATTTTAGTTATGCATGAAATCACTAAAAGTAAAAGTAAATGTATTACTATTACTATTAGTATTAGTATTATGTAATACTCAGCCATACTGATAGTGATAGTGATACTAATAAGTAATACCTAATACTAATAGGTAATAGTAATACTAATAGTGATAGTTATTTAGTAATACTATTACTAATAGTAATAGTAACAGTAGTAGACTATTAGTAATACTAATACAATTGCAATGTCGATGTGAGTTTCAAAATCATTGTCTATTACTATTAGTATTAGTATTACTATTACTATTAGTATTAGACTTAGTATTAGACTTAGTATTACTATTAGTATTAGTATTACTATTACAGTAATACTATTAGTATTACTATTAGTATTGTTACTAAGACTAAGAGTAAGTAATAGTTATAGTAATAATAATACTAATAGTAATACTAATGGTAATAGTAATAGGCATTGATGATTGATTTTGAAACTCACGTTGACATTGCGATTGTATTAGTAGTAACTGTAGTATTACTAAATAACTACCAGTGTGAGTATTAGTATTACTAAACAGCTATTACTATTAGTATTAGTATTGCAGTCTAATTTTTAATCCTATAGTTATTGTTAGTGTTAAAATTACTTTTAGTCTTAGTGTTAAAGTTAAACTGCTTATACTAATACTATTACTAATAGTAATACTTAGAGTTAGTGATTACTAGCAGTAGTATTTGTACTGTTAGTGTTAATACTACTCTACAGTCTGCTGCCACTACCACTGCCAAGCCTAAAGCCAATTTCAATGTGTATGTCAGTACCACATCAACTGCATGTACCACTGTTAGTACTATTGTTAATATCATTGTGATTATCACAATGATGATAACTAAATTACTGAGTTAGTATTCCATACTGTTATATTTGTCAGTATTGGCACCTACATTATCACTGTAAGCTGTTCCTCAACTACATTCAACTTGTTATGACCATGGATCTTGATCTATAGAATTTATTTAAATTGGTAAATGTAAATGGTTATTTTATAACCATCGTGTAAATATGTATTTCATCTTTTAAGCTTTAACATTTATTTCGATTCATTGATACTGATTTCATAACTGCTGGATTTGTTTGTGGAGCTCTCTATAAATTTGTTTATTTCTATTTATTCAGGTCATGTTGCTGTCTTCATAATAAATGGAACATCCAGTTTTTTAGTTTGTGCCGATGGAAGTCTCGTCTTAGCATGGTAAATGCTTTTCTAGTTTTTAACACCTTGAATAAACCTCTTGAAATTGTTTTGTGCCATTTTGAATTAGGCTGCAACAGCGTTTGTAAGCTACTTTTGTATTGGATATATTTGAAATATTTTCTCTTTTTTTAGTATTTTTTATGAAACCGTCGAGTTAAAGCGTGACCTATAGTCTATATGTATTGGCTGCTCTGTTTTCAGCAAGTGGAAAGCCAACAAGAAGATCAGCTGAGAGATCGGGATTTCTACCCTCTCATCACAGAGCTGAGAAATTCCAGGGAACCAAAATATGTCAACGATCAGGTGGACGTTTCCGAATTACATTATTCACTGTTTTCACTTACCTTTTATTTTTACAGTCAAATAGGTTTAGATTCTACAGTTTGTGTTACATAGTTATGGACACAAGACTTTTAGCTACATACTTGATCTAACAAATTCATTGCTTCCGCCTTTTAGTTACAAATCTTAAAAAATAAATTGAAATTATGTTGATGGTTTAAAAAAACGTTGCAATAAGTACTATTAATTTTTTTGGGCTTTGGTATTTACAGTTAGTTTTTCTACTGTACCTGGAGGTGATGGGGTGCCATGATGCAGCCACTACATGATACGTTTTCTTGAGTCTTTGTGCTAATAAGGCAAACTTTATAACTAGCAACTACCACTAGTTGTATCAGGAATCTTATATAAATTGAAAAATTTAATGGGGGCTTTCTGAATCACATACCTGCTGAAGACAAGGGAGCAGCCATGGTCTTGGGTAAGATAAAGGCCATTGGTGATGTTAGGAAGAGCATCCAGTCATAATTGCTCCTGTGCCCCATCTGAATAAGAAAACCTCTTTCTATCAGGGGTTTTTTTACAGGGATGGTGACTGTAAACTTGCATTAGCTTTTTTATACTTGCTGAAGACAAAACATATTCAAATGGAGTGATTGTCAGTATTTTATGCAAATGAAAGGTTACCTATTTAGGATATGTATATAAGCAACGCAAAAGTTTTAAGAGCGTTTTTATGGTTTATAATTTCTAGGAGGATGTTAATATAGTATATCAGATAGCACTGGACCCAACATCAGCCAGTGCAAACAGTCCAGGTGAAGCGGTAAATGATGAAGATGGAATCTCTGAGTGTATTGAAACTGTGCCTTTGAGTACCGACAGTCGAGAAGTGGACTGCACAGAGGAATATGTTAGTAAAGTCTATACACTACTCACTCCATTTCTTTATCTATGCTACACACACTTGGAGTCCAAACAACTTAATGCAAATATCATGTTATAAAGTTTACATTGCTTCATGACTAAAACCCACAAGAACATTCTAGAAGGTGAAGCAACACTGAGAATCAGTCATCACATTTATCTAGTAAACTAGCTGGTGATGTGCTGTTGTTGATGACTCATCAGGTTAACTGAGTACCAGACCTGCATATTCAGTTGAAACAGAAGGATTTCTGTTATCAATAGCTATACACACTATGAAATATACTTTTTAGAATTTACAAAGGGTGTATTGATTATTTGGACGAATTTTATGGAATACGTATTAAAACATGGTTTTATTACTTTACGCAAAATATTTTTAAGGTTTGTTTTTACACTAAATGTTTGTTTTATTGTGGTTCCAAGCTAGTAGCATTCTTAAATACTTGTTCATTATTCGATCTATTGTCTTGCTTGCATTTAGAACACAAACAATTTTCAAGATGCTATCTTGTGATAGGCTAAATAAATAATATATTTATTTTCCTGAATTTTTAACAACCTTCTAAGAATGAATTTCATTCATATCATTATAATATTTATAATTTTCTTTTCTTTACCCTAATTATTTTTCTGACTCCTTTTAGGTTATCCCAAAGCATACAGGCACAATATTCATAAAAGACGCACTGGACCGTGGGGGTTTTGGCGCCGTTTACCTTGCTAGACTTGAAAGCACTAAAACACCACTGCCCAACTTATGTGTGAAAGTGGTAAGGAAGTGCTATTTGTTTGCTAGTTTATCGCTAGCAAGAATATTCTCAGTGGCTTCTAACATGTTTCATCAGATTTAGAATATGATGTTTTCAAAGTATAGTTATTATGTGAATATATTTTTGAAATTTATAATCTACAGAGTAAATTTGGTTTATCATTTACTAAAATTTTTGCCAACTTCAAATATTTTATCTATTGTTATTCCGATTCTTTAAAAAAACGATTAGTTATAGTTTATGTAGAACGGCCATATTTCTGCTAATTAGAGTCTTCATTCAACAGCCATTTTCCAGCTAGCTAAAATCTGAATGGAACCGCCGCATTTTTGCTAGGATGCGTGTTATCTTTAAATTAGGATTGCTGTTGATGCTGTTGATGTCAATGAAAATGAAGTTTCAGTTCTTTAATACTTATGCTCAAAAATAATCAAATTTTTCTATAATAGTTTGTAAATGAAAATGACTGACAATTGTGTTGGCTCACTTTAACTCGGTTAAATCTTCCAATCTGCTTTTCCTAACATACTCAATTTACAACAAAAAAACACTCCCAAACAGAGCAGTGTTTTAGTACGATTAGAGAGCGAACATCAAAATATGCGCATGCTCATAATCAATTTTATGATGTAGAAAAACAAAAAAGTGTTGTGCAAAAGTAAAGGATGACTATATTTTGAAATCTAGTTTTACGGCGCTAATAACTTCATCGTGTTGGGCATAAAGAGTAAGTTTCATGTCTTCTAGCAATAAAAAGTGCCAGGCGTTAAGAAAACCTTAAAATGCATTATTGGTATCATTTCATAGGCTCTTAGAAAATTGCTATGGAGGTCTTGTAGTGATGAGGCGAAGGAAGAGGAAAGGGTAAATAATGTTGAAAGTCTTTTCAGGGAAGCTTCTATTCTCAAATGCATTCAGGCGCGTGGTGGACACAAGAATATCGTTAATTTTCAGTTCTGCTGCACCTCATTGGACAACAGGGAGGTGTTCCTTGGCTTGGAATACTTTAAAGGTTGGTTCAACAACTTTTTCTCTCAACATTAAAAGTAGCAATGATTTGTATAAACTTCACTGGAACTTTAATTTTCTTATTATAAAGATAAGATTAACATTGCTTCTTGCAATTTTATTAGCTCTACGTTGGTGATATTTTATTTTGAAGCCAACCTGCTAAATAAATCCTAAATCAATATTTTTTGAGATTTTAGATAATATTTTATTTTAGCATGATGCAAAGGTAAATCACATCTCCTTTATTGTTCGCTGTCCAAAATATCATACGCCTGTTACATGTTGTGTGTGTTGAGTGTTTACTGATATCTACAACCTCAGTAACTTCTATCTTGTTGGTATTGCCTGTTGACACATGAAACATCTTTCAATAGCCTGTTAAGTAGCATCTCTTTAAAAACCTTATTGTCTTTGGGAGGCCATACTTATTCTAAATTTCTTTTTAAAATGTTTACTGTTGTATGTATTAGAAGCAATACAGTTGTTTGTCTATAATTGACATACATGAAAGAAAGCCTTGTTAAACTGAAATACCAGTTCTCCTATGTTGAAAATTCACAGATCTCCCTAGAATATACTTTCTAAACAATTATGTCAATGTTTCGTTATCTTTTGTCATTTAGACATGGTTGAGGGTGGAAATTGTGAAAATTATCAGCATGATTTGAAGTATACAATGATATATTGAGATCTTAATCATTTGTGTTATAACATTTGCGAACTTTTGATGAAAAAAGGATAATATTAAAGGCTGAAATTGTTTACAAGTTGAATTTTTTGATTTTTCTGTACCTGGCTTTTTAATGCTGAAAAATAAAGGACCTCAAAGGTATCAATTTTGAACATGTAGCATTGTACTTAATATACTATCTGTGCAGGGTGTCTGCTTTTTCATATTAAAATATAAACACAGTATAAAGTTCATGACTCAGTGTTGTACTTTGACGTACAACAACTCTATGCATTGTTTTTTATGTCCTCAACTTTCAGGTAAGAATCTCTCGTCAACTATAGACATGCATTTTCGAGAGAATCAACCCTTTGCGTCAAGTCTACTACATGCTATAATGCTAGAATCCGCAGACACTGTTCAGTTTCTCCAGGATCAAGGGATTGTTCATTGTGATATTAAGCCCCACAACATTCTGTTTAACAGGTTTGTTGACTTCTTTTTCACAATTTTTTAAAATTAATTTCAGAGCTGATGTAAGTAGCGGTAAAAATCTTTCAAAACTGAAGGATGTAGTTTGATGGTAATCTGTAGCCACTACAAACATGTTGATAAGTAATGAGATGCAAGTAACTCATAGGCTTTGTTTTGAATAAATATTTTTTCATGTTTTCATTGGATAGCGTTACACTCTTGAAATTTTTTAGTTTAAAAAAATGAGAAATTGCCTTATAGTGAAAGTTAGATATTTTCACAAATTGATTGCACAGACTCACTCACCATGGTATTAGTGACTCATCGTGATATTAGTGACTCACTTTAATATTAGTTACTCACTTTGATATAAGTGACTCACTTTGATATTAGTGACTCACTTTGATATTAGTGACTTACCTTGGTATTAGTCACTCACTTTGATATGTTTGACTCACTTTGATATTAGTCACTCACTTTAATATTAGTCACTCACCTTAAATGACACTATATACTTTAGGTACTGGTAAAAATTGTGTGCATGTTTTATCTTAGTGTCTCCATGAAGTTGATGTTTATTGACTTTGGGTCTGCATTTTTTTTCACTGAAAAAGACGAGGAAGAGATGGTTCACTGTTGTGGTGCAGGCACACCAGAGTATATGGCTCCAGAGGTACTAAACATGAGTTTAATATGAGCATTATGATTTAATAGACGTTTATCTATGTTTTAGATATATTATGTAAGGTATCACTTAAACTATAATACTATATCTTTTGGCATTTAACTAATTGTTTTTATGTTATGTATGCCTAATGTTAAGACTTCAAGTCTGGTTATGTGAAAAGTTGTGCTCAAGTCTGTTTGTTGCTAGCATGGAAAAATTCTCTTTAAAATAGAGTGTACACAACTTTCTATGTTTCAGAAATTTATTTCAATTTATTGCATATTGCACTTTTATAATTGTAAGCTAGAAAATAATTTTCAATAAATGATATTATCTGTGTAAAAACAGATCTTACATTTTGATTAGTTTCATTTTTTAAATTTTGAAATAGCAATTTGTACATATTGTATTCAATCTTTGTAGTCATATAGTATATAACGACATCTGCGTTTGTTTTAACATTTTATTTAGATTTTATTGAATGGCTACCAAACGGCTGAGCCTAACTCTGATGTCTATTGCCTCGGTCTTCTTTTTTACCGGGTTTTGACCCTAGAACGACCTTGGCATCATATCCGAGAAATAGCGGATGCCAGAAAAGTTGGCGATAAAGATAGGGTCTGGGGTCTGATCGGAGAACAGGTATAGTTACTAAAGAGTAATTTGGAATACCTTTGTAGTTAATTATTTACTTCTGGAAACTTCACAAACCATATTACATTTTGTAATGTGTGTCCCATCTTTGCTAATTTATTATGTAATTTAGTAAAAAATGTTTATGACATTTATAGTATTCTTTAAACTGCAGTACTAATGCCCTATACATGATATTCTATAAACTACAGTACATATATCCTATACATGATATTCTATAAACTACAGTACGGATGTTCTACACAACATGCGGAAACGGATCTTCAGAAACGAATCGTCTCTCCGGGAAAGACTTACTATGATAATAACTCAGCTGAGTGTAAGTTGATTAAGGAAATGCTGTCAGTGGATTTTAATGGCCGCCCTTCCTGTGCTGACATCAAGCAGAGAGTTGAAGATGCCAAAGTAAAACTGCACAGGTCTATGAGTCGTCTTTCCTGCCAGAGTGAGACTAGTCTCCACGCTAGTGACTCTTTCTCATCTGTTAATTGTGAATGGATTCCTACCCCCGTGGAAGCTAATAGTAAGTTGACTACTTCAGCTAATGAGACAATTGTTTATTTACTATTATACGGAATACGTGCATGTATTCATTTATATTTATGCACCGTTATATTTGAGGGAGATTTAATAAAGAAATTTGAATAAGGTAATATTAAAAGAATAAATATCTTTAAAGTTAATTTTATTAGATTATGTTTTTAAAATATTGCTCAATCTTTCATGTGAAACTTGGGCCTACCAAAGTTTTATGCATAGAATTAATTTATTAGAATTTAATCTTTTTATGTATTTGTCTTTTTTTATTTTGTAGACTCACAAAGTAATAACTCTACTTCAATTTTGAAAACGGTAAAGGATAGGGACAAGGCTTTGATTGGGACTACTACCCAACCTTCCACTGAAGGTTAGGTATTTGTTGCTGTTTACTGATTCTAGTTGCAGAAATGTAGATTAAGGTTTGATGTGTAGTTTTTGGTTCGGCATTTATTTATTTATTCACATGTGGCAGCTTATTATGCTTCTCACTAGAATGAGCTTTAATAGGAAATGAATCATCTACACACCCAATGAGCTTATTCCTAGGTGTGTACATATTGTTCAGTCATGTGAAGTGTTACCATGAGCTATATTTGCCTAGCACTGTGAAAAACAGCCTCATAATTGAATAAAATGCTGTGTTGTAATTTGAAAGTTCACTCAATGGCACATTAACCCCCCCCCCCCCCCCCCCCCCATTAAAATTTATTACTTTTGAAATTTTTTATAAGTCAGCGGGAATTTTTTATTTCATTTAGAGTTGCCAGCTCTTGCATTTGAAAAGGCCTCTGTTTAATATCAGTCGCATTTTCTCTTGCGCTAAATATGTAGTTCTAAAACCATCAAAGTGACTGTGCTAGTTTCTATTTCAGTTATGTGTTAAGTTAACCAGTTGTTGAGTCACATGGTAGGAACTGATAACATCCTGTAACACCAACTCCCATCACTAGTGTCAGCTGGGTGTCTTGTCAGCTATAAAAGTTAATTGTGGTGCACATTTCTCTTTATTATTTCAAAATCACTGAATTATAATTTATTTGACAAACTTTCCTTCTAGTGCAAACCCAAACCATCATTGCCATAGAAGTTGAAAAAATGTCATAGAGTATTATTTTAACATTTTGAATTCTTGTCTAGGCCAAAGTTGATCTTGCAGTTGTCATGGTGATGACTTATGTTTTAATGTCAAGGTCTTACTTTGAAATCCTCCTCTATTTCAAGGCTTAGTTAGCTCTTGTAGCTCAAGGTTTTCTCTCTTCAACTCTCTGCTTCTTTACTTGTAGCCTCGGCTCTATTTATTCTGTTGAACTCTGATGCATATGCATGACCAACCTTACCAAACATTTCTCACTCTACTATCTTCCTATTTCTCACTTCTCGAGCATTTATTGGGGTTTGGATGTCACAGGTCTTTCATCTCCCCACTACCACTAGTTAGAGAGTCAATCCTGAAGTTTCAACTCATTTTGGCAACAGAATGTATCTTTCCTGAAATTATTTTGTTCTCCATTTATTTTATTTTTGATGTGCAGTATGATAATATGTAGTGTCACAGTGTGTAGTGTGATAGTATGTAGTCACTAGTGTGATAGTATGTTGTGGAATAGTGTAGTAGTTTATTAAGTAAATTTTTGTGTTATGACTTATTTATTGCATTTCCTTTCAGAAGTTGAAGAAGTTAACCAAAGTTCTCTGGAAGCTGACGAGCCGAACTTCAACTTTCCTTCCAGTAAGAGCCGTTGACAATCGATTTTCACTTTGAAGTTTTATGTTTGGTGATTTAGTACCAAAACTATAAGAACCAGTATGGTTATTCTAAGCATTTTAAATTAAGTCAATTTTAAAAAAAAACTTTTAAAAAGTTTTAAGTAAAATATACGAGGCTCGAGTAATGATTTAGATTAAGGACATGAAGGCAAAAGAAACATAATGTTTTCTACTGACATGTCTTGACCTAGATTGTAGTATATTTTCCACAACATAGAAAACCAAAATCCTGTTTCTTATAGACAGTGATGACTAGACATCTTATAGTTGGTATTGTCAATTTATCATAGGTTAGTATGGATAAGGTTCATTTTACTTATTTTATTTAGTACACACTGGAAATCTCTAGTTTTTTAGCTATTTTTTACAAATTAGCTGCTAATGAACAAGGGATTTTGCCAGAAACTAGTAAAATATGAATGCATACACCTAAATATTCAAGGTTCTTAATTTTGCTTGATTTCCCATGTTTTTTCCTAATTATTCAGCTACTTTTTATCGCAGAGTGTTATGAAAAAACCATAACTCTCAGAAATCAAAAGTAGCTAAATAATTAGGAAAAAACATGGGAAATCAAGCAAAATTAAGAACCTTGATTATTTAGGTGTGTTCATTCATATTTTACTAGTTTTGGGCAAAAACCCATGTTCATTGGCAGCTAATTTGTAAAAAATAGCTAAAAACTGGAGATTTCCAGTGTCTACGAAATTAAGTAAAATGACCCATAAGAGATCCAGTCGTTTTTTAGCTAACCAAAATGTTATTCTGTTAAAAAATGTACTTTTTGTAATTTGTCTTTAGTCAAAAGCATTTTTACGATAGAAGTATGTGGTGTTACATCTGCCTGATTATTTCTATCTATCTCCAGGTGCTGAAGGGGAGAATGTTATGTTTGATAACTCAATGGAGACTGATGGGATATACGCACCTGATGGTAAGTATTCTTGCTGCCGACATAAATACCTGCCAAGCTAAGCAGCATCTGCTGTAATATTTTAATTGATTTACTTGCTGCTGCTATAAACAATTATGTATGTAGTGTGATAATATGTAGTGTGGTAGTGTAGTAGCGTGTAGTCAGTAGTATGTAGTGTGGTAGTGTAGTAGTATGTGGTGTGGTAGTGTAGTAGTATGTAGTCAGTAGTACATAGTGTGGTAGTATAGTAGTATGTAGTCAGTAGTACATAGTGTGGTAGTATAGTAGTATGTAGTCAGTAGTATGTGGTGTGGTAGTGTAGTAGTATGTAGTCAGTAGTACATAGTGTGGTAGTATAGTAGTATGTAGTCAGTAGTATGTAGTGTGGTAGTATAGTAGTATGTAGTCAGTAGTATGTAGTGTGGTAGTGTAGTAGCGTGTAGTCAGTAGTACATAGTGTGGTAGTATAGTAGTATGTAGTCAGTAGTACATAGTGTGGTAGTATAGTAGCGTGTAGTCAGTAGTATGTAGTGTGGTAGTATAGTAGTATGTAGTCAGTAGTATGTAGTGTGGTAGTATAGTAGCGTGTAGTCAGTAGTATGTAGTGTGGTAGTGTAGTAGCATGTAGTCAGTAGTACGTAGTGTGGTAGTGTAGTAGTATGTAGTCAGTAGTACGTAGTGTGGTAGTGTAGTAGTATGTAGTCAGTAGTACGTAGTGTGGTAGTATGTAGTCAGTAGTACGTAGTGTGGTAGTATTATAGTATCTATCATTTTTATGATAGAAGTATGCAGTGTTACAGCTGCTTTATTATCTCTATCTCTCTCCAGGTGCTGAAGGGGAGAATGTTATGTTTGATGACTCATTGGAGACTGGTGTGATATACACACCTGATGGTAAGTATTCTTGCTGCCGACATAAATACCTGCCAAGCTAAGCAGCGTCTGCTGTAATGTGCAGCAATTACAACAATGCTTGGCTAGAGCATCGATAATAAACAGTCAGATATTTTCTCAGTTGTTTTAGTCTAGGAACTAAGGCTAACATCTTCTTTTAATCTTAAAAAGATTTGAGCTACCAGTGCATAGCTTCAGATTTTCATAATCATTCTAGCCCGCAGTATGTAAAGTCAGCTTCACTTTAAAGAATTTGCTCTGATAAATATTTTCTCTGTTGCTTAAATTTAATTGGAGTTGCCCTTCCTTACCTAAACCAGCTGAATACACTAGTAGAGCTCTGTTCTGTAGCTAATATGAATGATGCCGTATAATATTAGTCTGCAGCTGTTAGTTGTATCATAGAGTTTAAAGTGAAACATACTTTTACTGCTTTTAGGAGAGATGGACCAGTCTAATGATGAAACAAATGACACGCAAAGTTCTGGATCCATCATTTAGCATTTCCTGTTTCAGGTAGAGTTACTTTATTCTCTAAACTCTTCCTGTCTGAAGATTGTCAACACCTTGACTCAAGTTACGTCTGTCCTCACATCCTTGGTCTATTATCACGTTATCCTTGTTCTACCTGTAGATTTGCTGCATTTCCATATTTAGTATAAGTTTATGACAACACATCGAAATGTCTTTCAAAATTTTTTAGCAATAATTGAGCTTTCACTTTATTTTGGAAGCTCGTGCAGTAATCTATAATAAGTAGATTGCCCCCAATGGTTATCTTCAGTACAATAGAATGGTATTGTGTAACCATTATCTGTTTGCCATTAATTGTTTAGCTAATATTTGAGCCTAGCTGTAAGCAAACAGTGCTCTGGCTTAAATGTTTCATAGCTTTCATCTCACTTTATTATTTCCTTTTAACACATTAGCTTGAATAACAGAGATACGATTTATTTTCTGAACTAACAAAATGGCGCAACTTTTATTTTATATAATATTTAAAAGATATTCCATCTTTTTATTTCCAGGATAATGTTGCAGCAGGATTTCTTCAATGTTCAGTTCAGATGTTTTATTTATACTCCTATCACGTTCTATAACAAGTTCTAATATTACGGGTTCGTGATTTGTTTGGTTTTATTGCTGATTTTAATTGTTTCTATTTTAACAATGACGATAGTATTTCTTAACGTAATACTAGAATATGTAACATTTTGCATACGGAAAAGTATGGAAAATATGGCACATGGTTCTATATTGTAATTCTCTTTTGATATTCACGAGTATTTTACACACCATGAGTTTAGCCTAACCATTTTATTTTTGCTTTGAGTTACCACAGTTTGAACAGTAATGTGTTCCTACTTTTTATACGCAATAGCAAAAGTAATAAATGAGAAATGTTTAGTTGGCAGTTGTGAAACTTTATCCGTGAGTAAATTATTCTGATTTATCTAATTACAAATTATATTACTGGCACAAATTATTTCACAAATCAAAAATGAGCTCAATGACTTCTTATAGGCATTAATCAGGTTGTATTTGTTTTTTCTTTTGATATTATCTTATATATAATATTATCCAATGATTGATTTGGTTTTTGGTAGTTGTCTTCCTATTATATATATATAATTATTGTGATTTATCTATTTATATCTATAGGTATTTATATTATATTATATAAATCAAGTCTGTATCACCCAGTTGATTCCGGTGTGGTTGCCTTGACTTCTCGCTAAACAATTATTGTTTTATTACAATGAATTGTGTTTTTATTTATAACATGCCTATCAAAATGATATTCTATTGTTGAATGATTTTATTTTCAAAATGTGATGCAAATTTTGTTGCATCTGTGACTGTGATTTATTAAGTTTCAGTTGCTTAGATTGTGACCTTTTGCGAAATTTTAATATTTCTATTAAAATACACTGTATATAATATAAAATGAAATATTTTTTACTTAATTATAAACCATAAAACAACCTTGGTTACTGTCTTGTGAATACTTTACATTGCAAGAACGAAGTAAAGCAAAACCAATTTTGAATGCACTTACGTAGCAGAATTTTAACTGGCATTTGAACCAAAGCCATAAAAACTTCTGCACCAAAGAAAATTGAACCTTGGACTTCTAACAACTGCAACTTAGCCTGCTATAAACAAAACAATCTACACGATAAATGTTACTGTGAAATGCAATTCATTATACACAAGTTACATTAATAAAGTAATTCATAGTTGCTAAATGTATGCGAGTACTAATTTGTAAGACAACTGGTGTATTTTTTATTTTTATAAAATAAGTTGATATTTGTACTTTACTAACGAAAACACCTAGTGTAAAAAGGTTGTACAAAAACTGAATTCTAATCAACTTTCAACAAATTAACTGCAATTAATATCTATTTTATATTGAACTATTTAGTAGTACTTCAAAACTTTGTTTGTATACTTCAAGTCTATGAATCCTCACTATTTTCAACAATCAGCAGTTTAGGAGTTTTTCGCTTTCTGCGACATGCAGGTACCTTATATTTCTTAGGGTGATATTAATAACAGTTCTTACCATCCACTTTCAAACACAATATTATGAATTATATAATGTTTAGCTTTCCATAATGTCCTTATGTCCTCATTGTTACACTTAATGTTTAGCTAAATAAAAAAATATGGATGACCCAAACCTAAGTTAAGTCCGAGATATATTCTAAAAGAATGTTGTGGGTATGTTTGTGCTAATATATACACTGCTGTTTCTGTTTGAAATGAAAGAAAAATTGAAAAAAAAATCCTGCACATACAACAAAATGTGAGTGATTTTAAGCTACTTCGTTCTATTCTAATTAAAAAGGTTTCCCACTAAAACTCGGCTAACTCACACTTCCCATCAGTTCTGATTGGTTAATTGGTTTTAAACCAATTCACAGTGATTAAATTATATTATTACTAGTTTCTCACTATGCATGAAGTATTTTAACATAGCTAGAAAGTTACATGTAATTATAATATGTTTTAATATTTCAGTAAAGTGTGTAAAACTGAATACTAACAACAAAGATTCAACTATGGGGTGTGTCCATCCTAAGACCAGTGATTATGAGCCACCACCACCATCAAACTTTTATAATCCAGAATCTTCTTACCCTCCACCACACGCTAATCATTACCCCACTGGAGTGTCACCTGCCATGGGAGCTCCCTATAACTCACAGGTAGCAGGTGCTCCACAGGTAGCAGGTGCTTTTCAAGCATTTGGCTCTACACCACATACAGGTATGACACCATCAGCACCGTATCCTACTGAGAAGGGAAGGCAAGACAATATAGAGAAAGATAGATTCAGTGCTCCACCACCATATTCTTCTCTTTCACATCATTCTGGCCCTACTACTCCCAGCTCACCCCCAGGTATATATATATATATATATATATATATATATATGTATAGTTGTTGAAAGGTAACAGTTATTCTAAATACAGCTCACAGTTTCTGAACTGTTAACATAATATTCCATTGAATTATATGATCAAGACAACTTATAACTCATATTCATATTTAACAGAATGATCTTTGTATTTTTCATATACTGATAAAACTGAAATCTTTCCACAAATACTTAATATGGGTAGTACTTGGTTTTCTTGGCAGCTAAATTGAGAATTTAATTTTATTCACACTATGCATATTTTAGGTTCTTTATAGTGTAAAAGTAGTTATTTTTACAGCCCTTGCAGGGTATGGGCAACCATCAATGTCTTACCACCAACAGTCATCATTCAACCCAACATCGTCACAGCCCTACCGTTCCCCTTCCCAGATGATGCCTCCTCATCCAGGCCACCACTCACCTAACCAACCACCCCTACCAGGACATGTGCCCCCACCACCAGGGTACAATTACCCACCACAAGGATATCCACCCTTTTCAGGACCTGGTTATGGAGGATACGCACCAGGATATGGGCCCCCACCCTCTCCCTATGGCCCTCCTGCACCATACCCCCATGCCTATGGCCCTCAATATCCTCCTGGAGGATATCCCCATCCACAATCTCGTGGAGGCATCAGTAACAACACCATGATGGGTTAGTCATGGCTCACATGTTTTACAACACATAAAACAGCAGTTTCAACTATATGTGAAGTATATACAACTTTAATCTGTGATAGTATAGAAATAGAGCAGAACAGATATTAGGATTAAATTTGAAATTACTATAAAATATTATATTTGCATACTCAGTTTTACGGAGTGTGCAGTTTTATAATGTACTGTGTGAGCAATAGTTTGATATTGTGGTTTTTGAAGCTTTTTTTTGGATTTTTAATATCTTTTATATATTCCAAATTTTTAAAGTTTTTGATTTGCTTTTATGGCTCACAGCTCAATATCTTCAAAAGTAACAAACTAAAAGTTGTTCCCAACATTGATTAGAAAATAAAGCAAGTAAAATAAAATTGCAATACACGATTTACTTGAACAGTAAGCTAAAATATCCAATACTGATAAATGCAGATGCGACCGTCTCAAACTTAATGCTTCTTGGTTTTTGTTAAAAGCATGCTTACAAACAGACTTTAGTTATAAAGTGATCACAACCAAAAAGAATTTGTTTGTAGGTGCAGCTGGGGGATTTTTAGCTGGAGCATTAGCTGGTGATTTGCTGGATATTGACATTTTCTAAAGATGTATTGCATGGAGCAAGATGATGTACAGTTAGATGATTATCCCCCCCTTTTTTCCCATCAACACAGCAATTTCGCCCAACCTATTAGTTATACACCTTTAACTTAATTTCTAGGTATCATTTAAGGAAAAACAACTTTAATTCAGAGAACAAATAGTTTATTGATTTTATAATTATAAGCATAATTATGATGTGCACAAACATAAGAAAAGATAATTATATAATATTTGAAATACAATAATTTATTTGAAAGCCTAAGTAACCTCCAATAAATTATTACTGGCCATGCATCCGTCTTTTAGCACATTCAATTGCATGATAATAATTGGTAAATAAAATTATACAACAGTGTAATCTTAATAAAATGTATGTAAGAGTAGAAATAGTGTGATAGTACATATAAATAGGTATGTAAGAGCAGGTATACATTATGTATAGCGCAACAAAATAAAAAATTATGTAGATATATAGACACCTATTTAATGATTACCGGATAGTCTCATTGCCATCAATTATTTTTTAATAAAGTATTACGGCTTGGTCGATACTTGTTAATAGTTTGTAGCTCAAAGTCATCAAGCAATAAAGTTATATAGCTTATAGTTCCAAGGAAAGATATAGATTATAGAAAATCAAATCTCTTTCATTCTTTCAGACTTGCACTTTGGACAGCAATGGATGTCCATCAAATGAAATACCTAAAAATTTAACAAACTTTACAACTGCAGTTTGATAACTATGCATATATAGCTTATTGATATAGGCATATTCTGAACAATCAAACAGCTTTAAACAAATCCTGAATTTACAGGGAGCAAAACATCTGCAAATTCACCATGTTTTTGATAAATCAATAAACACTAATATTTAAAATAGTGCAACTATTTGACTATCAAAACAGATTATCAAGTTTTCTAATTGTTTTCTACCAACTTCATTTAGTGGCTGTAGCATGAATTGGCTTAGCCTATGACAGTATTTGCTGATTAAGGAACGGTAGTGAAAAAATTGAGATAGCCAAAGTACTTTTTAATTTTATTATTAAATAATTTTTTTTTTTGGGCGCAGGTTGAAGTTCTCGTGAGAACATAACTTCTTATGCTGCATTTCTAATCTAGAACATAGGCTTTCCTCAATTTCTCCTTTACTGTACCTACCTCTTAAGTGTATAATAACATCTCTATTTTCTATTTGGTAAAGGTTATAAAATTAGCCTCATAGATTTAAAATAACATGCTACCATAATAATATATTATTATACTTGAGCCAACGCTGGAAGTATTTCACAGTTTAATTTTGAGCAAATAAAAAACAATTTCTGACTACAATAAGAACTCACCTTTTTGTGGATGGAACACATTTTACTAATCCGCCCTTTAAATGTGTACCCGCATATTATACACAATATATACTTTTCTTTGCGCCTGCATTCACAATCAAAATAACTGTCATAATCATTTTTCCACACTGAACTTATCATTTCAAATTTGCTTGTCATATTTTCTCTATCAGTACACAAGATACATTGACTTAAGTTACTTTAGCTAAGCAACTGTTAGAACTTTTCATAGTACAGCCAAGATAGGTTATTCACAGGCTTAAATGAACTGCACAATTAATATCACATTGAATAAAAGAATAGAGAATTATAAGAATTAAACATATTTCTTTTGACATATATTAGCATATTTATTCAACTTTAAAGGTCATAATTTGTTAATCTGAAAAATCTGTCTACTCTATGAGCAGTGCATTCCAAACAAAAACAATTCCCGGATTTATAAATTATAATATTTTTCCTCAAAGCTGAAAACAACTATTTGCATTTATCCGTAGTATAGTTTACTGTATGGTCTGACACTAACTCTATGCAACCACTGATCAATTCTTGATTCCAAGTTCTTAAGTCCAATCTGAGAAAACTTTGAGATCCTCACTACTCAAAATGTGTTTAGCTGTTTAAGCCTAATTATTATTTTATTGTGTAAACTGTAGTGTTGAGTTTACCCAGGGGCTCCTGTGGTGTAATGGTAGCACACTTGCTTGCAAGTCAGAGGACTTGGGTTCGATTCCCAGTGGGGGCAATTATTTTACAAGCTATTTCGGCCTTTAGTGAAGTGTAGTTGTAGTACCTACTCCGTAATTTGTTGTTATATAATGAATGGGCTGGTTATTTTAGTAATGGTGGACACTCTGATAGGATTAGCCGAGTAATTTGTAAACTTGTTTACCATTATGATTAGTGCTACATGATGTAGTGTAAAATCCGAGGCAGTGTACCAGTAGATTTCATTCTCAACTATAACAACTGACATGATATATTAGAAAAATACTCAGGCTTGCATCAGTTGAGAACCTGAATAAAAATGGCACTTAGTTGGTGAAATAGAATACATAATTATACAAACTAACTAAGGACATTATTGGTTAATCAACTGTGATGTTACTTGGTTTCTAATTGTTGCATTCAATGTAAACTTTTCATGTCCTAAGTTACATCTTGATGAAATACCTGCACCTACATATAAAGCTATCACAACTACACTAGAATTCTGACTAATGAGTTTTCAAGGCGCTTTAGTCAGTTTGATGAAACAAAATATGACTTGTTCAAAAGGTACCTTTGAATGCCAGAATGATGGTAATACAATCAATGTCCTAGTATATAACTTACTAACTTATAGTTCATGGATACGACAGGAGAAGAATGCTGGATGAGGTAGATTAGTCAAACATATATTTACATAAATAACTTTGCAAGATGCACTGAAAAAAAACGTAACAAAAATAAGGTTATATATGATCTGTACAACATAATGACAATTTGGTGAGCAAATAAATTTTTATGCGCAGAATATAACAAACTGAAAACAATGCCAGTTCGGCTCCAATTACATTCCAGATCTGGTAGAAAAGGGAGCAGTGATGGACTACATCAGCAATGTGTTGTTTAGCAGAGAATAACACTTATAAGTACAAAAACAATGATTATTTCCAACGTAAAAATAAAGCATTGAGCTGATAAATTTGAGCCAAAAAGTCTACAAGAACAAAATATATACAAAGATAAGACTGTAGGCACCAAAAATGTAATAGTAGCTTTTTGGGAACTTGAGGTTAAGTATTAGGAGAGAATGGCAGAAACAAGGTTAAACTTCTTTCAGTTTATCAGATCTGCACTTTGGACAACAGTTTATATCCATCAAATGGAACACCTACAAGAAGTTTCTATCAAATATTTCATACAAAAACTTCTCATTAGCTACATACAAATAAGAAAAATCTATTCTCACCAACATTATACCTTAGCAACTGATAGCATGCACTGTACTTTCTTACTAGCCAAAAAGGATCCTATGAAACTAATTTGCAATCTCGGGAACACTGACAAATGAGTTTCCGGTAATCTGACATCATGCCCCAATGTCCAAACTAACACTATAGTAAAAACCCAGGTAATTTCTAGAAATTAGATTAATTCTCCCCACAGGAATTTCCAAGATAAGTATGTTGCCCAGCAACACCTGTTATTTTTAGTTTAGATTCAAATCAAGCACTAGATATTTATTTTGATAAGGTTTTGAATGGTGAATAGCATAAATCTAGAAATTTAGAATAACAATAGTAGGATTACAAATAACAGTTATAAATACAATAACAGAATACATCATATTCATAATTATCTCACAAAAAGTAGTCTTCACTAACACAACCCTGTCTCGATTCCCCCAACTAACACCACCTTGTTCCACCTGCCCTTCTCATAGTCTACGAAAACATTCTGTGTCCACCTGAATAGGGTATGTAGTATAATGTTGAGTTACTGATATACCAAAAAGCAACAGTAAATGCTGAGTAGATCATACTACACACTCTCATGGCGTGGCCACTTCCTACTGCATCACCACCTCATGGTGCAAATGATTTTAGGTAACAATGGCATAGGTAATAATGGCACAAATGGTGAAGTCGGTAAAATTAGCACACTGATGTTACATTTTTTTGTCATTTGTGCCATTTTTACCAGACACCGGATACCTTCTGAATACCCTCATTGTGCGGACGCTTCTTACTGACTCACCCCTTCATGGTGTGGACACTTCTTACTGACTCTTCCCCTCAAAGTAAAACCACACATTTCACAGAAGATATCATGCTCTCCACGGTCACAAATACATGACACCAACTGCTCCTGTATACACATTTCATTAATCTTAATGACTGGAACTGGTGGAGCAGACATGACTTGTTGATTCAAAGTGATCTAAAAGGACAGCAGTCAGCTCTATAAGGCTTAAGCATATTGTATTATAGGGTTATTGCAATTCAGAATTTAGAGAAAAAGCTATGTTAAACTTTCAGTTAAATAGCTAATAGCTTAAATAGCTTTTATATTTTAGAGCATATTGTTTTAACTCTGTACTACTCAACCAGTTGAAATGTTCTGTGGAACACAATGCTTATTCCTGTAATACGACAGAGCAAAGCAGTAAATCACTGGCTTTCCATAGATGGGATGCCATAGAAAAACGCTAAAGATGTGCTACAAGTCACTTTCAAATAATGTAAATATTCCTTATTCATGATTTAGGCATGTGGATCTTGAGAGTAAACAAAAGAAGTCAAAACAAAACAGACTGTGTTGTCAAATCATCAAAATAATGGTGAGACTAGAGTAAATAAACATCATGTTTGATTATTAAATTATGACTACAACAGTGGCAACTGAATATATACTGTATATTATATGTATTTTACATCTTACTTTACATTTTATATTAAGTGATAGAAATGCTGAAATGTGACTGCAACCCAGCAAGGGTGAACCAGTAAGCACACTTAACAACCAGAAAGGTCAAAAGAGGAGAAGCAGCTGAGAAGTGGTGATGGAATGGTGGTGGTAGTAAAGCAGGCCTACAGTGACAGTAACAGAGGCAGTGATAATAAACACTAATGGTATGATAAAACCACAACTATATTGTGAGCAGTGAGGAATGGTTGAACAGAACCAGGTGACTGGGTGATTGTGAGCATCAGTTACTACAAGAATCTTCTGTGGTGAACAATTACTTCATGTGCAGGTTTATTTGTGTGAGCTTACTGAAATATAGATTCTTCAGTCGTTATTCAAGATTTACAGTTAAGTGAATGACACTATTATAGCATTTGTAACTGCTTATTATGACTAAAAACATGACTGATTAGTGATTAGAAGCTGTCACACTACAGTCACTATGTAGTAATGCTCTGACGTAAAACCTCTGGTAGTGATTAGTTACACTACAAGTACAATAATATAAAATGTTATAAATTTCCTTTTCATTGTGAAAGAAGCTTTCAAGGTACATTAAAAATAGCAAAATAAACAAAAAAAATTAAAATATCTAAAAACCAAGAAAAAAGTCACTGTCAGCTTTCAAAACTTACAGTTACTGTAGTTCAATAGTATTAGTTGAAGTGAGTTTTTTCAGACTAAATCTAAGTCGTGTGATTTTAAAAAGCTATGACTATGAGTATGAGTAATAAATTATTATAATAAATATTATAGCTTTTTTAAATATAAGCAACTGCAAGTATTCACAAAAAGTAAAACTAAAAGCAACTTACTGAGTAACTTAAGTTAGTATCAGTATGAGTAGTAATAATATTAATCATTAATATAAAGATAACAAAATATTAAATTTAACTGCTATTAGTATTAGCATTACTATGAAATAAATATTATCACTATGATTATCATTATGACATTAGTAATCATACTGATAGCGCCAAGGACAATCGCTGTAATATTTCATTTGGTGAAGCGAACTTGAGATAACGTCTGCAGCTAAGCGGAGACGCGATGCCATGTGGTATTTCAGCGCTGAATAGCCTTAGCCTGTGATTTTTAAACTTTTCACCCATTTCAATGTACAAAGAGTTGAAGGCCATAATAACATATTACGCTGCACTAGCGCAATCATTGAACTGGAAAAGAGTTCATGAACTGACAATACGCTGCTGGTTTTAAAACTATTGATTGGTCTAAAGCCTAAACTCTAAAATTAGCATTAAAACGGGGTCTATTGCGCTCCTATTGAAGTTCAATTTACAATAACTACAGAATACTGGCAAGGTTTAGTGATAGAAAAGGTATTGCTATAAGCAGCGTCAAGTAGTGAGGTGACCGGGTACAGTATTTGTATACGCATACTATATTATACGCCGAACTAATGCACTCACTCTCAGTGCCAACCAATTCGGAGCTTCTCAAGTTATTTTATAATGGAACACCCTTGTACGCCTAGCAAGTTTCATCATGATTATAATCTATAAATTATTTTGTTTATTACTATTACTATTAGTATTAGCTTTCACATCTGGAATAAATAAATAAAAACATATAACTATAATGAATAACTATAACATCTTAGTTTTTTAGCATGTAAATATAAAATTTGCAGGCTAGAGTCTCACTCTAACTCTAAGTCTTAGTCTAACTCAACTGCATGCTTACAGTAACTGTAAGTGTAACACTAACACTCTAACAGTTACACTGTTACAGTAACACTAACAGTAACTTACAGTTAGTGTTAGTGTTAATGATTTATGATTGATAATGATATTATTCTTACTTATAACCATTATTAAGATGATTACTGATTATTAATAATAATATAATGAGAATCATTATCACCATTATTCATTAAGTGATTATGATTATTAAAGTGATTTAATCATTTATATTAAAAATAAATGTACAATATGTGATTAAACTCAATCACATTCAATGTTTTAAAGTTACACTTACTAATCATTATCATAATGATGATGACGAATGTAAATATAATCAATCACAATCATAGTGACAATCACAATGTTTAATATTTACAATGAAAACTTGAATTTGACTTGAAAATAAAATTAAACATGAAAATATTTAAATATTATTATAATCAATTAATTAGGTTAATAATAACATTTTATTATTTGTTATAATGTTATTAATACTGATCAGAAATAATGAGTTTTTACTTCACCTTCTTGCTAATGTTACCTTAACTCACCAGTTACTGATTAGGGATACAGTAGAAATACTATGTAGTGTCTTTTTTTAAATAAACATTGATGTTATAACTATAAGTGTACAAATGTTTAAAGTATAAAGTAACTCAATAAAATATTAAAAGATCCAGCATTTACAGCTTTTTATAGTTGAAGGTTCTTTGTAAGGGGAGGAGGAACAAAAGCATTTATGTATGCTGTTATAAATATTTGAATGACATGAGTGCTTACAAATACTGCTGCAAGGGAAGCAGTTGTATGACAATAGAAGCACATACTATTACATAATGAATGGATGGTTTAATGATAAAAAGGGCAATTATAACCATTCACATGGGTTAGGGCTTATGCACTAAGAAATAATTACTAAAAATATACAAGAACTTTTAAATGTTTGTCCTCCAGCTCCTTGGCTTGCCATTAAAATATTTAGTTTTAATTATTTGTAACATAATTTTTATTTGTAAAAATGCCGTCAACAGCTTTCAAATAAGATAAGTTGGTTTTAAAAACTGCACTGGTATGTTTTCTATTAAGAGTTTTTAAATATTAATATAGGCTCTCCAATATAATTGTTCAAAGATTAGAACAATCCCATACTGGTAGCCAAGGTTGCCTGAATAATTACATATGAAAGCAAGTTGATTTTCAAAATACAGCTTTTCTGTTGTCTAACTTTTTTAATTGGAAAGACATTCTGTTCAGTTTTATTACTATATTGGCTACAACCTCGTTTTTAAAGATCAGTTCTTGATGGATCAAGCATTTGTGACATTAGCCACTAATGATCCATACAGTGTTGGTGCCTTGGTACTTGGTACATCTCTTCGTGAAGTCAAAACTAAGCATGCTACTGTGTGTATGATCACTCCAGGAGTATCACCATCAATGAGGTAGCCTATGCTTTTTTTCGTATACAGAGATTTTACAAAGTAGAAACATTTTTTGTCAGATTTTCATATTCTCATGTTTTTTTATGTAGAAAGCAATTAAATTTGATTTAAGTGAATAAAATATTATGAAAAGAACAGTTTTGAGCTATTTAACTTTCATGGAGTTGGAGAATAAAAGCAAAAATTAAAAGTTTTGTTCAATAAATTATTGTAAACTTCAGGCTGTTGAACTTGTTAAATGAGTTTTTTTTTTCAATTTTATTCCCTTTTATGTTTTTTTTCATGTTTTTTTGGTTACTGAGACCCTTACCCAACAAATACTATGTTTACACGTAATTTTGCAGCACTTGAAATTGATTTTGAATTTTTTTATATTGGAGTTGATGAATGTATAGTATTTAAAAATTTGTCCCACTTTGTAGATGTAGTTTGGAGAAGGTATTTGACGAGGTACACCAGGTGGATCTGTTAGATTCTGAAGATACAGCTAACTTGTCTCTTCTAGACAGACCAGAACTTGGCGTCACTCTCACTAAACTGCACTGCTGGCAGCTGACTCAGTACAGGAAATGTGTCTTCCTTGATGCTGACACCTTGGTATACGCCCCCTCTAACTAAGTGAAAATTTTAAAGTTCAGCAATTGTTATTGATTTGTATGCTGATTTTAGATAAACAGTGATTTTTCTCACATGACGAGGACGTTGCGATTTAATGTTGCAGCACCCCCTCTTAGCCTTTTTTACTTTACATATTTGAGATCAGCACATACATTAAATTTTCATAAGTTTTGAACCAACTTTAATTTTGGTAATAATTTGCTGATGTGTACTAAATACAGTAAAATGACCCGTACCCATTACTATCTTAAGATAAGAGCTGATGCAATGCTATATGTTTGCATTGTTTCATTCTTGGTCAATGATGAACAGAAGAAGACTTGCAATCATTTGAAAAGATGAATTTTTAATAGAAATGATTTGTTGGTTTAGAAAAAACACATTTCATCTGTAGTTTCTCATAATATAATCGTTATTTGATAACAGTACAGCAGAAATTGTCCAAATACAACTTCATCACTCGTTGGTTGAAACCCTAGTGAAAACCAGCATGTAGTTATAATTTATTACATGCTCACCTATTATAGGCTTTATAGTTACTGGTATATAGATACTTTATAGCATATTCAGCTATTAGCATTTAACATTGGATAATAAAATCTTGAGTATTGCCAGTTTATATACTAACACAGCTTGAACTCAGCATTTGATATTAAAGGTGCTGAGGAATTCAGATGAGTTGTTGGACAGAGAAGAGCTTTCTGCTGCCCCAGATCCTGGTTGGCCAGACTGCTTCAACTCCGGGGTGTTTGTATTCACCCCCAATAAAGATACTTTTACCAGACTCGTGGAATTTGCTAAAACTGAGGGCAGTTTTGATGGTAATATGCAATCCTTAGGACTTTGTATTTATTTTCTTTGATCTTTACATTCACAGGTTTTGGGTTGTTGAAAATTAGCTTTGCACTGGATTTAGCTACTGCGGTTCTTTGTTACACCTCTTTCATACCTTGAAGTGTAGAGAGATGCTTTTCTTCAGCCAAAAATAGGCTAATGATGCAGCTAAATTAAGAGAAAATAGCTCTAGTTGTTGCATTAAACTCTTCTGAACCCCAAACCTTCTGTGTATTATATCTTTTAGCATACAACTTATTCAATACAGATCTTTCTCATAGGTAACTGTGTTTATGTACCTAGATGTTTATTTTTAGTCAGTCTAATAATGTAATTGGTACTAGGGGCATTAGTAATTGAACTAGGGGTATTGATAATTGAACTAGGGGTATTGGTAATTAAACAAAGGGCATTAGTAATTGAACTAGGGGCATTAGTAATTGATCTAGTGTTAGTAGTAATAGACTTAGTGGTAATGATGATAGGATTATTGTTCATAATAATGTAACTAGTTTTACTAGTAATTATATTGGCTTATGTAATAACTAAACTAGCTAGCACTTGCTATTCAACGGTCATCAACCTACAGCAGCTGGTTTTAATTGTATTTTCTGGTCAACTCTGACCACTTATCCACTAGAATTGTTGATATTTATCTTAAAGCAGTTTCTCTTTGGCTATTAATTTCCATGGCTTTAGTACTATGATTAGTTATCAAGTAAATGGGTATTTCAGCTGTAACTTCGCATGTTTATTTTTTAGCTCAATATACTCTGGTTTTACCTATTGAATTAGAAACCTCGCAAGTTTTAGTTTATTGGTTTTATCATTTCAAGCCTCCAGACTTTGTAGTTTTAAACTTCTTAGCTTTGAGATTTTACTCACCTGATTATACTCTGAAGTCACCTGCCCCAATTGTCATGGCATTTACAAATAAGTCCAATGTTTATGTTGCAGGTGGTGACCAGGGATTATTAAACATGTTTTTTAGTGATTGGGCACACACTGATATCAAGAAACACCTCCCCTTCCTCTATAATGTTGTTCCACAGGCTACATATTCATACCTTCCAGCTTTTAGGCGGTGAGACAATTTCTAAATATTAAAAAGATAACTTCCTCTTGCATGTCTCACCAAACTAGACCTATAGTTGATTTTCTCTCACAGCGCTATCAGGCCAGTGGTGTTTCCTTTCGAGTAATTATGAATTGAGAAATTGGTATTTTAAAACAAGATTGTTTGTAAAAGCTGTTCTATTAAGTACCTGTAGTTATAATGTAACTTGGTAAAAACCGTCTTTTGTTGCTGAAGCTAATGAATGGTTATCATTTCATTTAAGAATAGAAATAATTAAATTTGCTTGAAAATTTTCTAAAATATAGTTATTCAGTTTAGTCTGAGTATTTGACTCAAATAACAGGTGAATTGATTCATAATGGTTTTGCATGCAGTTTGAGTATTTCCTGATATAGATTTGTAGACAGTAGTGTATAAATTTAACAGCATTTTTTTGTTAGGAGTTATTAACAACCTGTATAATATATCTTTACTTTGTAGGTTTGGATCTCAAACCAAGATTTGCCATTTTATTGGTGCATTCAAGCCTTGGGACTACAGCTACAATGAATCTACAGGTATTCTACAGTAACAATATTAGTCCCAATCTTTTCATGTTGTTCATTTTGTTTGATAATTTTTATGAATTTCGATGTACACTTGTCTTTAGCAAATCTCAGGGTTTATTGTCCAGGTTTTGGAATATATCTAATAAGGTTCAAGTCACAGTTGAATGAATTCACCGTACTTTTACTTGTGCTGGAGCCCAATAGTAGTTTGCCCCCATTTTATAACTGATTTAGGGATCTTTAAGAGCAATTTCTTTAGATCGTTTCATGTTACAGATTTAAAGGTCTTTCAGTGGTCTTTCTAAATAAAAAGTTTTGTTGAAAGTGAAATCAGTAAACTATGCCAAAGGTTTTGAATAAAACTATGCAATAGTTTTTTGCAGGCCGTAAGAGTTGTAAACTGTATCAGGAGTAGATAAATTCTATCAGTTTTATAATTTTGTGTTATTTTTGGCAATAATCTTTTATTTTTTGGTGATATAATAGAGCATCTGTAATGCTGAAGTGTTTTTCCATGTTATGACCACAACTAAGCATCTCTGCTGTCACTAACCTGTCTCAATGTTGCTACACTTATGTAGGTCAACCAGTGTCGGCTGCTTCTACTTCCTATAACGGCGACTTCCTGTCTCTTTGGTGGCAGAGATTTGTATCTAGTGTGCTTCCTCTACTCTCTCTCTCCAGCGCTGTAAGTTTTTAGTCTAGTGACATCATCTAAGGATTTATGATTCATTGTATTTCGGCAGAATAATGCAAGCTAGTTATAATTTGATACTATTGTCACTAATGGGATGTTTTATCCTTGTGATTGCGTTTAATTGCACCAGTCATTGTTTCTAACGATACTATTGAAATATTGAAATAATAAATTTTTTAAATGTTTATTGTGTTCACGGCTGTATGTAGTTCAGCTTATCAAATGTGATGTATGTGTAGACATTGAATATTTATTGTAGATAGAATTGTGTTGTATATACATTTATATATTAATTTATATTTATGCATCTATTTAATTTTGCTAGACTTTCTAAACGCAGTGTTACTCTATCTATTTGCATATGCCTGTGCATGGGTGGTCTGTTTAAGAAGATTTTGTACTAAAGCATTTTGCTATCTATTTTTAAAGATATTGTAATCTAATGATATTAACCTGTAAATTAGTATACGCGTGTAAGAAATATTATTTCTTAACTTCCAAGAAGCCAGGTTTAGAGACCAGGTTAAAGGAAGATTCACAAAAGAGCGAAACTGAAGCTACAGTTGAAACTGTTTCTGAGGCACCCCAGAGTGAACAGTCTTTTAGCATCACTCTTCTTGTATGTTCATTTACTAAACCTGATTGTCAATATTGTGTGCAGTGCATCATTTTGAATTATTTTGTCCTACTTTGCATGCAGCCAGTGAGTGCATTAACACTTTCTCAATAATTATGTTTCACCCTCTTCTAATTACCAGCTCCCTGTGTGTTTATTTTTTTTCAATTCTACTTTTCTAGTTCATTGAATGAAGAAATCCTGGTTTGGTGTGTATATTTACAGCTATTCTTCTTTTGCCTTCTTCTACTCAAATTTATCTATAAATAGTTGCATGAGTCAGCCGATCATAGAATTAAATCTCCCTGTTATGCATTTACTATCTTGATCAATGGGATCATTAGCGCTCTTTTAAATTTTACTTAGATTATCAACAAGAGAGTGTTACTTAGAAAGACAGTAAATTTAAAGCTTTAGCTATCCATGTTTTAATCCATTCCTCTTTTGAACTTCCCTTGTTATATATATCTGTGCATGGCCAGTCTTCTTTCAAATTTATACAATTTTGAGTTTCTGTTACTTGAGTGATTTGTAGTCTCATGCCAGTGGTTTAAAATAAATTTATGCAGTAAATTTGCCCTTGTTGATTCATTTAGTGGTTAGTGACCCTATAATGTATTCAAATTTTAGTATTGAAAATTTTAGATAAAAAGGTTGAACAAGAAGTTATCATTTTGATTTCAGTCAAATTGCAACAGTTTCTCCATACATTTAATCTACGATGTGAACTAGTTTAAGAAGACTGTCTCTTGAATACATTCTATAGAAATGCTATGTTGTAGGACATTTTTAGGCAAATGTATGCAGTTTTATAGGACACGCAACTTTGTGGGTAGTCAGAAAATCAAAAGTTTTCTAATAGTACAAAAGAAACGAAAAAAGATGCCTAATTAGATATCATTAACATGGATATTACAAGAGGCAGTCTGTATCATGAATTACTTTATTTTTGTCAACTCTAGCTTTCTAGTGGTAGGCCCGAGTTACCTAGGATGCTATATATGTATATATGCTATGAATGTATATATGTATATATGCTATTAATGTATATATGTGTATATGCTATGAATGTATATATGTATATATGCTATGAATGTATATATGCTATATACTTATACATGCTACATATCAAGTATAAAGTCTTGTCAAGTCCATTTTTAAGTCAATATCACACATTTTGATATTGAACTCCATGTAGGAGCAGGTGATGCCTCAACTTAAAGGTACATCTCTCGTTGGCAGTGAAAGTCATCCTGTCAAGTCACTTGAAGAGAGACAAACTGACTGGGAACATGGAGACATAGATTACCTCGGTGCTGACAGGTGAAGGTCATACTCCATTCATATAAGGACTCTCTTTGCAATGAACTAATATGCTTGCTGACTTCACTTAGTTTTACTTGTTGTTGATAGAAAAAGCATAGCATAGTTCTATAATGAGGCCATGTTGCGATGAAGGGGGGGGGGGTCATTCTGTGGTTCTACTTAGCCTTAAAATGTTTAATTAATAGTGTGCTCTAAAAATCATCTAAAGTGTTGGTAAATTTCTTTTATAGTGTAATTCCGAAACAATACTTACAGTTTTCCTGCAGCAAACTTTGTGTAGCTTTTAGTTGAAAAAGTTTCAACTGTATAAACTGTTGTACTTCCCAACATTAAAGTAGCCATAATTGAATTATGCTGCATATCTACGGGCAGTAGCTATTAGACCGATGTTAAAATGCTTTTGCAGAATTTAGTGATGCTGAGATAATATTTATAGGAGCAACTAGACACTAGGATGATTTTGCTTGTTTTGTAGCTTTGAAGAAATTAGAAAGCATTTAGACTCAGAGATTGGAGAAAGTTTGCCACGACAAATAAATACTCCACTCGCAAAGTCTTTGACTACAACTAAAGGGAAACCTCTTAAAAGTGCTTTGAAAAAGGAGAGTATGTTTGCTGACAATTCTTCTTAGTGTAGTAGGAGTTATCTACACAATATAGTGGGAGTTATCTACACAATATAGTGGGAGTTGTTTACAAAATATAGTAGGAGTTATCTACACAATATAGTGGGAGTTATCTACACAATATAGTAAGAGTTATCTACACAATATAGTGGGAGTTATCTACACAATATAGTAGGAGTTATCTACACAATATGTGTGTTCTACTTCGTGTAGTAAGAGTATTCTAGGTAATATAATAGGTGTCTAAAAAGTATTCTCCAGACAATAATATTTAAGTGAAATTAATGAGACAAACATAAGGATGCAACAGAAGTGGATGAAATGCTGTGGATTTAGCAACCAGAGATATTCTAGCATCATTATTAAACAGCTACATGTGTTGCAGTTGCTTATGCTGATTATTATAATAAACCCATTTTACCTTTAGTCTTTCTAGCATTAGTATTACAAAATCAATGAGTATTAGGCCCCATATATTTTTGCTATTTATTGAACACCAAAGAGTTTATTTTTGTTGAGAATTATAATATCTTTTTGCCACTTGAGATTGTGGATGCATTAGTTGAATGAGTAGCAATAGCAGATAATGTATAACCTTTAAGCATTTTTTGAAATCATATTTTGTGCAAGCATATGTAGTTATAAACGCACTAATTTGTCTATGTTACTTAGGTTGTATTACTTTGGATATTTACTTAATTCATCATGAACCAAATAAATGTCACAAATACTTAACATTATATTTTATGAGTGTAAATACAAAATATACTCATTTCTTTAGCATGAATGTGATGCAATGTTTAATATAGAAACAATAAATGAAGTAGGAAGAGAAATCTTGTCTCATACCAAACAAAAAACAGTCCTGACTACTGCGTATGTAGTAATACAATCTTTCATTATCTTTGGTGGTTACATTTGGAAAAATCTTGCAATTTCGGTGTATGGTGTCGGATGTTGCGACCATTTCATGAAGTATGTTTATACATGTTAGTATATTTCCACCACTCCAACCGCTCTATTTCACTGGTTTCATAAGCCACAGGCCATCATTTAGATAGTGAATGTTGTCAACTCCGATCCCCTTGTTCTTAGCCTTCAGCTCCTCGGAGCTCATTTTCATCAGACCAATAGCAACGGCGTGCTGCTTTCCTTCTGCCATCACCGCCACCACTTGCCCGCTTTCTACTTTAGACATCTTTGCTCCTGGGCGATAAATGAATGCACAGGTTACAAAAAGCATAAGGAGGTTCATATAGCTTATTGATTGTTAATAATGCCGCTACTAACACTGATGAAGTTACAGAGTATGTATATAAAAACTGGCCAGCAAAATTTACACTAAAATATTTTATCTTGTAAATGTTTTCCCAGACTACTGCATTGAACATTTGCAAAGTAAATAGGTTGCACTTTTTTATTTCTCTAATCTAGAGAAAGCAGTAAAAGTTAAACACAAGATGGGTGTGGATTCGCTATCACTAGAAAATGAGTTTAAATTGAGTCTGGATTAGGTGGGCAAACATCTATGTCCTGGTAGACTAAGTGAGAATATTAGCCTATGTACCTGGTGAAGTTAGCCCTGGGCACATGATATGAGCTCCGGAAAGTATAAATTTGATAGCACCTTTATCCACTTGTTGGTGGGGACATATGAAAGGGTCTACAGTACACAGGAATACTAATAACAATATTATAATGCCAAAAATAATGATATTTTCATCAAAATTACTGCTATAAAATTTATAATATATCAGTCAGACTTGGAAAGCTACTTTATTAAAGCTAGTAAGTTCCAAACTAAGTCACTCATCAAATTTTAACAATTTTTTTTATAAATTTAGAACTTTAATTATATTTAACTACATGGATTGCAGGAGGCAATTTGCCATTTCGTTATAATACAAATTTCAGCTAACCCATTTTTCATTGCATTACCAATCATTAGTTTCAGCAACAGATAACTCCAAAACGGAATATGCTATATAGAATCACTAGTCCACAGGTTAATACAATATTTGGCATAGAAATTCATTCCCTTTACTAATAATCACTAAAATTCTCAGTTGATTGAAGAAATATCGTTTTCAAAGCTTCCCATGACAAATATTTGCATTATCTCTATAATATAAAGTTTGCACAAATGCATACTTATAATTACAACCAACAGTTGCTACTGAGTAGTTTATATAGACTTGCACTGATGAAGTAACTTTAGAGTCGGATAGAAAACATCATCTCTCATTTTGAAAAAGAGAACATCACCGGTGTCGCCGTGAGCAAGCATCTCAACGTGGTCCTGGCTGCAACAGCAAAGAGGAAAGTAACTTAAGATGAGAAACAAGCCTCAATTAGCCACATTCTATATAAACTAAATAACCAAGTTCCTTGCAAACAATGACTGAAAGACTGATGCCAAGTCATGAAATCAGAATATTAACAGCTATAAGATCAGAAAAAACTGTGAAGTAGGGATTTTAGGTTTATGATGAAAACATTTTGATGAAAGCTTATAATCATATTTTTAGTATGTGAAACAGATGTGAGAAAAGTATTCAAGTGGGTACTACAGAAATTTAACAACAATAAAATAACAGATGAATAAAAACAAAATGTCTAGTGCTACTTATAGTTGCATATGTCATTGAGGTTTCTCAAATAACTCATTATTCAGACAGAATAGCTTTACACAACTCATTTTACACATTCCTACCATTTCGCAAGCTTTAGACCTGTCTTTTTTGGCACAACTTCATCCCAAATACTTTCTATCTGAGGGAACTGTTCGATAATTTTAGACTTCATCCCACGCTGCACTGATGATTTGAGCTGGTTTACACTTGTTACATTTTCTTTATCTACAAATCTAAAAACACCACACCTGACATAGTCTGCTCGAACAAAAATTACAACAAGAAATGCAATAGAAGTTTTGCATTATTGCTACAAAAATAAATATTAAATACATAGCCTTTAAGCGTAAGGATATGCTAATGAATGAGCTAAACTCTATAAAAAATAATAGAGATATATTCAGGTAGTTTAATTTACTTTCTTTATAACTTTTAGCGATTTATTTTAATTCAAATTGAATTATAACTAGGCCTGAATACATAATTAGTCACACACAGAACACAAAGATAGGGCTTTAATAAAAAAACTTGAGAAAAATAGTCACTAGGATGATAAGCAAAACATATATCAGGACAAAAGAGTACAGGTATATTACTTAAGTTCTTCAAGTACTAAATAAATAAATAAATATTTACTTGCTCCAATCGTACGCAGACAAGAAAATATGCCAATTGTGCTACTATATTTACCATTGCTGTAAGAATAAATAACTAACCTAAACTAAAAGCAAGAAAAACAAAGTTATAATTTATTTGATAATTATGCGAACGCTTCAACTTTTTGATCACAGGATTAGAAAAACATTATCAACAGATTATAAATATTACGTTGAACAACTAAAAGGCTTTTGTCACTTGGTGTTGGTCTCATACTTATTGTTACAATTATATGACTATGGCCAATGGGCTATAAACATATTGGTATTATTCATGATCATAATGTAACTTTAAACATTATAATTCTGATGAGAATTGAAAATGAATTTAACTTAAAACTAAATGCAAACTCTATGTATTTGTATAAGTAAAAATAAATGAAGACTGTACATACTTTTTGAACATCTTTATCTTTTTAGATTTCCACTCCTAGTAGCTATTACAAGACTCTTGGCACCTATTGAATATTTATAGATCAGTCAATTGGCTATTAGTATTACTGTTGATATTACTTCACTATTAGTAACTAACCATTAGCAATGATAATAGTAGTACTAGTAGTTTTGACTATTGTAAATGTCAAAATTGCTAATTTTAAAAGCAGATATATCAACAATTACGAAAAGTTATTACTATCAGTATTACTAATACTAATAGTATTTGCATTAATACATTACTAATAGTATTACTATTAGTTATACCTTTATAATTATTAGACTTTTACCATACATTTTAAGTTAACATTACCAGGCCTACAGTTACACTTACACTTACAGTGACTGACTTGGCTTTAGCCCTTAGGCTTAGATTTTACTTTTCAAGCACGTTAGCAATTATCATTATGGTAAGTTTTGGTGTAAGCAGCAGTATTACTATCGGTTTCAGCATGTCAATAGTTCTTGCACTTGCACTCAATCTCATGCAGTGGTGACTACTAAGTACAACTAGAATTACAACTACACTACTACAGTCACAGTGACACTGACAGGGACACTCTGACTCTCACACTCACAGTGACAGTCACACTGACACTTACAGTGTGAGTGACTCCACTACTCAGTAACGCTAAGAAATAGAATGATGTTTTAAAGATTACAGTCAAAAGAGCGTTGTACAGTTGCCATTGTATTAAATTATCTATTACCAGTACTAGTGGCACTACAAGTAGAGGTATAATATTATTAACAATATAAAAATTATTTTACTGAAAAAATAATATTCAATGATTATGAATGCGGATATTATGAAGCAATGTTTTTAACCCACAATGTAAATGCCAGAGCTATTAACCCTTGCATTTTACAAATAAAAAAAAAAACGTTGCGATTTATTTTAATAAAAAATCAAAAATTTTTATAAATTATTCAAATTTATACTACAACAAATATCGGATATGTAACTTCAATATTTTTATGTATAATGCCGATTAGAGCTTCAACGAACCTTGACATAGAAAAACAGCCATGACCTAGCCGTAACAAAGTTTTTACTTTGCTAAGTATTTCCCAATGAACTCAATAATTATTAACATTCCAGCTAGTGGTTTCCAGCTTTCCAGCTATTCCAGCTCAGTGGTATTTCCAATTTATTGAGGGACGTAGGCTATAATCATAATGACTATGTAAAATTTACTGGGGTCTTGATTTTATTTAATTTTATGTAATAATAATTAGCCTTCGAGATTAAATCTTCTTAACTTCTAATATAAATGACTAAGAGCTGTCATGCAAATCATTAAGCAATAGCCATAACTTACTATTACTATTAGTATTATTACTGTTATTATGACTATTAAACGTGGAGTATCAGTATAACTATAAGTATAAAACTTATTCTTATTATTATTACTTATTACTATTAGTTATTAGTTTAAGTTATTACTTATTGAATTATTAGATATTGTAATTATTATTATTAGTATTACTGAAGTATTACATTTTGATTTAGTTTTACTATTACTATTAGACTTTACTAATATTATTAGTATTAATAATATTAATAGTAATACTAATACAGTATTACTAATACTGTAATAGTAATACTAATAGTAATACTAAATCTAATACTAATAGTAATACTAATACTATTTCTAATAGTAATACTAATAGTAATACTAATAGTAATACTAATAGTAATACAGTATTACTAATAGTATAACTATTATTAATATTATTAGTATTAGACTTACTCTTACTCTTGTTTCTTAGTGTTACTATTACTATTAGTATTACTATTACTATTAGTATTACATTTACTATAGAATAGGTATAACTATAAGTGTTACTATTAATATTACTATTATTAATATTATTAGTATGATAGTAAGTTAGTTTAGTAAGTATGTTAGTATTACTATTAAATTATTATATTTAGTAAATCACAGGTGATGGATCTTTTAACCTAATGTGTTTGACTTTGATGCTTCCAGTATGACTTGCGACAGTGATTTCCATATTATAATTAAGAATTACTTTCCCTTTTCATTGTTTTTCATGAATGTGGACTCTTAATTTGCCATTTGCTCATTTTATTATGCTGTCACATGATATAGGAATGTAAGAGGTATTGTGAGTGTCCTATTATAACTATTATAATTCATTGCAATGTATTTAACCTTTGTTCAATTGAAGTATTCATATTTTACTTGCATATATTAATGCTTTTATTGTGTTAAGATTTAATATTTATAATACTACAAATACTAATAAAAATGAATTCATCTTTGTTTGGTTGGTATCTATAGTAATGGTGGGATATTAGTTTCAAGTATTTGCCTGAAGACTATTATATTTATTTACAATTCACCACCTTTGAAGATTTAGTTGCTGTTTATAGGATGGCCGAGTTAGACCGACTACTGAGAGATGCAAAGTCTACTGTAGAGGGTCTCTTGTCTATGCCCACTGCCAATGTTTGGTCTATATACGGAGGGCTCAAACGACTCAGTCTCTGTCTAGAAAATATTCTCAACCACGGGCTCAAATACTCACATGTATGCTTTCTTTGAAACACTCTTGAGTATCACTTATAGCAAGCACTCTATGTTTTTTATGATTTAATATTTATGTTATAACTGTTTGGTGAATTTAATTGTATTTTTGTTTGCAGACAGTTAATTGGTTTTGAGGTTTGTTCACTACTGCTCTGTTCTGTATTAATTCTTGCAATGGTGCACTAAAATTATTACACTCTTCAGCTTTAAAAAGAGTTGACATTTAATCCTTGTTTGCAGCTCAGTTATTTAAAGTTCTGCAAAATCTTTCAGTATTTGTTATCATTTAAAGTAAAATATTTTTTTAATATTTAATGCAAAGCTAAATTTCAAAATTTAAATTCAACTTTCAATTGAAACTATTTGGATATGAGTATGAATAGAATAAGTTATTCTGATTCTCGATCTTACTATCTTACTACTTTGTGAGCTAAAGAGTGGTTGCTCAAGGTGGAATATGTAAACTATATGACAGCATGTTTGTGCCAAAAATAATTCATAAGGTACTCTCTTCCTACTCAGTCAACTCTCAATTCACACATTCTTTCTCTTTGCTCTTTTGGTATGCATTATTATTCATTACTATTACAATTACTATTCATCTTGAATGTCAATATATAGTACAAAGGTTGCATCATAATATTATATTCAATGTGTTATATAATATTGTTATATTTATATTTAGTTACCTAATCAATCATCTACACTAGACTATAGTCGGTTCATTAAATCTCTGCAATGGCTGAATCCAGTTTTGGCACCATCTGCAGAGAAAATTAGAAAAATATCCATTGAAGAAGACATTTCTGAAGGTATTTTGGAGTTGCCCACTATTTTATATCGATAATGTAGAAAATCTTCAAATCTTTTTGTAGTAGTTTTTGATCCCATTTGTTAATGTCTAGTATAACATTAGAATTTTTTTAGTGTCTAGTCTTAAGCTTAGCATTTCAAACTGATACTGGCATAGTTTTATAAGCGAGGAGTTTAATTCAGTAAATTAACTTTGACATTTTTGAAAAAGTTTTATATACTGCATGACATTGCAATACAGTTTCAAGTTTAGATATAATTTTACTAGTTGCTGAAAGGCAAACATTGTTGTAATTCCAAACTGTAACTCAGGACTATATATTACAAACCCCAACCTCTAATCACCTCAGTGATATCTTGTCGGTATAATGGGTGTACATGCACCTATAAAGTATCCAATTCATATGCTCAAATACAAATAATTCTGTTGAAGTACTGTAGTTATTTTCAACTTATTCTTCGCAGTTGCACAGTAAAGTTATCAATTTTTAAATCTGATATGTGAACAATAAAGATAAAGAGAACTGTAGATTACCAAAGTTAACTTGTACTGTGTAAAATCAAATCATTCAGTTTGATAGTTATCAATTTAGGCTGATGTTTTTATCATTTTTGTCTTGTTCTGATAGTCTGGTATATCTCAGTGTGTTTGTATAGTCCGAGTAATTGTTCTCTATTCTGCAGGTAAAGCCTGGGTGAGACACAGTCTACGTTCTCATACTATGCTAGCTCAATTGAAGACTCTAGTGTCTGATGAACAGAATCTCCTTAGATTTTACAATGGTATGTTTTATTGTATCACAAGCTTATATCAGCTGCTTTAGACTCCTCTAAGTAACAGATTTTGGTAATAAAAATTATAAATCTCCGGGTGATGTTAGGAAGGCCATTCAGTCATAGCTGCCTCTTTGCTACAATAAAAAACAAGTCCTTAGCCTGCTTGCAAGACCCTTACTGTCAGGGGTTCTCACAGGGTTGGAGACTATAAACATAGGCAAGTTCTACAACTTTTATGGAGGCCGGGCTCCTATAGCTAAGTGCACAGTGTTCAATGGCTGGTGATCTGTTAGAAATTATTACCATCTGTAATTTTGAAATATTCAGTAATCCTTGTCTGCTGACCAGCGAATAGATGGAATATTTTGGTTGCATTTGTGAATTAAGGTCAAGTGTAAAATTCCCTATAGCCTCCAGCTTTACCAATTAATATATTTAGTTGAAAGTTAATGCAGCATTGAACATGACATTTCTCTGTAGTTATAAACCTCTAATGCTGTACATTTAGTGAAACTTGTTTGTCAAAGTCTTTTGTTTTATAAATAATAACAGGCTACTTTATTTTGACCTCTGCAGTATTGTTGTGGTTGCTAGCAACTCTGTAGTATGTATTATTATCTGTATTTATTGAAGAGGGGGAGGGAAAAGGAGTGGATAGCTACCCTCACTAGTTTTAAATTCAACTTGACTTATCATTGTATACATGACAAACTTGTGAATACAATTAAGTTTAAATAATTTTTGGTAAACTACTATGCTTATGAATATATTATAATGTAGAAACCATTTGCTATTGCAAATGCTTGTCAAAGTGATAACACTAGAAAAACACTCATATTGGAGGGTCTAGCCCTACCCTTTGCTCCCTCCCCAATTTCTCTCAGCCTCATTTTAATTTTGTTTGCTAAACCTGTTAGCATTTCTCTATTCTATATCTTTTGACAATCTCCAACCCCTTTCCATAAATTCTTTATCCACTCCTGCTGATTTGAGATAAGATGAATCGTGCTGTTATCAAGTTGTTGTGATATCTCCTTGTCCCCATCACCCAATCAGTGATTTGTCAGTCACTCTTATCTCTTTATATAGTGTCTCTCACCATCTTCAGTTATTAGTAGTATACATAGTTGTATAGTATCATTTGGTGTTCCTGCAAAGTATTAGACTAACTGAATATCGGTTGTAAGTGTACTACACAGAAATGGTGAGAAATTGCTTACTACTAGTTTTACTGTGTTGATTCCAAGTTTTTCAAGTTACTATTCAGTTTCAGTCTTTTAAATCTATTAGTATTATTCAATTAATTAAACTTATTATCACACCTACAGTTATAACTTGTATAACCAAACAGAATAAAGCACTAAATGAAGTTCTTTAGTTTAGAATTTTTGTTGTTGAAATATTGGTTTAATGCAGAATACATAGAGTATGGGGCAGCTGGTAATTGTATTCTCTTACCCCATTTCTGTGTAATATATTACTATTATTCTGATCATATTCCAGTGGTTGTCTAGTGATGCCATATTGTTTTAGCTTTGTTAGTAACAAAACTGTACAGTTGTGTATGGTTTACAAGATAGTAGAGTGTTATTATACTGCTCATTATTGAATGATGAATCACAACTAGATGGAAACATTTAGCTTTAATGTAGTTTAATTAGTAAGTTTTTTATTTATGTAATTTAAAATTTTTGTTTGAGACTGATAATTGAAATAGGTGCAGTAATGGAGAAATTAGGAAAAGCCTGTGTTCTAGATTAGAAATGTAGCAAAAGAAGTTATGCTCTTGTAATGATTTCAACTCGCTCCCCAAACCAAAATTGAATTAAAGAATTTAGGCTATCTCAATTTCTCCACTACTGCTCCTAAATGTTGTAATTCTCATTGTTGGTGATTATTTTGGAGATTCTTTTGAGTCATTTTGAAATGCCTAGATACTGTTTTGACTGGATTCATATTTAGTAATACAGTCTTGTGTGGTTTGGTATGGTGAGTCATATGTGTGTTGATCAGTTTAGGTTTTCAATTGGTTTGGTTCAACAGTCTGAAAACCTAGGTTTGTGCAACTTCTTTCTGTATAACATCAGTTATATGACAAAGTTTAGAATACTAAGTAATGTAGTCACCCGCACTGTGGGTACCATATGATTAAAGAATTCATGGGTATCAACCTTTGGCTGGTTGAAGGGTCAGCACAGTAATATGTACCTTGCTCACTAACGCAGTCAGCTGTAGTAGTTAACATGTACTTGAGTTTTCCAACCTTCACCAAACAAGATCTAAATTTTACAGAATCATGCTTATGTGACATCTTGATTTGAGCTCTGTATCTCTTATCAAAGCAGCTGCTATTTATTGAACAATTTCGCAATTTCTGCCTTTTTTGTCAAGAGCTGTATTTATATCAAGTAATCGTGCTCTAAACCTCATGCCTCTAAAAATGATACTGAAAGCAGAAATTTGGCAAAGTCAGCAATTTATTGAGGCAGATTGACTGAGGGGAGCAGAGTGAAAGAAGTTTAGATAACAGAAGATGAACAACTAATTGTACTAGCTTCTAAATTCTACCTGGAATTACCTTATCTGACTTTGAATTGATTCTTTTTTATTGATTACCACTTGGCCAATTAAGAAGTCATATACAATTGTGCAGTTTTATAATACAGCTAATTCTATAGGATACTAGTATTAATATTTGTAAAATAAACCAAAGCAAAGCAGCAACATTTCTAAACCACCCCCCCCCCCTTAACCAAAAACTACATCAAAATCTGTCCCGAGTGCAAGTAGTGCTGATAATGTGTATTCCAGTCTCTAAATCAGGTTGCTTGTCATGACCGATTCATATTTCAAACCAAATTATGTTATCACTCATCTGAACAGTGATACCACAGTGTTATTTACTCTGTGTAGTAAATAACACTGCCCTTTGCATATGTATATAATATTTACTATATACGTACATTATAGTTTGTATTGCTGGATTGTAGATGACGCATTTCTCTGTAATCATGACTATTTCCAAGCCCTGTGTGTCTGTTTGGAAGCCGTAGATAAAAATCAATCTTCTCTACTCACCAACATTGATCATAGCTTGGTAAGTGAAGATAACTCTCACCAACATTGACCATAGCTTGGTAAGTGAACATAACTCTCAATAACAGTGATTATAGTCTGGTAAGTAAAGATAACTCTCAATAACATTGATCATAGTCTGGTAAGTAAAGATAACTCTCAATAACATTGACCATAGTATGGTAAGTGAAGATAACTCTCAATAACAGTAATCATAGTCTGGTAAGTAAAGATAACTCTCAATAACATTGATCATAGTCTGGTAAGTAAAGATAACTCTCAATAACATTGACCATAGTCTGGTAAGTGAAGATAACTCTCAATAACATTGATCATAGTCTGGTAAGTAAAGATAACTCTCAATAACATTGATGCTGATGATAGATACTGTTTATGTATTAATGAAAAATGCTGATGAAAGGTAGCAGTAACAACCAGAAATTATACCCATGGCAAGACAACACTATGATGCTATAAAATGATGAATTAATCATACAAACAGTTTATGGTGTATTTTGTGTCTTTAGATATCAAGAGGACGTTCCTCTACCTCTTCGTCATCATCACCATATACTCCGAGGTCAAGGACACATACCCAGCCTACTGGTTAGTGCTAAACTTTCCCTGTCTTCTCTTGTAGAATTATGTTGATGTTGTGTCTGAATGTGATATAATCACTCTGTAAGAGTATTTAGCTAGTAAATCATCATCTTATTAATTCTATTGTTATATTTATTCTGTCTACACTACCAACTGTCTTGCACAATCAACTTCAAGTTTCGGCTTAATTTCGTTGTTTTAGTGTTTATTCGTTTATTAATTCTGACTTTCTATTGTTCAATGTGCTGTTTGTAGACCCTTTAACTCAGGAATTGACCTCTTCAACAGTTTCATTGAGGTCCAAAGCAGAGCCGGCCATGACTCCTGCCAAAAAGTGGGTGGAGTCTTCTAGAATGTCCCAAGACAGCGTCACGCTGGATAATATACTTAACAATGAAGAGGAGACACACAACTCCAATACACATGTACGTAGATTTACACAGAAGTATTGTGTGTTGTTTTGATGGCAATGAAGTAATTTATTCAAAGAGGTTTTATCATTTTAGATCTATTTATAGAATAGGGTTAGAAACCTGTAATGTAATTTTAGAAATTTGGCCAAGTTTTAGCACTATTGAATTATTGCCATCATTCAATTGTCGGTTTTCAGTCATTTTGTATACATGTAGTTATATTATTGTAGATTTCTTTTCCAAGGCAGACGTCTTATTTATATCTAGTGTTAAAATTTTTTTTGCTAATATTTGCTCAACTGGCATTATCTCGGCGTTTGATTTAATCTTTACAGCCAGCCAATCAAAAGAAAGTTAGTAAAGGAAAGCAACCAATGAAAGGTCACCAAAGGTCTAAATCAGAACTAGGCTTTTCAAAAGGTCAACATAAGCTGAAATCCGCACTCGTTCAGCAATCTGTGGACAGTGTAGACGGGGCGGTCTTCTCATCCAGCCTGCCTGATAAGAACTCTTCTATGGCTCATAGGCTACACAATGCCAGCAGTGTGTCCAGAGGTAAGGCTAGCCTATAGCCACGTGTGTATATCATCATGATAGTAATATAGGTGTTCTCTCTTTTTCCAGAGTTGTTCTCTCTCTGAAATAATTTTCTAAATTCAGTTAGAAAATTTAAACACACTGAGTCAAAACAATGCAAAAGCTCAATGACATTTACTCTAGTACCTAGCTTGCACATGATTGGCTTCTCCTTTGAGTATCTATTTCTAAGCAATGTAGTTTTCTGTAGGTGGAACTTTTAGTCAAGGTTTTTTAACACAGCCTAGCCCTGGAGAATCTCTCAAGAGTTACCTATCATCACAAGATTTTGATACCTGCGCCGAACTTGACAGGGTTAGTCTGGTGATTGTGTTAAGTGTAAACTGATACATCTAAAAATATTCTGCTAATTTAGTCATTTGACTCCATATTGTAAATTCTTATTGTTTACAAGTCTGCTTCTAAATTTTCTACCACTAGAGTTGTGTGCAAATGTGAATTTTAAGAATTGTCTTCTCGTTGAATCTCGTGTTTATCTCCCCTCACAGGAGAATGCTCACTTTGCCATCTCAGAGGCTCTGATAGCCGCTATAGAATACATGAAGTGGAACCAGGTGTTGAGGCCCGCTGAACCCCCCCTTCTTGAGAACCTGTCTCAGCTGGAGGACAGTGAGCTAGAAAGTGACGAGGAGATTGTGAGGCTAAAACAGAGAATAAAGGTACAACCTGTAACTGTATATTTAAGGGGACTGTCGTATTTTATTGACTAAAAACGTTGATATATTATAGGGGTAAATGCAGCTTGCTGTTTTCAACTTTCTAGCTAATATGTACATGGTGTAAAAATCGCATATTTCTGAAATAACTTGTTTTGTATTGAAATAAAAGTTTAAACTACTGAATAATTGGAAAGAATAAATATTTTGGGTGTAACATTTTGCGTTCAGTTGGAATATTATACAGTAGTGTTCAGCATGTGTGAGTAGATGCAGTATGTACAGTATAGTTGCATTACGTCACTGTGTGTTCTAATAAATATTCGGTTTGGCAGGAGAAGAAAAAGCAGAGGTTTATGAAAAAGCACGGTTTGGCCAGTGAGAAGAGTAGTAGTGGGGCAACTCCAAAGTCTTCATCTCACAGTAACTCCATCAGAGACTCAGGTAGGTCCTACTTACCTGGTGATATTATCTTCTGCAGATGGATGCTGTGTGTGTGCTCTATACTAATTGTGAAATAATTGGTATCTTTTAAGCAAATTGAGCTTATCACGTGCTGGTAAAAATTTTGACCTATTTGAGATTTCATTATTTGAGTTAACATTACTGCAGATTAATACTATTTACTGTACTTCAGGTATTTATTAATTGCTGCAGATATGTGCTATTTGCTGCCGATAGATACTAAGTCTGTATTGATTGTCTGCACCACCTCAGATTGGATTTTTAAGCGATTGACAAGGCAAGACTGTTTTTTGCTGTTTTCATGGTCAAGGCACTGAAATAAAGCAAATGTGTGTGGTGTGCGACAGAGCAAATACTGGTTAGTCTGCTGTAGATAGATACTGTTTCCTGTGATGTAGTTAGATATTTATTGTTGCAGATTCCATGTTTAGTGAAGAAGACGAGTACAATAGCTCTGTTCCCTCCGACACAGACTCTTTGCTCACTCTTCGAGATGGATTACTATTCACTGATAGGCTGTGAGTAGTGATAGCTTTCACATGATTGGCTAACAATGTTGGGTTCACTCAGTAGTGATTCACTGTGATTGTAACTCAGTTAGTAGTAGTAACTCAGTTAGTAGTAGTAACTCAGTTAGTAGTAGTAACTCAGTTAGTAGTAGTAACTCAGTTAGTAGTAGTAACTCAGTAAGTAGTAGTAACTCAGTTAGTAGTAGCAACTCAGTTAGTAGTGGTAACTCAGTTAGTAGTAGTATTAATAATAACAACCCAATTTTAGCCATGTTAAATGGAGGTATTAATTTCCTAACAAATTATTAAACATTGGAGTGGAATATTCAGCAAAACCTTTGGCTTGAAGCTGCATGCTTTGCCATCATTTAACGTGGTATTTTTTCTGCAACGGAAACGCCATTAATACTTTTTATAAAATATTTTTCATTAAAAGTGTGTTTTCTTAGTGTTATACAGTAGATAGGCGTTGCATTCGAGAAAGTGAAGTATGAGACTGTAGAATGGCCTTGACACTTTCTACATTCTTTTTTTGAGGGTTGGATCTGAACTAATCGCGGCTGAATTGGAAATCCAAAAATGATTCTCAATTATTTCACTTTGATGTATAAACCTTTTGAATTTGAATAATTCAAAAATAGCTTGGTAAAATTTTTGTTAATTTGTGTTGAAATTGAATAATTTTTTTCATCTATGTTAAGTTAGGAGTTAAGTATATGAATAAATGTAATGCAATAACAATAAAAATACTAGTATATGTATATGTATAAACTAAGTTCCCACAATGTGTGTAGGTCTGATAGTGGGCTGTCAAGTAACGTCAACCCCTCTGCTGACCAAGTAGCCCTCTCACTACTCAGCCAGTTTAATGAGTATCATCTACCCAAAGCTGATGAACTGGTCTGGCTGGTATCTGAGAAGGAGGCACCTCAAGCTGTGAGTAATTCCAGCTCTGTATAACCAAACACTTATCTAGAATGTTCTGTAATATACAAGACAATCTTGTCACGGTGTAGCAACAGTAGTCATAGTCACAGTTTATACTTCCAGTAGAACTTAAAGTAGCAGTTACAGCAGTCATCGTTACAGTTAATAGTCACAGTAGCAGTCACAGTTATTAGTAACAGTAACGGTCATAATTTACAGTAACAGTTAATCAATTTATGCTGAACAGCTACTACAATAACATAACATAACATGACATAACACTATTATGTCTCTACTTCTATAAAGTGGTCAGATCTTCTAAATTTTTGTAATTTATTCTTATTAGCCATTTGCATTTCTTGTAAACAGTAATTGTTAGATTTCACGCATTATGTTCCGTTAATCCATCCGGGTTGGCTGACTCACTCTTTGACACGCTGTCTGTAATACTCTCAGTTGCTGCCGCTACCTGACTCGCTGCCTATCTCTCCTGACGACATGATGGAAGGTAGAAAAGGAACTCGGATCCGTGGAAATGCTGACTGGGCTCCTCCACGACCTCAGATTATCTTCAATATTCACCCCAACCCCGGGTTAGTGCTGCTTCTCTTTCAACTGCTCCACCAAAACACACTGGGTTTCCATTTATTTTCCATGATGAAAATTGAAAGCAAATAAAGTACTAACAGCTTTCTATAAAAGTGGGTGCCGGAATCATTATTGCATCAGTTTGACAAACCCTTTTTTCACAAGTTGAATCCTTTATTCCACTATATTTTACTAAATTTGCTGTCACAACTCCAATAGCACTTGAAGCCTCTCCATGACTCATAGCCCATGTGACTACTAACTCATGGCTGAGTCACGCTCTGACACTAGTTCCACTTCCATGCTTAGTCAGCTTTTAGCTTCAATAAAGCCTCAAATACTCCGATATTGGCTTAAGAAGTTATCTCCCCTGTTTGTGTTGGTATAAGTCATCTCTATGTAACTCATCTTCTTGTATTTCAGGAGAAAGATACTTATTAGTAAGCAGAACTACAGGTGTGCTGGCTGTGGTATGAAAATAGAGCAAGGTATGCCTTTCTCTCTTCTCTCTTTAACTCTCATGTTTAATTTGAGAAATTCTTATATTTTATCTCACTTCATAAAAAGTTGATATGCCTGCATATTAGTGAGGCAGTGCGTTTAATGCAATATTTACTTTAATAAAATATTTATTTTAATAAGTTAATTGTCTCATTTTGAACACATTAAATTTTGCATTAATAATGAGACCAATTGGAACATGAAGGCCAGAAAAAATCCAATAAAAAAGCATTGTTTTGGTTGCTTAAATAATTTTTGGTTGTGAACAACGGTATTTATATAAAAATTTTCTGCTTTTTTTAAAAAAGTGATTAGTTCTCGAGATTGCGTCACTTTTTCACCAAATACTGCCATCTAAGTACAGGTGTTTGAAGGAACATCTGATCGCAGGATATTGCGTCATTTTAAGCATATTTCACTCGTTTTTTAGTCAAAATAGTTTGATGCAAAACCTTTTATTTATTTTCACAGGAGCTTCAGATACACAAGTCTGCACTTTATTTTAAGTTTTTGACTCAGTGATGCGAATAACTACAGCGTGTTTGTTGCCGAGTAGCAATACGTGAAGAAGGAACTATACTGTTGCTAATCTGTGGTCTGAAGTCTCCATTGTCTTCTCATGTCATCACATATTGTAGGTTATTTGAAGAGGTTTAGATATTGTGAATATCTGGGTAAATATTTCTGCCATTGCTGTCACACCAACAACTTATCTATTATTCCGGCCAGAATTCTTCACAAATGGGACTTTACCAAGGTTAGGACAACTCCAATCACTCTATTCTGCCCAAGTATACAAGGCTTTTGATTTAACTACTTGTAACTGGTAGACCCGTTATAAGGTGGTTGAAAAAATTACTGAAACCTATTTGATGATGTTTTTTTTTGTAATTTGAAAGTTAGCAAGAATATTTTGTCACAAACATGGCCGTGTTTTGTTGTTATTGGCAGCATATTTACCATATTGGCATCATATATTTTATTGGCAGCATATAAACTGTTATTTTAGTACCCGGTATCCAAGTTCTCATTTGATCTCATTGAGAGAATGGCAGCCGACCCACTCTTCAATGTCCTTGACATCAGCATAGGTTTACTGCAGAAAGTCAAGACTCTGCAAAGAATTACTCGTTCTAGATTGCAGCTTCGTTTTTCAAGACCCTTTCTGGTCTCCTGCAGACTGGCCACAGAGTAAGTAGTCTGAGTACTAAGTGAATAGTCACAGTACTAAGTGAATAGTCACAATACTAAGTGAATAGTCACAGTACTGAGTGAATAGTCACAGTACTAAGTAGTCACAGTGCTAAATTCTGCAGTGTTGATAACTGACTAGCAGTGACAGAAGTTTTCTAGGCTCTTAGTGTGAATTTCTTGTGTGTGTATTTAGGAAACTTCATATTTTAGATTTTATGAGAAAATGTCGGCAATACCTTCGTACATGTTGGACGATGTACATTTATACTCTATAAATGATTTGCTCAGTGTAAGTGTGTATATATATTATATATATAATCTACATGTGTTATATACATAGCTTAATCAGTGTAAGTGTTGTGTATATTATATATATGTACTCCGTTATAAGTAAGTTAGCTAGTGTAAGTACATAACTTTTAGACTAGTCAGCCTATCAGAGCTCTTTGATTTTGAATCATATCTGATAATCCAAAATTATTAATACATCTCGCTATTCATGAAAATATTTTCAGGGACAAACGCCAATACTTATTCGATTTACTATGTGGACAGACCCAACTCAGCTGTGTATTTGCTCTTCAATTGACTTACTCTGTAGATATTACACCCGCTCTAAGTTTAAACATTTATCCAGATATATTTTAGTGTTTCTTTTTACATAATTATATATACTATTTTATTATATTTTTTCGTATTATATTGTGTTATAGTCATAGTTACAGTACTAAATTACTGTTTGTAGGCCAAATCTAAAGTCTTAGACCGAGAGCTGCAAGAAGTGGCCAAGTCGGTGATAAGTCATATATTAGATTGCCCAGTGAGTATATCTTTTACTACCTTCATCATCACCAACCCCTTAGATACACTACGCCCCTAATTACCAACCCCTTATGTACACTACGCCCCTATCTGTATGCTAACCGTCTCAACTAATATAAAAACTTCTCAACATTGAGCAAGTCACAAACATTAGCTGGTTTAATAATTCTCATTTATGTTCAACAGTTCATACACTTCATTAGTGCATCACATCCTTGTTAGTTAATATTGTGTTATATAGTACATGTAGTATTGTGATTTGGAAAGAGAAATATAAAAAATGCTGGTTATAATATACCTAAACACATATGTTTAAGTGTTCTAGGATATATAGCTGGACAGAATTCACGGTTTCTGCTGCAGTAGCCATAACCATTATCTGTTCATATAAATAAAGCTACAGTCTAGTAGAAGTGATGGTCTGAACAGTACTATAGTTTACTTATGGAATGTTAGCTGAATTTTCACTCATAGAATGTCAGTGTTGAAGAATTTCACAATTTGGTTTTAGTATAAGTAAGGGGTGGGGGCTGAAAATAGCCTTAGATACTATACGGCTAGATGATCATCACAAACCTGGGTTCTTGTGCTTTGTTGGGAATTTTTTTTACCCAGGTTACATAAAGAATCTCTGTCTATTTACTGTATTCAACGGGAAGTTGTCAAGTTTTTAGTTATGCCTGTATAAAGGTTGTTTAGAGTTATCTCTCCCAGCTTCTAATTCCTATAGAAATTCTGTTTAAATGTCTTGTCATTCAAATCCAAAATAAAGATGCATGTGTTGCATGTGGTTGGTACAACATAGTGCAGCTTTTGAATGCAACTCTGTGAAGTTTATCTGTTGCTTTTTACTCTCACCTACATGCATAGTTGATATACTCTCATATTTCATTGCCTAGTTCCTGCATTCATTCTCTACAGTAATATAAAAATCTGATTTGTTTTAGCTGTGTGTGGCAAAAGGTTTTGTATGCGAAATATGCAATAACTCAAAAGACATCCTTTTTCCATTTCAGTTTGACAAAGTTGTCCGGTGCAATCGTAAGTCTACCATCTTCAAATTTTTCCATAAATGGGTCACCATTGTGGCCAGACGAATCATGTTGACATATTGAGGCACCACAATATGATTTTTAGTCACACGCCTTGATGCTTTTGTACATGCAAGCATTAGGGAATCTGTAAATTTTTTAAATCTGTTTCTGGAGTAACAGTTGTGAAATCTATGTTCAGATTGTTAACACTGCATTTGCAGAGCAACAGCTGGTGTATTCTTGTGTCGCTATTTCTGTCTGTTGATAGCCTCTGCTGTTACCATAGCAATGCCATTATACTTCTGTGATGTGCATTATTATCTGTATATTGCCTCTCATGTTACCATAGCAGCAGCTGTTTTGTTCTTTATAGTTGTTTGTTTGTCTGTAGATTGCCTCTCTTGTTACCATAGCAACTGCTACAACAAACGCAATAAAAACTGCCCAAAATGTGAGAGGATAGAGAGTAGGTGAGTAGAAAGGTTAGTGTTGTACGCTTGTTCTAATAGCTTTCTAGTGGCGGGTTTCAACTTCAGGTGTGATGGTCTTCATTGCATGGCTTTTTAAATACATTTGATGAAGTGTAATCTGCTGAAACGCATACTCAGTATGAAGTGTAATCTACTGCAATGTACTGAACCACCTCACCTCTAGTATGTTTGGCATTGCTTTCACTGCTTTTGTTATAATAATCTACTGCATCTACCTACTAGAGTGGCTCTGCTTGTTTTTTTGAGTATTTCATCAATTCTTTTAAGCTCTGCTTCTAATAAGTATACTACCCTCCTCCCACTCTCCTCTTACCCTTCTGCTATCCACCTACCACCCTTCTACTCTCCTCCCACCCTCTTACCTTTGCCCTATCCTCGTACCATGGAGGTTACTTTGTGCCTATGTTGAAACTTACATCAGACTCCTATATAAAGTTCAGTGGCTTTCTTCATTTTGTAGCTCTGTGAATATTAGAACATGTTTTAAGATGCTAAGATGCTGTTCAGAACATATTTGCAGTTTTTCTCAACTTGGGAAAGCTAATCCTGACATCTGCCCTCTCCTTCTCCCACACACCTCTTCCACCACACACCTCCCCCACCACACCCTTCTTCCACCACACCCCTCTTCCACCACACCACACTAAAGCTGTCTAAAATTAGTTGATATATTTAGAGTATTTGTTGTCAGCACTCACACTTCAGTTTTGCTAGTCGTTTGCAATTAGTTTATTTTGCTTATAAACTTCTCCCTCAATTCTGTGTATTATTTTTGTTGTAAAGTCATCCACTAACAACTCTATATCAGTCACACGCTTTCTACTCTCACACAACTAGTTTCCCTACACTTGGATTATACAGTTAGCTTTGAGCTTGTATTCCCTTGTGGAGTTATATTCACATGTTTCTAATGTCCCGCTGACTTCAATGCATGTGTTGTAGAAAACTGAAGAACATGGCTGCTTCTGAACAGACAAATGTTGATATCCCAGAATAGATATTTTAAGCTCATCAAAACTGATGTCCATTATTTTTAAAATTTGATAAATTTTAGTCTATTTTGCTCATTTTTTTAAAAGTCCAGGAAAAGCTTAAATGGGTTGTCTATTTTTTAGTTAATTTTTTATGCTGCTAATGACTGAAATAAGTTTTTTATTTCTACTCTTTTTATTTCGTAACTAATAAACAATGTATAGTGCAATGTATGGTTAATCAATATTGACTATCTTAGTAATTACATTGACATGAAAGCTTGTCTCACTACTATCAGTTTATATTAATATACTGTAACATTACTGCAAGTGTTGTTTTGGTGTTATTTAATTAAATTTTATCTGAAAATAAAGTTCATATTTTCATAGTATAAGTTATATTGTAGTAAACTGTGGGTTTTGAATGCAACTAGTGCCTACATGCTCTAGAAAGAATAAGCCAAGTATTTGCGTACGAATGAAAGATAACTTTATTTGCATCAGATACAGCTTATGGCCCTACTACCAGCGAGCTCCAGTAGTAGTCTGAACTACACTGGAACTCGCTGGCTTTTATATACAAGCGAGACAAAGACATTCCTTTGTTGCCGAGATCTGGTTCCGAAATGCCGAAAAGTGTCGATTTTCGGTACATTGGCATTTCGGAAGACCGAAGTGCCGATCTCAGCAACCAAGGACACACACAAAAGAAAGCAACATTAGTAAAAGAAAAGCACCATTAGTAAAAGAGATATTACATAACTTCAGAATGCGTATTTCAGTAAAATTACATTATGCTGAAAGCTTAACAGTAATCACCATACTTAGGCATTAGCAAGCTAGCTTACTTAACTATAATTACAGCATTAAGAACGATACGCAACAGTATTTATAGTACTGATGCACGCAGTTATTTCAGAACAATAGAGGATGAGAATCCATTACAATATATCGCAGTGGCTTAAGCTAGTACAGTATAACACAGCATAGTCTAGTATAGTATATCACAGTATAATATAGTATAGTATAATATATAGATGTGGAAGGCCGTAGCATTGGGTTGCACAGACAAGAGTTTCTAGGCTAGCTGTTGTTTTAGATACAAATTTTGTGTCATAACAGTTTTTAGTTGATAAATATCGCAAAAAGGTAAAATCGTATAAGTATATGCTAAAAATGACGTAGGATTGGCATTGCTTAATGACAGAGCTAGACAGTAGCTGTAAACTTTAAACTTTCTAATGATTGGTTGATACAATGCTGAGCTGGGCTACCTTAGCTCAGAAAATAATGGTGATTCAACCAACAAAAGTTATAAGAGAGTAACCTTGTGTTCAATTATTTATACGTATCAGGTGCAGAAAATGCACTTGCAGAAACATAAATGACAGTCGAAGAAAAATCAAACATAAATGTATATGATGCTGACCAAATTCTTTAAACAAAGACATTAAAGCAAAAAGAAAATCTTGGGCTTAATGCAATAAATACTCTCAGATATCAATGCTTACAGAGTAAATCATGCCAAATTGCCAACAAACACAAAACTAGCTTTAGCTATCCATTGCCTACCTACTACAAAACAGTATCCGGTTTATGTATAGCTGAAAAAATGTAGTTATAAACAAGCCGACACTAGAAGAAAATTAACAGAGCCATGCACAGCTAGGGCGCTCTATTTCTGGCACAATTTCTATTTTGGAATATTTTTAGCTAAACTGAGGAACTACAATGAAAACACAAAATATCTAAATCCTCTTGAAAATATCTTTGGTTATAATGCACCCAATATTTTGACTTGGATTATGCTCAACTGTTTGTGACTGATCATATTGGTGCATGTACCAAACAATGTTTCTTGAAGTATTAGGAAAGCAGTAAAGTTAGTTCAATCCAATAGTATAGCAGTTTATAGCAAATGGTTGATCACACGTTGTATTCATTTTAAGACAATGGTGTTATTATTCATTATTGTTTTTGGCTGCTTATTGTTCAAATTCAGGAGACAATTCTTACTTATAATCAATATATTAATTGCATACATTTAGCTTAAGTATTGAGCAAAACAAAGCTATCGCACATCTATTGCTGCTTCATTCATGACTACAACGAAGTTAGTGGTACTTTAGGTAAACATTACAGGTGAGCATTTTAAATTAATCATGCAAAAATATCACAGTTTACCCCAATTACATATTATTTTAATTCAAAACATTAGAATTAGAATTTATAAAGTCATTTATCTACTATCCCCAACACTTTGATTGCTGTTGAAGGCAGAGTTTGCAGCAGAATAGTAGCTTTTTGTTTACTATAACACTTTCACCACACTGTACTTTAAACCAATACAATGAGCGTTTGTTCTAATCACTATTGCTGTACATAAATGTATTAATATTCAAATGTTTTTATTTTTTGTTATATAGGGTTGGTACATTTTGAAAATATTTCATAATGAGATTAGAACTTATTTTCCTTCTGGGAATTTTGACAAGTAAGTGTTTAGCAAGCTTGCTTTACTGTTGAAAGATGTAGGGGTGAATTAAGGTAAATATATACGTTTCTATTGTAATATGTACAGAATAATATATATAGATAGACAAAGAATAAGGTGCCTATAGCCTTAAATCTCTAGTTGTATAAAAGTTTTGCCTAATTTTCTGCAAAGCATAAACAAAAGAATTTATCTGTCTTTACTTTTACAAAAAGTGGACATTTCCCATTTGCTAATGAAGTGTGGTTGCTGATATGAACTGTTAATTGATTTTATTTCTTTGATCATTGAGTTAATCAATCTAATTATTAATCACTATGCATGTATTTTTTACCATTAATCTGCTATAGCAATCTATACAACTCTATTTTAAAAAGTGCTACAATGTAAAATATTTTCAAACAAGTAGCTTTTAACCCTTGTATTATAACATATTTACATGTCAACAAAATTTACAAGGTTAATAAAAGATTATATATATATATATATATATATATATATATATGTATATATATATATATACATATATATATATATATATATATATACATATATATATATATATATATATATATATATATATATAATCTTTTATTAAAGGATTGCTCAATCTTAGTTTATTACAATCACATTATAATTATGAACTATAATCTAATGTGTATGCAAACAATTGTGACTTTGCAAAAGGTTATGTGCCTAGAAAACAGCTTTTCAAAATTCCATTTTTGAGGGAGGTAAAATTTTCAGCCATGAAAAAGAATAGCCTAATATGTGACGTGTGAACGCCAGTAACTATGCTGCACGTGCTAACTATAACGCTAGTACTCAAGGTTGCTGAGCACAACATCAACCAATAACGCTCAAGCAGTTACAGCGCGCTATATAGGTCAGCTTTGGTGTGCCCGTAATATTGCACAATCTGACCTAGTTTAGATCGATCGCAGGCATTCATCCTAAAGGATGCATGTTTTTGCAATGCTTTTTTCTAATGTTTACAAGCAAAATATGGCCTAATGTTATCACATACATGTTATTTAAAATCTCAAAAAACTATAGATTGAGATAATTCACATTTGCACTTCTATAAATATACAAATTACGAGCTGAAAGATCACATCTCACAGTCATATTTCTATAGTTATTCATTTGTATAGTCACGTGACCAGCAGGAATGCTGGCGCTGTTACGTCACATTTCCCAGCTCATTTCAAAATCGGCGTTTTGGCTGTTACCAATCTACACCCTCAACTTCAACTAACTTTTTCTACCTTTGGTCAAATGCTTTTTGTCAATGCATGCTTGAAAAAACACAATATTATGTGTGTTTGACCTAAATGGCCATTTATTAGACAAGATAGAGCAATCCTTTAACCTTGTGAATTTTGTTGACATGTAAATATGTTATAATACAAGGGGTAAAAGCTACTTGTTTGAAAAAAAAAATATATATATTAATATATATATAAAAGATATACTAAACATGATATGCTATGATTTTCTAAATCCAATGATATCCCACCACTTCTACTGATGCTTTGTTCTCATACGCCGTGTACAAATCAGCAAGTCTTAAAATATTACTGTTAAAATACTTTCAACGCTTAATTTCTGTTATATATATGTGGATAGAGAGACTCATTCATTACATAAAGACTAAAGAGTTGACTTTGTATTGCAGCTTTCAACATCAGCCGGTGCAAGTCGCATCAGGATCAGAACCTGGGATGCCCGGATTCTCCTTCTAGTTGTAAAGAAACATGTCAAGAGATGTACTTGGGGTCAAAGGGAGTATGTAGACTTAAAGAGTGCATATGTACTCACTCAGTGCACGGAAATAAACCTCTCCAACTAGTTTTAACTGAGCGCTTCAATTCCAAAGTTGATGAGGATTCAGCAAAGCCTCCAACTAGTACAGAAGCAGGATATCTTGATTTGACACCAGTGAGTGACGATCTTAAAAAGAAAATCTCAAAGCACTGGAATCAAAATCAAAAACCAAAACCAAAAAAGAAGCCTGCACGGCTTAAATAGCTCAACAGCTTAGCTGTGAAATATTAATTATTGTTTAAAATAAAACGAACCTCAAAGGAAATTTGTCAACTATTATATATATGCTTGGAATAAAGTTTAGATTATACATTTATCTTTCTTAAATCATGATATGTAATGTTGATAGAAAGTAGTTTAGCTAGCTTCTAAGTAGGTTGTTGAGTTCTGAATAAGTTTATAGGCTATATAAAAACTGTGACATAAAAAATTAGAATGCTGCTATATAATCATGTCTCTTTCAAACTATAAAATGCAAAATAAAGTGCTTTGCTGAACCCGAACCAAAACAAGGCTTGTTACTTTTTGTTGTATTGTTGTGCAACTTTCAAACTCAACCAGAGCAGCGCAAAATAAACTTTATGCTGTACACTATGCTACACAACACAACACAACACAACACTGCACCACACCCCACCACACTACACTATATTGTACCAATTACTGCAAGCTATGGGCTATTAAGTTTTGTAAACTGATATTAATACGATTCATTTTATCATTATATCATACTATAACATGTCTCAAGGCAAACTTCCAATACTCTTTGCTAAGTTCCAGATAAAAGTATTTTGGATACTCAACAGGTTTTAACATTAGTTAACATTATTTCTATTATGTAACTAACGAGTTTTGATGATTTTAGTTTAGTCTCAGTTGGCCAATATATTTTCATATAGAACTATGTACAACTGACTAAGTTCACTGCTCCAGAATAAGTATTATGCTACATCATGTGTTAACAGTAATTGCTACCAGCTTTTCCCAAAACAACTTCATGCATTGTCTGCATGACAGGATAGTAAAGTAGGCTAACAAAGTAACAATTCATTATATGAAACATATTTTGGTGCTAACTTTTATTTTAAGTAATGGGAAAGCCAAAAAAGGGAAATTGCACAATTTTTTTTCTGTTTCTTCAAAACTCGTCTGCTGGATAACACTATAACCTTTGTTTTTGCGAATGTTATTGAGAAGCTAGATTTGTTTCTATACTCAGCAGCTGTCAAGTAAGGAGGGCTCTCTAAAATACTCAAGATCAACACAAGTGTATGTAAACAGTTAAGCTCAACCAATACACTGATATATGATACATTAGCAAACTTCCTTGTTAGCAGTTCAACTCAAAGCACTGCATTCATTAAAGTTTCATTTCTAATAATGAATGGCTTCAAAACCAAACTGCGTTATTCAGCAATTGTGATTGAATTAAGTTTTCATAGTTGAATGAATGAATTCATTTTTAAATGTATTGATCTATCAACTGATTGTAGAATGGTTATAATACTTACAATCATTTATTGTGTAACAAACTAGAACTAAGTTTCATAAAGGACCAATCTAGGTATACCTTTCGCAGTCTGCTCTAGCATTGTTAGCTGATATTAATGCTTTTATATCACAGTGAGTTACGTAAAATTGTTTTTTCACAAACAGCTGTATTCAACAGCACAAACGGCTGCTTAGCTTATACAAGTGAGTACTATAATGCTGTACGTAATATAATACTATGCAAATATTATGTGTCTATTAAATCTACGGATTGCTAGTAGAGGGCTATTCCACAGTTTGGATAACAAGATATATTAATCTTCATATGTGTTGAAAGAGTTGAAAGTAACATAACAAATATATTTGTGTAATTCGAAAAAGCACTGGTGGAGTTTTTGAGCTATTTTGAAGAAGAAAGTAAATTTGGGTAAGCTTTGTTGTTTCACTAATATTGAAGACTACAAAGTGAAAGTAGAATGCTTTTAACAGAACTGTAATCTTATCATTCATCTCCACTTTTATTTATTCTATACTGCAGCAGCCCTGCGTTCTGTAAAGTGCGTAATTAATGCCAATACAATTGTAATGCCTATTTATTGTACAAAGTATTGTAACTAAATTTTCGTAATAAATTCTATCTGTAAAATAGAATGCATAGAAATGTTCTTCACTCTATGATTTAGGAAGGTAAATTGAAGCAAATATCTTAGGTATTTAGTCAGCATGCCACTTCAACGGTCTGTTTGTATCTGTAAATAATCAATCGTACTAAATTATGTAGTATCACGCATAAACATCTTTAAGTGGAGACTGAATTGACTGTAGAATTATTGTATTGATTACAGAAAGCAATGATGTCCAACGTTAGCTATATACATGAGTCAGGTAAATCAGGTGAAGAGATTGAGAATAATGACGATATGTTTGGCGAATACCAGGAAATACAAGAAATAAAAGATATAAAGCTTCCTATCAGAACCTCAGCTATGAAAAAGTCTAAGAGACGATTTTCAGTAAATGTAAAGTGTGTTCTTATTGGCTTAATTGTGTGGACAGCTGTCGTTACAATAATAGCGGTTACAAGTCTAATACTCATATTCACACAGACCTCTAGAGACAAACTAGAGACAAACAATTTATCAGGTATATACTAATGACTCAATTTTACTGGCTGATAGAGTTGCAGTTTTTATAAAATACCTTGTATCATAAGTCAGCTGTTTTAGAAATAAGCACTGTAGTTTCTAACTCACTAAATATGCAAAAATAGACCCCACTGTGCTTGACAAATAACTTGGGAGTGGTCAAACAGTCAAGATATTTAACTTAATCATAATATTTCACTCATAATAAAAAGTATTATGAATCATAACTACTTCGTATTTTTTAAATTTATTATAGCCTACGTCTAGTGCAACAACAATTATTGCTGCTATCAGTTCTGCTCATGACTGCAGACAGTTTATAAGAACATTTTTTCGCAGTAAACTCTAAAAAGATATATAGCAATATTTGTTTTATCTTTTGAAACTGTCTTTTAAACTTTGAGAAATAAGTCCTAATTTAAGCATGATTGATAAGCATTGGTTTCATACTGTTTTTGGTACCAGATCCTTATGTTTTTTAAACTTGAAACACCTACATGTATGCTTTTACTGTATATACTTCATTGTGTATTGCTGAATTATCTTTACAGGTATCGCGTCTACAGCCAAACCGTCCAGTACAGAAATGAATGGATTAATAAACCAATCACCCTTGTGCCTTACTGCTCACAACTTCACAGGAAGCTGGAGGAGAGATTACTTTGGCGAAGCACTTACTCCGATTGGAGGATTCACTAACTGTGATTCCAACACTTTAGCATCTCTGGGAAACCCTTGGTTTAGATTCACTGGAGATGCTGGTACAAGGTTGTTAGATAGTTGCCCGGCAACGACAGGAAGTTGTGGAACCCATGGAGCAATATGGAGTGATGAACGTACGCCTACACCAATTAGTCTGGTTAAGAAGATTACAGTCTATAGTTCATGGGCAGGAGGATGCAAAGATAAACAATATAGTATGTTTGTAATGAGGTGCTCGTCTAATGATGTTATTTATAAGTTCAATAGCACTGCACCTTGTAACATTGGATTTTGTTCAATGTATTGATAAACACTCTTAAAACAAGGAATAGTTTCTACTCATTATATTTTCAATAATAAAATATTTTGTTTTAATTTGTGAACATACCAATAAAGCAAAAATATTTTTTTTAATTCCTGCTCTTTATTGTTTTGTGACAAATTACACCATTTTTTAACCTAAAATACATTTTATTACCTAGTTTTTATAAGAAAATAATTTGTAAAATTAAGAAATTGTATTAAAACACATTTTACTTTAAAACTGATGAACAAACTTTGAGAGAGTTCAATAATTGAAATCTTCTTCCCTAGAACAGTTTAATTTTACATGAACTTTTGTATTTCCGAATATATTTCATATGTGTATTGTGAGTTTTAAATGCAAGTGTTGTCACATAATACTTAATGTTCATGCAAGATTCAAGCAGAAACTCTAAAGTCTAATGGAACTAGAATTTATTTAAATTTAAAAATGGCTTATTGCAAAACTAGCTGCATTTCTTTTGGAAAAGCAGACTTATGCCATGGTGGCTACTTATTAAACAATAGAGTAGTTATTATGCAATAGATTGGACAAATTTAAACTGTTTTATCTAGAAAAAAAGAGGATAACTCCTCCAGCAATTAGCTAAATTATATTCTCTATAAAGCTTACTTACCAGTCAAAAAATTAAATCTTAATTATTCAAAACCAGTTGATTGCCTGGGATAACCTAAAGATTATATCCACTATCAATTGTGCTAAATGTACACATGCATGTAGTAATGACATTACATAAGATAATGAGAGGTGGTTGGCCACTGTTGACTTAGGAAAACTAAGTAGTATAGTCTGTTGGTGTAGAAAGAAGCATTTAGACGACATCTGTAATAAAGGAGCAGCTCATTTCTTCTACATTAGTAAGCTCTAACACTTATGGTCAACATTTACCAAGTAATGAAGAAAATGTTATACTTGTTGACCATTTTATCGTCATGCTTAATAGCAGCGTTTACAGAAAACATATCTACAAATGGCACGGAGGTTTTGCTACCAGATGCAAGCTCACCACTGAAAATCGAAAGTGACAGAACGAATACAAGTTTAAATAGTTACAATGATGTCTTGCAATTACAACCGGAGATCAAGAAAAATCAACCAGCTGTTGTGGCAGAAGAAATAGTAAAAGCTGAGTTGCTGGACGACGGAACGCGGAGAGGGTCAGCTATCATCATGAACTTCTCTCCAGAGGGCGCTGAGCAAAGGAAAGCTGACCCGAATGTTACAAATATATTGGATGGCATTGTAGAGGAGGAGCTGGCTAAGAAATCAGAAGAGGGGGACCTTCCACAAACCGTACCTCTGATAAATGAAAATCAAGAAAACAGATTACGTCATGAACTTGCTAAACCTGCTATTAGTAATAGTAACAGAAGAGGTGTGAAGAATCTCAAGTCTAACAATAAATTTTGGAGAAATCAGAACAATGGGAGGCGATTTTCACCAAGAGGTAGACTAAGGTGGGTTCAGCCTCAGAACTTTAGAAGAGGCAATAGAAGGAGATTTGGAGGTCAAGGAAGAAATGTGATACCAAGATATGTGCAAAGAGGCTTTGGTAGGACACGTCCCAATAGGCAAGGGCGTTTTTTAAGGCCATTTGCAGGTCGTCAGCAGGGGTCAACTAAATATGGCTATCGAAGTCGAAACGGTCACAAAACTGCAAACAAAGAAAATTTCTCTTTTCTGAGGTAATAAACCTACAATTTACTACAAGATATGGCTTTAGTGTGGGAGATCTGAATACCGTAATAAATGTGAGATATGCGGCGCGAGTGCATAGTTTTTAGCATTTGATGAACTAAATATCAAATTTATATATATTACATTATTGTTAAATCAATGCATTATAAATTTCGTTGAATTACGAGCATTGAGAAAAAATATAACTCCAGACATGACTTCTAGCTGTGCTTGTAATATTATGTGTATTATATACCGTATATAGTCTTAGGTACTTTGTCATTATATTGCTCCATGGATACAAAGCTACATTGTTAATGTTGTTTTCAAATAGATAAATTAAGAATACATTATTTCATCAGCAAAGCATTTAACAAAAAAAGTAAAAAATATTGTTACTTCATGAAAGCACGTTAATATCACAATAAGATTATGATACATTAGCTAGCTGCACTACATTGTATTACTTAGATATGGGATGTAGAAAGCTTCATTTGTTGAAGCTACATCATATAGAAAGAAGTTGTCTGCACATTAATATGACCTTACTATTCTTGTAGCCGGTTAGCTGCCAACATTGAAAAGGAGATAAAGCTAGATATTGGAAAAGAAAGCCAGTCATTGTCAGCCAATGAGGAGGGAGTTCACATAGATGGAACTTTCAATATTGACGAGAAAAAGGCTTAGAGAAGTGAATTGATATATTGAATCATTCTTAATCACTTTAACCGCAGTAGCAACTAAATTGATGGGTGCATCCAATAGAGAGATTTAAAAACTTGTTTGTTTACAACACAAGTGAATAGTTTTAGATTATGTTATTTATATTATACTTTATATCATACTTTAATGTCATTCCCAGTTAATATATAATTTGAAGGTAATTGTTAAATTGGCATGTATGCATGTGCTATAAAATGTATTATTAGAAAATAAAGCATGGTGCAGTTTTTGAGACAGTTACAATATAAGCACATGGCTCATAGAGTTATACAGTATCAGAGCAAGATGTACACACAAAATAAACAATGCAATATGTTATTTAACTATAATGCATCAGTAAACAGCATATAATTTATGATCAATTAAATCCCTAATTATTATTACGCAATGAGCAAATTCCTTAATACAATAACAGACTAAAGCTACATGTACACAGGTCGATTTTTCATGAAAATCGGCCGATAAACTGTTAGCGATTTTTTAGGATTTTTGAAAAATCGGCTGATTTTGCTTTTGGCAGATTTTTGTAGCGATTTTCAGAATTGAACATGTTCAATTTATCGGGCGATTTTCTGTTGAACCAGCCAATCAAAAGCTGGCAGAAAATCATGACAGCGAGCGAAGTTAACACCATTGTTGAAATACAACTAGGAAGTAATTAGTACGTTGCTATCACTACGATACATCATATATGAAATACAAATATAAAAATAACTATCAATCGAAGTAGTACTAGTAGTAATAACAACGCAATTTTTATTTATTAGAACATCAGAATAAACATATTGCTTTTTTAAATAGAACACTGGTATTATTCTCAACTTTTACTCATTTATAATACAATTTATAACTTTTAGTTTTAATTTTTATATTTAAGTAACTAATATTAGCATCTCAACTTTATAGTTTAATTTTTGTTGAAAGAACAGATTTGCAGTGATCGTGAGTTTTCGTTAGTAATTTAGTTAGCTCCAAGACGGCCGTTTTCTCAACATAAATATAATTGTGAGTTTTGTTAATAAGTTAGCTCCAAGACGGCCGTTTTCTCAACATAAATATAATTGTGAGTTTTTGTTAATAAGTTAGCTCCAAGACGGCCGTTTTTCAACATAAATATGATCGTGATTGGTGGCAACAGTCAGTTCGGTACTGCCTGCTGTAATATATATACCTCATCATGTACGATTCAGAGATTACTCAAAAATATGTCGACAACTTGGAGAAGTTTCCTGCTCTGTGGGATAACCGTAGTAAGGTTTATTCAAACAAGGATGCCAAGAAGAGGGCTTGGGCTGACCTGGCAGCTCTTGTTGGAATATCGGCTGAAGAGCTTCAGACTCTTCACAAAACCAATAGAACTTACTTTGCAAAGGTAATTTAATATAATTTTATACTCACTGCATTTGGAATGAGAAAATTAAAATGATATTTAAATTAATATTCATACAGGTACTATGATTTTTAACAGGAGCACAAAAGGCGCTTTCATCAGCCGTCTGGAGCTGGTGGAGAGGAGCGCAACAAAAAAACATACCCATATTACGAGCAGATGCTCTTTCTTTTGCCAACTCTAAAAACTAGGAGCTCGCACTCCAACCTTATTGCTGAGGTAAGCAACAGTAGTGATTGTGGTAGTATGCAAATCGATGTAAACATACATTATTTATTAATAGGTTGTTAATTATTTCACATAATAATATGAGTTTAGGATAGAAATCAGATGATGGATGATGGAAGTAGTCAAGGTGATTCTTCACAACCATCTTCCACATCATCAAGGTCCGAACCAATACTTCTGCTGCCAGCTGCATCTAGGACACCTGTGACATCGCCCCCACCTGTAACATTTCCCCGACCTGTAACATCTCCCCCACCTGTAACATCTCCCCCACCTGTGACATCTCCCCCACCTGTGACATCTCCCCCACCTGTGACATCTCCCCCACCTGTGACATCTCCCCCACCTATGCGTGGCAACACACCACGTAACAGAGGAACAAAAGTTAGTAGTTAGGCTTTCACACAATAAAGGTTAAAGTGTGAGAGCTGTATACCAGCTATTAAAAATTGTTGTGCCTAAAAAATCCACATGGCAGGATGGTTTAATAACATACTTTGAACACGAGAATGCTTAATTAGGGTTAACTGTAATTCGATAACAGATATAGTGGTTTGCTTCATTTACAATCTTACTAAAATGTCAAATAAAAATGATTTGATTTAAGTTGGGCAGGTTTGTAATACTTAACACTTTCTTAAATGCTTTTTATGTTCTGTTTTAGCGACCACTAGAATCCAATCCCAAAGATCATCTAAGGATGAAGTGTTTGGAGTTTCTGAACACTCCAACCAAGGACCACTTGGACTTGTGGGGTGATGCGCTTGTTGCTGACCTACGCCAGATCACCAATGTTGCTGTAAGCATTGTAACTAAAAAGACTCAAGACTTCGTTAGTTGCGATTAAAATATTATCAAACCACTGCTTATCAATTCATATACTTTTTGTAGGTAAGGAGACGCTTGATGCATCGCCTGTCTGGGGAAGTTGTGGATGCTATCTGCCAGCAGTCGGAAACAACTAGGAGGCCATACGTGCCCAGTTTGCTGCCAGCTAGTGCTTCTGCTGAAGACGGTGCCGTAGCCGAATCACCACATGAGAGTACTTCTTCAATTTTATCGCAACTAAATGCACACATGACTTATGAATATATGTAAATTTTTGTATGTTGTGTAAATAAATATATGCATAGTTTTAAACAAAACTGAAACAAAAATATCAATATTTCTTGTAAAATGTAATGCAAAATATGTAATATTTTAATCAAAAGTACATGCATTGCTAACTAGCAAAAGAGTCAATCATCCCGTTAAATGCTGTTGCAAACCCTGGCCAATAGCCACCATCCTATCCTGCCAGTCAACACGCCCAACCCCATTGAACCATCTGCAAAGAGTCTCCTGGATGTCTTTTGGCTCTCTACCTGCATGATTACCGGCCAGGCGACGTTGCAGTGGATGCAACTCTGTTTGAACTTCTTGTCGCCAGGTAGCATTCTCAACGTACGCATCGGCATCGACTGTGAATGTCATGGCATTGTTGTCTAGCAGATAGTTCTGCAATGCACAGCATGCCATTATGATGTTGTCTACCTTGTCAGGCTGCAGATTAATTGGCCGCTGGAATATCCGCCACATTGCCACGAGTCTACCAAATGAGTTTTCTGTGATTAAAATAAAATATCGAAATTGGTAAACAAATCATTTCTTTAGTTTAACTTCACTGAATGTATTCCATAATTGTAATTAAAAAAAGTATTTACATACCAACAATTCTCCTGGCTCGACTGAGCCTGTAGTTGAACACCAGTTTATCGTTGCTGAGTGGGCCACGAGACCTTGGATATGGCTTCATCATGTACTTTTTAAGCGGAAATGCCTCGTCTGATACGAAGTGGTAGGGTACGAGGCTATCAGTGTATGGCAAGCATGCATCATCTGGGAGGTGTACTTGGTCACTCTCAAGTAACTCCTTCAGAGGCGACTCTCTCCATATGCCTGCGTCTGAACTTCTGCCATTGGCCCCAACGTTTATGTAGATGAACCTACAAAGTATCAGATGCTGTCATTTTGTGGAAAGAGCATGTCTGCACTCAAATAAATTTGGGGTTGAAAATTAATTTTTGCATTCAAGAGAGTAAGGATGCATTAATTACCTTTGATTTGCGTCTGCTATGGCCATCAACACTATGCTTTCATAGCCTTTATAGTTGTGAAATGCCGAACCAGCAGACTTGGGCTTCATTATCCGCTAAAATAAGCCACAAACACCACAAAATTGAAATACTCTGCGCCTTGAAAATTGCCTACAAATAACAATTTCATTTTGTAATACATACAATATGCTTGCCGTCTAGAGATCCGATGCAGTTAGGATAGTTCCATCTAGCAAGGTAGTCCTTTGCTACTGCTCGCCATTCATCTGCGCTCTGTGGAAACCTTAGATGGGTTGGCTGAAGCACTTTATAAATTGCAGCACACATCTCATGTATAATGTTGGATATTGTTTTTACACCTTCAATATGAAATGAAGAGCATACAAAAACAAAATAGTATTATGCAAACAACCAAGTAATATTACATTACATACTATTACAAAATATATATATACCTACCTAGACGAAATTGGTAATGAAGATCGCTCATTGTTGCCCCAGTTGCTAGGAAGCGTAGAGTGCAGGAAAGGCGAGTCCGAGGATCAATGGCAGGCCGCATCTGAGTGTCTTGTTTTTTTGTTAGTGGAGTGACCATTTCCAGCAGCTTGTCGAAGAGTGGCTCTGGCATACGAAAGTAGTGAGTGAAAGTCCCTACCCTTCGCGAACTATCATCACGTAGCAGCTTAGGGACTGTTGTATTCATTGCACCTATAATTTAAAATACAAACAAGAAGTAATTAATAAATATACATTCCCATCAATATGATATTTAGGTGAGTTCAATTAATTTAGTATAGACTGCTATTAAACATTAATAGTTATAAATTAGAATCACCAAATAACTAAATAATTAAATAATTAAATGTCATGAAACACTCACCTATTTGTAGGATGTAGGTTAATGAAGAGAAGTAAGAATATTTTTTTGTTTAATTTAATAAGTCAATTGATTTTTAGTTTGAAACTCATACATTAAATTAATCTCTCAAACTTGAATTGCAATATTTCTTTGTGAGATTTGGCAAATAACTATACATTTTATGTAGCTATAAAATCATTAACAAATTTTCAATATTCGACTATTATTGAAATAGAGGTTTAAGAAATTGAATTAATTTTCGTTTAAATTTTAAATCTGCCTTTTAAGAGCAAACTTTAAAGTCTTAGTCTAATATTGAACGCATGTTATCAATTTTTGTTGTTTTTTTCAGATTATTTAGAGGATTTTACACAAAATAAGATTAAGTGTAATTACAATATTTCAGTTTCACAACTTGAACTAAAAAATACTCATACTGATATAAAATTAGACAGCCTAATACAGTAATACTAATAGTAATAACAATTTACTAATTATTTTATGTTATTCATATTGTTTGACATTAGGGATTTGTACTAAATCATTTATGAAATACAAGTAACTACATAAATTGAATGTATGTTAACGTACTACTACTACTACTACTGCTACTGCTGCTACTACTAGTACTACTACTACTACTGCTACTGCTACTGCTACTGCTACTACTACTACTGCTACTACTACTACTAGTACTACTACTAGTACTAGTACTACACACTAGTACTAGTAGTAGTAGTAGTAGTAGTAGTAGTAGTAGTAGTAGTAGTAGTAATAGTAGTAGTAGTAGTACTAGTAGTAGTGAGCGTTTAGTAGCTGGATACAACTCGCCTTCCTGGTCTCTACTTTGGCACTGTGGCGCAACCCACCACCTCCTGGCTCGTTTCTCATTGATTGATTCGTCTTCCTCATCGTCATAAAATAACATATAAGCTGCAGCTGCTAAAATTTGTTGATCTTTTCTAGCCATTTCACGTGTGAAAAGAATGTATATTATAATAATGCCGATGTATGTTTACTCAGTTTACTATGCTAATGCACGTGAAACTAATCTTGAATTTTGCGCATGAACCTAAAAGAAAGTTGTATAGACTGAGAGCCATCCGCCAATAAAACGCAAGCAGAAAATTAACCCGGGAAATAAAAATTGCCTAGAAAATCAGTCGATTTTTCAATCAGCAATAGCGAAATCGAGAAGTACAAAATCGGCTGAAAAAATCAGCGTGTGTACATGTAGCTTAAAAGTCATAGTAATTTACAGGAGGAAATTTATTATGAGACTAAACCAAAAGAGAATATCACACTAATAGTAAAGTTATGCTATTAAAGTAAGGGGTAAGATAGCCTTTATGGTTAATACCAATCCGACAGAAATAATGAATAATATAAATTAGTAGCTACTAAATCTAAGCTGAACTTATCAAATCGATATAACATGTGATTATAAATACAATTGACAGCTAATGCAATATGATTCGTTGTTGGGCAATGGTCAACAAATTTCAGCCAATCAGAAGCAGCATGGAGACCGAACTATCAGTAGGAAACATCCTATTAGAACAGAGTGTAACCTGTAGGAAATATCCTATTAGAACAGAGTGTAACCTGTAGGAAACATCCTATTAGAACAGGGTATACGAAGGAGGGAACTTGAGGAGCATCCAGTCTTTGAGGTGTGATTCCACATGAGTCCATCCTAGTTCTCCGTACAGCTACAAAAACAGCCAATGAACTTGTATAAAGGAACTGGTATACCTACTTATTTTACCACACTCTACACTTATTTGCTCACCATCTCTTAATTGTATGTTCTCCTTTTAGTTCTAGTTACATTTCTGATGCACTACACTTTATTATTTCAACACTACTTATGTCTGCACTTTTACAGACTCTAAAAACCAATTTAGTTGAAATTCCAACATTCTTTTCTAGAATAGTATATTTGAAATTATACTACTAGCTAAGCTGTCTTTAAAACTAAGGATTACTGTTATTGATTACTAGCCAAACCAGTTTGAGTTAATGTTACATTGCTCTATGCTATACACTGGGTAAACCCTAATCAGCTCAGAAATACTTTATTATTTGAATTACAAACTCTAATGATTGTTAACTATTACAAGCTGTGACTATGTCTTGTTAAATGAATTCAGTTTTCCAGCGGCGGATTGTCCCCCTTTTTAGAAAGCTCTGATTTTAAAAGAAATAGGCCCTATTACCTGAACAAGCAAATTCTCGCTTTCCTTTGATTTACTGCCGTCCAGGGATTTGTTGATTTGTGAAATCGCCATGGCAACGCAGCCATTTGCACGGAGATACTTTATGTACGTCTTGCTAATCTAAAAGAACCCAGCAATGATTAGACATGATGAGAATGGAGTGAATCAAGAGATGCCAATAATTCAAATTTTCATATTTTCTCATCCACAACATGTTCACTTTGCCATGGCATGTTGACAATCTCTCAATTCGAAAACTGAGATTTTCGGATTTAAGATAGGTTTCAGTCATTCAAGTGCGCCGATTTGTTTCAGTCCTTAATTACCACATTCCTTGCATTAATCTTTATGATTCTTGTCACAATGTGTATATAGCAACTGCCAGTTTCCATTAGTTCTAAACATTTTGCATGCATTGTTTGAAAAGACAATTCTCAAACTTTAAAAGAAACATCACATTTCTCTCCCCAAGGGTACTGCTGTCTGTCATACAGAAGTACTAAATTCACAGAGTAGTAAACAGTTGAGTGTACCACAGCAATAGCAAGACTACTAACTGATTTATCTGATGCATCTGTAAACTTGAGAAGTTCTTTGAAATCCTTCTGCAGAGTTGGAAGAGAGACTAGATCGGCTAGGTCAAGGCTGTTTGGTGTATAGATAAGTAAGGACATAGTAGCTAGATGTACCGAGTACGCTTCCACCAAGTCCTTCTTTCTCTTGTTCATCTCCCTACAGTTTACCATGTTCACCAATTATCCAACATGCATTTGACAATTTCTTAAAATAAACATTAGCAGGGAGCCACATAGTCTTACAAACTGTTGTACAACATTCACTGAGAGTGATAGCAGATGCTATTAGTCAGGATATAAATGGTATAACAACCATGTACATTATAGGTAAAAACAGTTACTAACAATTTTTTAGTAGCAGAATTTTCACTATCGTCATTCTTGACACCCATGAAGGTCAACAACTCGGCTTTGTTCACATTGTCATCACAGTGAATGATTGAGTGGGTAATCTTGAAGAATTCGTGTATATAACCTTGGAGTTGATCACCTGTGGACAAAGTTACCAGGTAAATACACACATATTGAGTAATAATGAGACTTAAGTGGCATGCATACACCAAGAAGACATGATAAAAGAGACAGTGTCAAGCAGTGGTAAGGTGGTGCAGGTGCTCCTATACTATATGCTGTGTGTACTGTGTACTCTGAAGTCTACTTAATTACTCATCCCACACTGTTAGTGTAAATATACAGAAATAATTATCACAAGGTTCAGTGTGATAGAAAGAAAGTGCAGAAAATAAGGCTAGCACAATATTGTTTGAAAATGTAAGAATATATTTTTGGGAAAACTTAAAAGTCTGCAGTCGTTTTCAATGTTGACCCTGTTTATTTACTAATTGACAGCATTGATCTACACACAAACTCAAAGAATTGGAACACACTAATGTTTAATCTACATTTTGTCTGCCAACACAAAGAGAGTTCTCGTTAAAGATGCTAGCTTAAGATACAAGTTAGATTTAACCAGCCACTATTGAAACCACTATAATCTCAGAGAGCTTTGAATTTTGCAGATTGTCTCATAAAACTGATTACAAAACTTCCTAAAGATTGTATCACCAAACTAGCCTAACATATCAATAAAGTTTTTAAACTTTTAAAAGCCTGTAGGTATTTGGACGAGATTTCTAAATGAAATATTCATGCTATTGTTGGCTACGTCTTTCACTCATAAAATTACTTTCTAACTTGATTAGTGAAATAGAAAATTTAACTAAGGCATCAGCAATGTCAAAGAGTAAGCTGGACGGAGAGTATTTTCTCACTCTCCGGTATATTATACAGTTTTTTCTAGACAATGTTGTAAGGAAATCAAACAAAATAGCAATGCCATTGAAACATACAAGCCATATTCTGTTTAAAGGCGGAGAGGTTTGAACCCTTCTCCCAACAGACTGTCTAATAATTAACCAGATTATCCAACATCATAAAAAGGAGGGGGAGGGTAGGAGGCACTTAATAGGAATAATAGACATTCAGGATTCAGGCAGTTTGCTTTTTAAATAAATACGGAAATTATCTATAAGCAGCCTAGAATCAGAGGGGACTGATTCCAGTAGCTTGGAGTTGAGGGTTCAAAGTTCCAATCTAAACCCCAACTCTAAACTCGAGAACCCTGATCTACTGCAATCAGTCACCTCAACTTGGAGCTGCTTATAGAAAAACTTGTAAACACTCGCTGGATGAGTTTGTAGACTGAATTTTGGAGCAGTCTTATATACTGAACATGATTTACTAAACCACATAAAGTCAGCAGTTATGACAGTGAGTTACCTGTAGGGGCAGCGTCTGTAGGGGCAGCGTCCGCTGTAGTAGCTTCGGTAGCTGGAGCTGCTTCAGCACCGGCCTTTACTTTCTCTAAACCACTTTCAATCTCTTTAGCCAAAGAGCTGAGGATGGCCAGATGCGGGGCTAGGGAGGTGTAGCCATTATCCTCCACCAGCTTCTTGTAAAATTCTAAGGCCTCAGCTATTTTGAACCTAAAGAAATGCCACAATAAATCAAACTTCAAAATGTATATAATGGATAAATTGCCTATGATACAATTAATTGTGTAATGGTAATGACAGACAAACTCTCCTATAGTTTATATACACGTTTCTACTTCTACATTGCTTGTATAATATATTCTACAGTATACAAGGCACTTTGTTAATCTGAATAGAACTCAAGCTTTTTATAATAAAACATAAAAGTGATGAGTGAAGTATTGAAAAATCATCTTTGAAGTAGGAAATAACATATTAGTAATCTATAGCAGCTAAGTATATTTTTATGTAAACCAACTTTCCTTATGCGATATACAAAGCACTTTATAACTGTACATCAACTAGTTGTGATGACTGAGAACCTACTTAGAGATCCACTGGGAACTGAGTCTAAGTTGAGCCTCTTTATACTCTGTCATCTTATCCTTTTCCTCATTGGCTGACTTGTCTTTGTTAGAGTCACCAGACAGAGTGCAGGTGTCTGACAGAACGTATTCCGCAGGTACAGAGGCCTAAAGACGTGACAATAGTCAATATAATCTGACGAAAGGAAAACTGAGCACATGACTGAATGTTTGAAACATCTGTCCATAAATATATGTCGAAAAACCAGTACCAGACACCTTGCATGCCGGATGACTAGCTAGTCTACGTGAAACAGGTTTAACAACTAGAGACGTGTTTATGCTAGCCAACCTTTCAGCAAGCAGGAGTGAGCAGATGTCAACAGAAAATATCAAGTGTAGAAAGTAAATTCGTATTAGGACAGGATACAGTGCGTCATAATTACTTTAATATTCAACAATATACTTACAGTAATATTACACTGTATATTTAGTGACTTACAGTAATGTTACACTGTATATATAGTGACTTACAGTAATGTTACACTGTATATATAGTAACTTACAGTAATGTCACACTGTATATATAGTGACTTACAGTAATGTCACACTGTATATATAGTGACTTACAGTAATGTTACACTGTATATATAGTGACTTACAGTAATGTCACACTGTATATATAGTGACTTACAGTAATGTTACACTGTATATATAGTGACTTACAGTAATGTTACACTGTATATATAGTGACTTACAGTAATGTTACACTGTATATATAGTGACTTACAGTAATGTTACACTGTACGTAGTAACTTACAGCAGCATTGTCCTTGATCAGTGTGAGAGATCCACGCAGATAACAGCCGGCAGTAACTGTTACAGGAAATTGCTTCAACTTTTCATCGGGAATTGAAGTGAAGAAAATGGATTTGATGCCTTTCAGTGGGATGGATATGACACCAGCTCCCTTACCTGCATAACATACATTATACCTACCTCTATATATATATATATATATACATTATACTTACCTATATACACATTTATGTGACGTTATACAAAATTATAACAGTTATAGATTTTTGAAGTCGTTCTATTGTCAGTTTGGACAATATCGCAATAAAGTTGATTGAAAACCGCTATTTCATTCTTTTGAGCAGATGTTGACAAGGTTTCTGGAAATTAGCAGATTCCCTATCCACGAGACAGTAGTTACTAATATTATCATTCTATACCATCGTGTACTTTATGGGAAAAAAAAGGGGCAACCCAGGAGACAAGGCTAATGCGGAAATGCCTACTATACTTTAAAAGCCTCACGTACACTATACAGTAGATCTTGGATGGTAAATTTACAATTTAGTCTACTAAAACTGTAATTCTGGTAACATATACAACAGAGGCCACTCAGTAAGGAGTGATAACTCCAAATGAATAATGCTGCAATGTAATACTTTTAGTAGACTATGGGTGATAAAAAAGTGAGGTTTTTTACCAGCTAATCTCAAACCCCCCTTTCCCAAGTAGCTTTAGAACCTACCTCCCAGAATGGCTTCCTTCTGTTCAGAATAGATTGAAAGAGAGAGGGGGGCAGAAGAAAGGCTGTGTCTCAGTAACATGGGTGACTTCTTGAGTTTCTCCAGGAGCTTCATGTCTGTGTATCGCAGGTGCAGTCTGATGGTGTATTCACCAGTGTTCAGCTTACACTTGTACCCATACTGAAAGATACACAATACTTCCAATGACTTGATACTCTAAATTGTTTTATAAGCAGCTTCGAGTTGGGGGTGACTGAGTGCAAGAGTTTGAGGTTTTCAAGTTTGGAGTTAGGTCCCCTAACTTCAACTCCCAACTCAGAGCTGCTTATAGAATAATTCCATATAGTATTATATTACTCACTCTTAGAGTACAAGGACCTCTAGAGAGAGTATTATATTACTAACCCTTAGAGTACAAGAACCTCTAGAGAGAGTATGCTATTGCTAACTCTTAGAGTACAAGAACCTCTAGAGGGAGAGAGAGTATTATATTACTAACCCTCTGGGTACAAGGACCTCTAGAGAGAGTATGCTATGACTAACCCTCTGGGTACAAGGACCTCTAGAGAGAGTATGCGATGACTCACCCTCTGGGTATAGGCATCTCCTGACAGAAGATGTTGCTTGTGCTCATCAAATAACATCCAAAACTGGGACTCCAGTGGATTTTCGTAGAGAATGTCAGAAAGGAGAGAGAAGTCGGGATTTACTTCCCCTGATTTAATCTGAAAAAACATAACAAGCAGTTATACTTTGAATAAAATCCTGCAATATTGTACTTTGGATAAAAATTAAAAAAAATATTATAAAAAAGTGGCATGATTATTTGCATTTTGCATGGCATATTACGTAGAATTAACTTAGAATCAATATTTTTTAATTAAAAAATACATTCTGAAATAAAATAGAGTAATGATCTTGGAGAAAAAATTTATACAATAACTCAAAACAAATGCATGGAACCTATCCTACTAACTCTTTGTACATGAGCTGCAATATAACAAAACAAAACCATCTTCAAAAAGACATACTTCATGCACAAATTTTTGATTTTTCTACTTTATGTCATGTCAGATAAATTTAAAAAAATGCTGAAAATATTTGCCAAGCAAACTTCAAATGACAGGCGAATGAACTCAGCAATTACCAACACTAAACCTTGCACAACTTCATACGCAGGAAACCATCACTTGCTTAACATTCTAACATAACTAGCAAACACAACTCTCACCATTTTGAATGTGTACTCCATAATGCAAGAGAACAGATTAGTGCCGTCAGGAGTTGTGTCCCTTGTGGTAGAGAGTGGCTCAATGGTAGCCTTAGAGGGTCGTATTGTTTGAACAAGTTGATTGAAGGAGACTGAAGGGGCAATCTTCTGACGTCGTAGCAGTGAGGAGACGTCCAGCTGGGTGACAGAGCTTCCTGCGTGCTTTAAAATAGTACGTGCAGTATACTAACTCCTTCACTATTGCAGAGTATACAGTATACTAACACCTTCACTATTACAGAGTACACAGTACACTTACACATTCACTAGTACAGAGTATACAGTACACTTACACCTTCACTACTACAGAGTATATACACACCGAAAAAATTCATAGTATAGGACACATACAACACATTTGCTATTACAGAGTATAGATATACACACCATAAACACTCACAGTACAGAGTACAAACACATATAGCTGCCTGTAAACAAACAATCTCTAGAAACAGCAGCACTAGCTCTGAAGACACTCATCTATATCTTTAGATAACAGAAGACTTATTCGTTCTAACCAGCATAATATTTGTATAGCATAAAATGTGTACAGCTGGATCCAATAAACATTATATTACAGTGAGAAATCACTTACTATGACTACCGGGCTACCACTGACTGTAACGCCATGGAACTGAATGCTATATTCTACATCTGTGTGACCTAGATTGGACCAGTACTTGGCTAGACACACCTCCAGTGTCAGATTCTCCTGCAAGACAAGGATATTATGAAATACCTGACAACTTCCACATTGTAGAATAAATCCCACAGTGTAGAGTAACTCTCACAAGATAGAGTAACTCTCACAAGGTAGAGTAACTCTCACAGTGTAGAGTAACTCCCACAGTGTAAACAACTCCCACTGTGTAGAGTAACCTCCACACAAGGTAAAGTTACTTTCACAGTGTAAACAACTCCCACAGTGTAGAGTAACCTCCACACAAGGTAAAGTTACTTCCACAGTGTAGAGTAACTCCGAAAAGGTAAAGTAACTTCAACATAGAAAATAGCTATGCTGTGCAGAGAAATTCTTACCAAAACACAAAAACAATTAAATAAAAGTCAATTTTTAGAAAAGTTGAGAAAACTATAGAATATAAAAAAGCTGTGTACCAACCATGAGTAGGGTAGGTAGATCTAGGGCCAAACAAACCCAATTTCATTGCCAAAACAGCCCTACCCTAAACTGTATTATGATTACAAAAGTAAACTAGAAGTTCGTACCATGACTCGGAATTTGCGAACATATGGGACATCGGCCAGCAGAAGCAATCGAGCGCCACACATGGCGCTCTTAGTTTCACTATTGGGCGGCAATGAGAGCATTTGCAGAAAGAAGTGGCCTTGTGGCTTAGTTTTCAACTCAACGGCTAAAATTTAGCGCAAAATATGCTAAGTCTAGTATAATGTACAAAATAAACTAGGAGAGCTACACTGGCCATACAGTGACCAGCGTAACCCCCACAAACAGGCATCAGCGAGAATAGTGGAAGATGGTGAAGGGTGGCGTAGAGGCCCTCCCGATTTCACTAAGCAGACTATTGGATTCAGGCATGAATTTTATAGTTAGAAAAGCCAAATATCTATCAGTTTTGCCTCCACACCACAATCCACGTACCCCACTATTGTGAAGGTGCTGCAATCTACTTTCACTGTATAACACGGTGAAGAATGATGGCCCGGAAACCAAAGCACAACGTTAAAGTAGATTGCAGGACCTTGCAAGCTGCCTGTCATAACTGACCTTAACAGAGAAGCTGTACAGTTCTTCTACTCCAGTTGAAAAAAGGGCAAACGTTTCGTGCTCGTAATCTTGAAAAATGCCTTTAGGTGTAAGAAGCACGGAATGCATGCACAAGATAGCATTAGGCTCTGAACTTTTAGTGGTCATGATTCTTACAGCTACAGTATAGATAAGAGAAGAGTGTGGAGAATGGTGAAGGTACAGTATTGAGAGATAGAGAGCCATAGGTAAGGGGGATAACTCCCACAGCTAAAATAATAGGGCTGGGTAGTTTGCGGCTAGAGGTAACAGAAGAGTCACAAAGAAACTTAAGCCAGATGAGGATAAATAGACTGAGTAGATAAATAAATTGTAGATGAGTAAATGTTGAAATGATATGAGGGTAGACAACACCCAAGTCTTTAATAGAAGCAGAGCAATACAACAATAATTCTTTGATTTAGAAGAACTTTCTCTTTTCTTCAGAGACACTATTTCACTTAAAGGAGTTTTCAGTTTGCAAATTATCAAAATCTAAAGTGCAGCACCTTTAGTTGAGTTGAATCAGACAGCAATGAAAGTGTAATGTTATTGATAAAGGCGTATGACAAACTTAGGGTAATGGTAAAGCAGTTTGACTAGCAGCAAGATCTTCACTGGAATATAATGCTATTGATAGTACTTAACAAATTCATGAAGCTTTGAAAAGCAACAATAAATTCATTGCATAATAGTGTATCACCACAGCACTATTAGATAACTCCAAGATTTAAACTTATATGTATCAGAAACACACTCTAATATAAAAACAGCAAGTTTAATCCCGAAGATGAGTAATATTGTTTTCTTGTCATACTCACTTGCACAAGTGGCACCTGAGGGCACAGTGACAAAGTGTCTTCTCATCTCTCCAGAGTTTAGAGATGCTTTCCAGCTATGCTGATGGTTGACACAACTCCCACTGCAATCAACCAGAAACGACAATTGTTTAGAAGGCAGAGGAAATAGCATCAATCATACACTCGGCATTAAAATACCAACTGAGATTTCAAGCAACATAATAGAATTGAAATTGGATTCAACAATAGTTATCTTGACGGAAGTTGCATATTGAGCAGGTAAAGTTGGTCAACACAACGAGAGAAACAAATCTAAAGTCAAACAAATAGTTTGGTACTCTCAAAATAGATAGATGAGCTACAATATAAACAGCACCAGATCTCTACATGATGCCTGAACAATACACGAGGTCATAGAACGCCAAAACACTTGGAACAGCAACACTTCCTTTGATTTCATAACAACCAAGTATAGAAGATGAGTCAGCTACTCCAGGCGACGCATTTTATGTTAATTAATTCAGGAAAGTGAAGTGAACTACACAACTAACCACACAAGACTACACTCACCTTTCTGGTCTAATGACAGTGATGGGTACGCGGAAGAGAGGTCCTTTTTCTATACAGCTTACATCATAGGCTAGAATCTAAGTACCAAGGGATGAGAAACATGTTAATAGGTCAGTTACTGCAAACATTATCTTTGCTTTAAAGTGTGCAAATGAAAAAAGTAAATTAAAGAGTGAATGTTGATGAGGGTAAGTTTGAGAGTGTAAGTTTAAAGGTGTAAATCAAAAAGTGTACGCTTTGAAAAATAAATTTCAAACATGTGAGACATGCGAACTGTAAGTCACTTATAGCAACACAAATCACTGGAACAGGTTAGTAGTAGTCTAACTCTTCTACTGAAGTTTGACTATGGCTGTAAGAGCATTATACTAAATACACGCAGCGCCATGTCACTAAGATGCTAAGTTTAAAGTTAAAATACTCAAACTAAAGAATACCTCAGTGAAATGGGCGCCGGGCTGAAGTGATTCCACATCCAGTTTGACAGAAAACTGCCGACTGGTGTTCATGATCTCCAGGTGGGTGGGAATACTGACCCAGGTGTCACCACAGGTCAAGGCAAGTGAAGCCTGGAACGCTATCTTTTCTTTTTTCTGTTTCAGTTCCTCTGCATCTTCTGTATTCACAATTAAACACAAATTGAATAGTTTATCACTGAAACCACAGGAAATAATATCATAATCAAGTGCTGGAGCTATTCTAGTAAAAACATCATAGTATCACCACTTGTATTGTACGGCTTTCACAATTCCAATCATAGCTTTTTATTAGCAAAACTCATTCCTCTAGGTGTAAGTAAAATATAGTAAATGTATGAAGTATGCATATTCGTAACATATCATCGAAAGCTACTAACCGAGACTGTTGGTGACAAAGGTAGGAGTGACAACGACGGTGTACGTCTGCAGTTTGCCGACCAACATGTCCGAAGGTTCCCTCAGGTAGATGCCCCGCCCTCCATTCACACTCACATTGAATGTCACAAAGTCTTCGGGCAGACTGTGGTGCTCACACATGTGCTCAAACATCTTATCCACCTGAGAAAGTTGTAACAAATAATACTATTGGCTAATCACTTGAGAACTGACCCATCCCCCACTAAATAGATAAACCCCTACATATCCAAGGGGAGGCACCAATAAGACTGTCGAGAACATTGTGCTTAGCGGCAAAATATATTTTTTTACAAGAGCTATGGTGATTGGACATCAATGAAGAACTTCAAGATAGGCAAACACTTGCTCTCCATGAATAATCTTTTCTAGTGTCACAAACTAATGTACATCTTCTACTCATTCACGTATTAAACTAAAATTTCAAACAGGCCATTTACAGAAATGTACTATGTTTTACTTTTCTAGTCTGAGAAATGCTAAAAATATAAATGACCCATGCTTAAAGAACAATACAGAGATGTTAATTTGATAACCAGGACTATGCCGGTAAAGACCAGAGATCTCAGTCTAACATTGTCAGATCTAAGGCTATAGAAAAAACATTAATCCAAAATAAAAGAGATGCATTAATAATAAAATTGTAAAACTCTGCAACAAACTAAACAATATCAACAAAAAAAAGCTCTAGCCTTTAGACAGGGTTTGATACGAATGTAGAACACCTCTGCCATGCGTACTATTAAAGGTCTCATTAACCACCAGAAATATATTCATGCATCTCAACAAACTACGAGACGTGAAATAATACCTGGAAAAGTCCGTGACCCAAGGAGAAAATGTCAGCTGACTCCACATTTTTAGCTGTGTTTATCATAGCTCTCTTGGCACTGGCAGTGCTGTAGGGTATCCCCCGCTTCTTCAAACCTTAGTAAAATAAGCACTAAGGCTAGAAGAAGAGCACACAGGTCATAAGACAATATGGGGTAATTCATAATTATGTCAGTTAGAATTGCGACTAAAGTCAAAAAACAAGTCTAACATATGTTAAAGCTTGGATAATGGAAATATTAGAGTGATGTTTCTATGAATTATTCAAGATGAATTGTTACAGTAAAGGCTAAAGTGATAATAATTTTTTTGTTGGAACCAAGGCTAATGTAATACCTGACAGAACTAAAGCCATGCATCCTGTTGCATTGGGTGAGCTCATACTGGTACCATGCATCATTTCCTGGCCACACAGGTTCCAGTCCGGCACTGAAGTTATCGCCCCTGACGACAATTACACACAAAATAGCACAGCTGCAGGTAACACTAAACTGTACTATTAAATAATAAGCAGCTACTAGGCTACCCACATGAATTCATCTAAAGTCAAACCACCACAGTATAACCTCTAAAGAAGGAAACATACATATCGTAACCATGGTAACCGTATCGTAACCATGGGGACTGCACTATAGCCTTAGTAACCTACCACCAGGAGCACTGATTGTTACACCGAGAGCCCCGTCGTTAGCTGGTCCCCTGGATGACCAGGTGTAGGTGTTGTGAGGCACTTTCTCTCGCATTGAATATTCTGCCACCATCATGTCTGGCGAGACATAAGCTCCCACACCTGAAAGTACAAACAACTTATTACAGAGAAATGGGGGGAGGGTTACAAGTGACCCCTCCTGTCTACCATTATAGGTACGGTGGTTATAGAAAAGCAAACATAGCTTCTTTGACATTAAAAAAATTGTGCAGTAGCAGTGTGACTGAACATGAAATCCTGACCTACTTGTACAGTCAAGTGTACCAACAGTACCGGACCTACCTATATTGACAGTATCGGACTGGACCTACCTATGCCAGCGGAGATGGTACAACCAGGAGCACCGACAGTAGTGAGAGCCGGACCAGAATTACCGGCAGAAGACAGGAAGAGGATTCCATGATTGTTCACAGCCTGACTCACAAGCTCAGCAACTCGACTACACAATACAACACAGAGTTAAGATTTTACAACCATAAGGTGTTGATGGTATAAGAGCTTTCACTAGTTCAGTTACTTGGATTCAATTTAGCTATTAGAGAAATGATAAAACAAGCACATCTACAACAGAATAATGGTATTTATAATACAGTTATTCCATGGCATATACAAGAGATAGATTTAAAACTCCACAAGTTCAACAGATTATACTGCATGATGGAACAGATTAACTGAAATGCTGGTATATAGGGGTTTATCTAACAAGCATTAATATCTATCCATTATAATACACAACTTGATATCAACATCTATCTCTAACATCAAAACTGTATATAAAATGAAGCACTGTAAACAGCTGAGAAGAGAGGTTGATGGAGAGAGATGGAGAGAGATAGAGTGAATACAAGAGAAGGTGAAGTAGCATCATTTAACTGAAGATCTGCATAGACTGGGTTCTATACAGTCACAAATAACCAGGCGGGGGGATACATAGATTTCAATACTACTAACCCGTCATTATTCCATTTAGCAGTCTCTCCAAAACTAACGTTCACCACGTCGCACTTGAGCTGAATCACTCGTAACATCTAGAATTTGAATTTAGAAGACATAATAATATATTTGAGTATCTAAATATAGCGTTGTATAAAGTACAATGTATGTAGCTTACACTACAGAGTATAAGAATACAGTATATAGCGCATTTACAGATTTTTACATTTTTAAGGGTATGATTTATAAGTAGTTATAGTACATATAAATATCTGTATAGGTATAGAGCATAATATAGTACACACTACACAGCAGACATAATACATATTGATTATAGTACATACACAGCTTTGTATAGAGTTTATACTACACATACAAGCTATACAAGCTATACACTTACATGTATATTATATTATAGTCTATATACAACAGTGTATATAGTATATAATAGCAAATAATACAAATACAGCACTGCACATATTGTATACAATATATAGTATATAATACACATACAGCTCTGACGATTGAGCTAGAAGTTTCTTCGTTCCCTCCAGTCCTAATATCAGATATCTTAATGGCGACAATCTTTGCACCAGGTGCTACTCCATTCCTCTGAGGATTGGCAGGATGATAGGCAGCTGAGATGCAGGCTACGTGAGTACCATGTGACCCTAGACAACAATACATGAATAGCAATGTTGATATAACTTATGTAGTAACATATATGCCATGTACACCAGAAACTAAAATCTAATAAAGGAGATCTCACCCAAAGAGGAGTTGCATACAACAATACAAGTGCCTAACTACATATGAACATACAGGGTTACATGAGGTGAGAGAGAGACATACCAGAGTTGGTGCAGATTTCCAGAATATTCCCGTCTTGGTAAATATTGACAGAGAAGTTGAGCATGTCTAGACTGGAGAATCTGGTAAACTGGTGTTCTTCGTGATAGGAGGCCATGAGCTGACAGGAAATGAGGTTTCCCGTCTCACTCGTGTCTACACACGCTCTAGAAGTGAATAATATAGGTATAGACACAGCTTTAGCAGTGAGTAATAGAGTTATAGACACAGCTCTAGAAGGGAGTAATACAGGTATAGACACAGCTTTAGAAGTTAGTAATATAGTTACAGATACTGGTTAAAAACTAGAAATCAACCTCCATAGTGCGTATTGAATCATCAATGATACTTTTCATCCAGCATTCATATTAGTAAAATGTAAAGTGACTTTGAGAACTGACAAAAGTTTAGACTAAATCTTACATAAATATTAATCATATTTGGGGAAATTCAACAAAGTCTCACCATTTTTATCAGGATTCACCACGCAATATCATGTGTTACATTTTTTTGTTGGAACACAGCTATCTTAAAGACATGTATACATATATGCACCACCACACAGAGAAATACGCTGTAACCACTCACCGCCATGTGTTGCCATCATAGAACACAACGCAGTCATATACTGGTCCGCAGTCCTCATACTTGTCTGCCAAGCTGCTCAGCAACTCTACTTTGGCATCAACTTCACTCTTGGCCAGCTTTTCAGTCTAAAATAATAATTATCAGCAATACTAGGCCTTGGTGCTTCTTTTAAGAAAGTATGTGAGGTGATAACTTTAATGGTCAATAAAACCTATGGTGCTTTTCTCTCTCCAAGTTCAGAAAGTCGACTGGTGCTGACTAACAGAAGTGATAGACATTTAGTTTCATAAAACTCAAGAGTCAGAAATACTCAACACTTACACTTACGTGTGCTGAACCATCCTATACTAGCAGTTCTAGACTACCTCAGCTCGCAGTTTATAAATCACAGTTGATCAGGAGAATAAATAACTTTTTCTAAGAATTCATATCAATAGATGGCAGTAACTTATGTAGCATAAAGCATAGCATGTTATTTGCACCACTGGGTTTAGCATGCAACTCACCCCGCTAGGTTTAGCATGTGACTCACCTCGCTAGGTTTAGCATGTGACTTACCTCGTTGGATTTAGCATGTGACTCACCTCGCTAGGTTTAGCAGGCTTGTTTTTTTCAGATTCACTTTTATCTTTCATAGCCTGAGATACAAGTTGGTTGTGCGGGCGGGTCCACAATTGCTTCTTCCTCTCATCTTTCAATCGAGATTTCAAAGGCCCGGGACAGAGGCTGTAAGCACTTTTGATACCAATATGGTACTTACCCGATGGATTATTCCAATCCCCTGGAATCTATAATACACAGAACTTTTACAGTGATACATGATTTACTCTTTATTTTGTTCATGAAGTTAATCAGTTTGACACTAAAGCTGTATTGCATACAAAAAATATGACTACATTATAACAAAACTTTGAGTTTGATGTGATTCAACAGCCAATAACCAAATAATCACTATAAATTTCATAATCTGAAAGAAAGACTAGTTTTGCTTTTATTTTGAACTAGTCAACGCCATGTTAGGCCTATTTTATGAGTACAAGCCTGATAGTTCTTAGAATTGCAATGGAAATAACAGTGGTTGAATCTTTTAAAAGAAGCAATGATAAAACAGAACTAAAGGGAAACTAAGATGACTTGTAAATTACAGCAAAAACTATGATAATAGTCGTAATATTATTTAAATGAGAGATTTTAGGTTTAAGCAGCAACAGGTGAATCATTGACAAGTGTGGAGTTTTGGAGTGAAGGCATACTTTGAGTTTTCTGCCACTCAACCCGGTAATTTCACCATCTTTTGCTTCAACAACTGTAGATGTGTCCACATCTCCAGATCCGCTAGCATCATATAAATCTATAACTTTCGCCTCGCCACTTGGAGTTTCCTAAAAGCAGAAGCCTATAGTAACTCAATGAATGATATGACGAGGCTAGAAATTAGTGTAACTATGAATCAATTTGAAAATAATACACATTTTTACAATAAACATGGAAAGTGCATAAAAAGGTTGAAGCAAATCAAACGTCATATGTAAAATAACAATCAAAATGATGATAATGATATTGATAGCATAACAACTTATTATTTTGCGATTTAATTTATTATAATATGGTAAATGTAAGATAATTTCTTACTTCTTACTTCCATTTTGTGATGCGAAATGATTTATTGATTACTACTCATCTATTTTTCATTCCGGATGCATTAAATTTAATAATCTTTATAATTATATTTATGATAATACAATTATAATAAGTATTATCATTATAATCACAATGACAATGACTATCACTATCAGTATTTATATTATTATTATAATTATCAATTTAAATTTTAAATCATCAAGATATCAGATAAACGTCCTAGTAATTGAGAAATAAAGTGAATTTAAAGCAATGGAATTCAATAGCACTAAATAGCCAAAGGTAAAATCAAATCGGTAATCTACTAACCTGCAAACCTTTTGCTGCAGGATCTACACCAGTGTCCAAAATCGCAATTGTAACACCATCCCCATTATAATCAGGATATTTAGTCAAAAAACTTATTGCACCAGTTTCTTTTTTAGGCAACAGACCATGAGTGGGAAAATCTGTATCAATTGAACAAGCCATCAAAGCAACTCAGTTGTAGTATTCCGTTAAAGTCGATAACATATAATTATATTACAATTAGGACAACAAAGAAATATTTTGCAGAAACTGAAAGTAAAATTCAGGGAAGTTTTTGGGAAATAACAGTTTTCCGGGTGAGCTGGCAAACGGGTCGAAATTTCACAATTAGGGACGAAAACAGAGTTTTACCACAAGCATAGCACATGAGAGGAAACAACTCCACTACTCACAATTAAAATTTAAACTAAAGCAACTGCTGTATTTTCTACTATAACAGAAATAAATGCCAATAAAATAGAGGAATATCAAAAAAAATGTTCTTTGTTTAGGCTACCCTGTAATGTTTGAAAACAGGTCTGTTGTCTAATACTTTCTTTCAAGCTTCAAATTCAAATGCACTTTTAGGAAACTAATTGAAAAATCCCACTAGGTACTGTGTTATGTATAAAACATGGCCAATGTATGTGGTCACTTAGAAGTTAAACCTTTATAATATACTGATGCCACTAAAGAAACATGTCAAATTACAACCATGTAATAAAAGCATTCTATTACATATATGTCATCATTTTAAATTACATATCATACTATATAACTGATTACATAGAAAATACTTGGCTAAATTACAAAAAGTGCAGTAAATAAATAATTTGGAGCTTAATTTTTAAAATTTAACATTTTTTGTCATGTCATAGCTGTTTTATGATATTTTATTTACAATAACACACAGCCACGTGCAAACGCTTTATGTGATACATAATGTGTTGTGGTATACGTAGACAAAATGAATTCAATTACTATTTGTTTGTATACATGTGAAGCACTCTTGACTGAGTAAAATATATAGCTCATAAAATTGAAATTTGAAATCTATAGAGATTTGTGAACTAAAATAGAGACTGGTAAACTTACAACGAAAGAAGAGATAACTCCTAATGTTGTGATATATAAATGCATAACTTGCAGGAAATAATATTGTAATTATAGTATAAAAAAACTTGCCTAACTTGACTATAAATCTCTTCAGTTACTGCCACTTTGATAGAGTAATACTGACACAAATATTGTGCTTTACAACTGAGAGACGCTGTGGTGTTGCAGAAGTACATTATATATGAGTATTTCTACAGATTATTCTATACAGGTTCATCAGGATATTTTAGGTTAAGGTAATAATTATTGGCTATAATGATAGTTTTTTTAATACAGTCATTTGGGAAATCTTAGATTATTATTGTAAGGATTATAACATATTTTATGCTCATGTAAAATCATTTGTTGATAATACATTGATACATGTAAACAGAGGCTCGTATTGTGGTACTAATAGTATTTATTTTGGAAACTAGCTGTAGAATATGACATACAATGTAGATTGAAAACAAAATGTTCAAGTGATATTAGTAGAATTAATATAAAATCATTACAATCAAATAACAGAAAACATTTTAAACATAATATGCTGAAGTCTAACAAGAATTCCTATTATCAACTATTTCATTACATGCATTCTGCAGGGATATGGCAAATTTTTATTACAAAAAGTAGTTTCTTAAAAACTGCTCAATCAGCATGCAGCTTTGTTTGACATAAATTATGCATAGCAATATTTACTGCAATCTATTCCCCTTAAACTAAGCATTAACAGTATCTCACAAGAGCAAATAACTCCAATATAATACAGCTGGCTTTGTTTGGTATTTGAAGCATAATATTGGGGATGAACTATTATTGACTTCAACTATAAATTTTGTAAAAATGAAAATGTGTTGCTGCGGCATAATGTTATTACTAATCATGGTGTTATTTGCTTATGTGCCCAAATTGCACTATCTGGTTACAGTACTACAGTACTAGACTGCTGTACTAGGCAGCTAATACTCCATACTCTCTGCTGTGAAGTTAGCTGTCTGAAACTACTTTTTTTGGAGTAACCTTCTCTTGTCTGAGACTTCGTGTGAGAAAACACTTGGAAAGCTTCATTATTATATATTCCAATAACTCAATTACTGATAAAATACTTGCACCGAGACACACTCCAAGGGTGCCTCCCAAATTAGCTAAAACAATAAGATAACAAAATATGTTATACGAGTAGGAGTAAGCTATATGCAGTATAAAAATTGGTTCCAGTATTCACAGTTTATAAAGGTTAATAGTTTGTTGCTGCACTTTAGTATAATACTTTTAGTGCAAACAGAATATACCAGTAAATTGATTATTAATAAATTAGCCAATGCAAGAAAAAATTTAAAAAAAGGGGTAGTAGTATATCATAATATTGTATCATGATCAAATCTTAAATGCAATTAGCTTAGTTCAAAAAGTTTTAAAATGTTTACATTTTTAGAGACAATATTATACTCACCAATTAGATCAAATAAAGAGTATGCAATCTCTTCATCTAAAGACTCATACGAAAGTTGGCCATAAGATATCCGTACATAGGCCATGTTGTTTCTCATCCAATCAGCATCAACTGCAATGAATAAAAAAGAAATTTAAACAAGTTATTTTTATAATTTAATTCACTAGACTATAAAATTTTATAACTTATATAATGCTAAAAATATGTTATCTCACTATCTATGAATCTGAGATGAGATTCTTAATACAATTGTACCAGTGCTGTGCCATTAGCGTTTGATTTGCATACAATTGAGCAAAATGCATTACATGACACATGAAGTAGCATCAATTGAAAGCCAAACAACCTAGACAAAAATTCTATACTATTGTATGAACATAACTATTATTATTCATCGAAGTTGCATAATAGTATAATAATATTATATCATAGAATAATTACAGAATAATATAAAATATGGTATAATTTAAAATAACATAATATAGTATGATATAATATGATATAAAATAAAAACAGAATAATATAAAATATGATATAATTTAAAACAATATAATATGATATATATATAACATAATATAGTATGATATAATATAATAATATATAACATAATATTTTTTCTATTGTGAATAAGTTCATGAGTTCAAATCATGTCAGAGCCATTGGTGATGTCAGAAAATGTATTTGATTAAAAGAATAATATTAGCCATTTAAAAAGACACCTCAAATATGAAAAATTTATAAGAGACATGAGTATGGTATATTATGTGAACCTGTAGCAGGTAATTTTAAGTCAACCACAGAAATGATTGCTATTATAGGATATTAATGCAAAAATTTTCAACTGCATCACCAATAATAAAGTTTTTGTTGTAGATTTATCTACTTAATTGTATTTGAGAGCTGTTACATTAAACTAACTGCACGTGTAAAAAACAATGGTTATTATAGCTAGCTGTTTCTTGCTTAGCAAAGCTTAAGCTGCAAACTTGTGCAAAGTGGTTAGATATAAGTCTTATATAGCGAGCCACAAGCAGAAATTCAGTTAAACAGCTATATAAATAGCTGAAGGATAGAAAAATGCTTTCTAAGAATCTAACTATAATTGACAGAGTTACACATGCTTACCAATTTATAGCTGAAAAATAAATATTTCTTTCTGAAAAACTGATTGTTGGTAGACTTAAAAAGCTTTATAGCTGAAGGATAGAAAACTTGTTTCTGAAAAGCTGACTATTGTTAGAGTGAAACAGCTTTGGAAGTAAAAACTAAAAAAAAGCTGAATTATTTCTGTTATATAAAGGTAAGCCCAAGTCTGAGTTAAATAAAACGTTGTTCAGGTTTCTCCGCAGAGACACAAAATGGCAACTAAAGAATCAAAAGATACTCTAATATTGGCAGATGCAACTGGAATGGACTCTGGAACCAGTGAACTTTCTTCTCAACCTGACGATGTACCAGATGCTAAAAAATTAAGACCTTTGATGAAAGAAGAGGAGATTCCACCAACTAACAATCCCAAAGGAGATGTAGGTTAATATATTATTGTAAACCTGAACTATTCTGTATTATTTGTGCCTTACATTTTCAAGGTAGTGAGTGATGCTGGATATCAAATGTAGTGCATAAAATGATATTTGATAGTTTATATATTTTGGCAGTATAGTTCATGACATCAGCAGCTAGCAAATTTATAAGCCTTATTATTAAATACACTTGTTCAAAAAGTCGTTTTCAAATTGAGTAATTATAAATTGGTGAACCTTCTTTGTATGTAGAAGAAACTATTGCAACTAAAACTAGCACAAATACTTGTTTAGGCAGTTTTCATGTGATATGTTTTACAAGATTGGTTCCAAGATTGAGTTTTGCAGTCATGAAATAGCTATTTTATACCTTTATAAAGAAGCTGTATTGATGAAAACAATCTAAATTGAATGGAAAAGTTAGGCAAGCACCAAAATACATATTGTAAAGTTTTTTTTATCAATGGTCTTTTGTTTAACTAAATGCTTTTCTGCTACTACCTTTTTTAGATTGCAAAAAATGAAGTGGAGGATTCTGGTCTAGCTCCTACTACTTCCGCTTCCATAGATGAGCCAGCAGCTGAGATGGACAGCGAAAGTAAGAGTGAAATAAAAATTATTCCTCTTTCTGCAGTAGCTGATCATAAAGCAACCAGTGAAAGTCAACCTGAGAGCAGCTCTGCAAGTACCTCTGTAGATGCTGGTGGTAGTTTAGTGACCGCAGAAGGTTCAAAGCTTGTAGACTCTGCCAATGATGACAATCTGCCATATGCTTACAGAGATAAGAGGTTTTTTTATTGTCTTTACCAGAGAGAAAGTTACGTTCTTGATTGCTCGGTACATGACTTGGTACAAAACCTCATTGCTGCTGTCAATGAAAATACACCGACTGCCCTCACAACATTCCATGTCTTCAAAGATCAGAGCAAATTAGGTTATCTATACTATGTAAAGGAAACTTTAATTAACGATTATTTTCCAGAAAAACCAGAAGCAGTACTTATTGAGCTGTTCAACAATCTTAAAGACTTTATGTATTTTGTTAAAGAGACGTATTTGGAATTGAGAGCTATTCTTAAATTCTCCGTTGAGCACTTTATGGATATGCTGAAAAAAGAGGAAGTATCAAGAAGAGCTGAGTTGATCAAGATAATTCATAACACTTCCTTTCCCAAAAAGGGCATGCTGCTTTTTAACGTCGCTACTCATTTTTACTTGCTACTTGTACAAGAAATAGTTTCACTCAAAGACTTGCCTGATTGTGAAGAGTCAAAGAGTTTTATTAAGGAAGTGACAGATCTTTTAAAGAGTTGCGCAAAATTTGTGTTGAGATATTTCAACACACATTGGAAAGCCAGACTGGAAGGAATATCTTATGTTTCTATAGAAAAAACCAGCCTAGCTGAAAAAAAGAAGTCACTTGAAAAAGAGCAGGAACGCTTCAAGCTGTCGGCAATAATCATGGACAGTTATCTGCTGACTAAAGAATCAGTCAGTTTATGCGAAACCGAATGTGACAGTGAGTCAATGGAAGCAGAGACTAACGACCTACTGATACTCGCTAACTCCTTGAGAGATGATTACATCATTGAAAGAAATACTGAGTTGCATAACGGTTTGTACTTTCCAGCTCTGTCTGCAGCAACTTGGATGAAGGCAGCACTTAAACTTGCAAATCCTACAACTGAACGAAAAGCGTGCTTATTAGTTTTACACAGACATGCTTTAAAGACATTAGTGCCAAATGGTGGGGCAGCTTTTACTTTGAAATCTCAAACTGATCCAGTTGCCTTTTATTTTGAGACATTCTCCAACCCTGAAGTCTCAGTTGAAGTAGAGAGTTCTTTGGACAGTCTTCAAGGATGTCTGAACAACTTGCCTAAAGCATCTTACTTTTGTGCCTGTTGTCATGCCAACAGAGAACATAAAGAAAAGACAACTCTTATGGAGATTGCCTGTGTACCTGAATACATGGTTGACATACTTCGAAAAAAAGATTCCAAGTTTATTGAAAAGTTGCTTTAAGCAAACGTGGATTCTAAATAAATATTCATACTATTTTCATATTTCTCTATGGCGTTGTTGGTAATACTTTATTCATTTGCTTTATTTTTTAACTTACTGCACCACAGTTAATTCTTGTTGATCAGTGTGCTTCGATATTGTTTCATTGAAATTTGAGCATCTTAAAAACACTTTTTGGTTTCTCAACTGGTATATTAAAAAAAAATTGTCTAGTTGTTCAAAATTACTATTCTCTCGTTTTTCTATATCCATTATGTTTATTTTCTAATTATATCCAAATACATAAATTAAAAATAAAAATGGTCATCTTGTTGAATATCTGCATCAGATATATTCAGTAGCCCGATACATCAGTATGTAGTTACCACCCCTTATAACCATGCAGCAGACTAAGAGAGTGCTTTCGAAGTAGCCATTTGCTACTCAAATAAAACTCATACAAGTTTATAATCACTAAATCCCTGTAAGAAACCCCTGATGGAAAGGTGTTTGTTAAATGGGCTAAGGACTCATTCAAATGAAGCACAGAAACAATTATGACTGGATTCTCTTCTTAACAACATCAATGGCCTTTGTCCGGCTCAAGACTCATGACCTGGTGTTAACTAAACAAACCACAAACCCCTAGACCACGGCTACTTAAATGGTCATAAATAAATTCTGTTGGTAGTTATAAAGTTTTTCAGGCTTAGAAGTTGTGAAAATTGTTATCGTTAGTTTTTATGTGTCATCATTTAACTATAGACCAGACTCAAGTTACCAGATAAAAAATTTATAATACAATTTTCATTATTAAATATTTAAATTTGAAAACAGACAATTTATTTCTATTGCATTTAGAGTACCATGCACACTTAACTCTACTAAACTTCCCATAGGCTCTAAAATTGCAAGCTTTTGCAGGAATAGGTAAGTAAAACTGATGGAAACAGACATAGCTTTTCACTGGAACCATCATTTTTATCTGATCATTTTGTTTCCTGTTTTAATCACTTAACAGCTGTGCAATGTAAAATAAACATAAATTTTGTTATTACAATTCTGTAGAATAAAAGCATAATCCTGTATGTACTTTCAAAGATCAATAAAGTTTCAAAAACATACTTTTCCAGCTGATTTGATTGCCACTAGATTTTTACAACAAAACATGAATTATAACATACAGTAGTGAAAAGAAAATTCTTGTGGTCCAACGTTGCAAGCACCATCTAAGGCAGGGCTGTCCAACAGGCGACCCCAAGGCCTTCAGCTTATGAATAACAAGCATCATCTAAGGCAGGGGTGTCCAACCTTTTCAAACCGAGTGCCACAGAAATGAAATATTTCATGGTGAGGGCCACATTGTAAGCTTCAGCTTGTGCTGGGGGCCACAGCATCAGTATTTTTTAAACTACTTTATTCCAAAACTTTATGAATCATTACACAATTAAGTCTCAATAGTTACTGCCAGCTGCATTTTTTGTGTTATTTGTATAAATAAGGCATTTAAAAGGTGGCTTTTCACTTTAATTCATGTAAACAGTGAAAAATTATTTTAACTTTATGCCTTCGAGGGCCACATAAATGTAGGCTGATGGGGGCCACATCCGGCCCTATAGGGCCGCCTGTTGGACAGCCCTGATCTAAGGTAATGTAAACTTAGCAGGTTGCTTTTAGAGCTCAAAGTAGACTAACTAAAAAAACTAACCTGAGTTGTTGAATGTTGAGTTGATCCTTTTGAGGTACTGGTAGTTGGGAAACTTGTAGGTGGATACTCTGGCATGGTAATTAACTTCCTTACATGGTGACTTGCAGTTACATCTGTCTAAGTTCTCTGAAGATTTTGTGAACTCAACTGTTGTGAAATGATCAGACAGAATGGCACAACAGTTATACTAGCTGATTTGTGGCATATAGACGTACATGTTTAAGAATGCAAAACAAATGTACATCTTACAGGTAGAAACATACAATATAAATATACATGTAGTTAGAAACTTTCAATATAGATATACATATATAAGATATATGCATCTGGTGTAGATGTACTAGGTCTATAATTCTAACACTTAAACCTCTGTGTCAAAACCTACAAAGTTGATTTATAACCAACTATATAGTCTTAGAACCTTTTGAAAACCAAGTTGCTAATTCTACCAAACACTTTGGAAAGCACAAAAAAAAAAAAAATTTTTTTTTACCTATTTCTTAAATGTTAAATTTACATATAAAATCATATAATACAATGTTATCATGCATATAATATTGTTATAAAAAACATATTATTTTAGTGATTAGTCAAGAACAGCTTTTAAAAGTTATTTGTGATAATAAAAGTTTATATATTATGGTTTTATATCTAACTATTATTATAAATTCAAACATGAAGATTCAAACTTACACTGTGCAGCCTTAGAACACTGCAACATATCTTTGAAGTTACAGAGTCTCGTATCATTTAAAGCTGTAAGTAAATAAATGTGTTGGTTGGGATACGACAATTTGTAGCTCTATAAATCAAAAGGATTGAACACATTTATTATATTTTCCTCATCTAAATTTGCTCTAAAAGTGTGCAGTTGTTTTCTCTTGATTACTTACTAAAACACACACTAAGAAAACACAGTAACATGTTATAGTAACCATGAATTTAGTATAAGTGTTTCTTTTACAATTTTTGCAGTTATATTAGCAGATATATATATATATATATATATATATATATATATATATATATATATATATATATATATATATATAATAATTGTATCGTGAGATTTTTAAAAAACAGCGATAAAAAAGTGCTCAAATTATTACGTGTATAATAATGAGCAATTATATTATTGAGGAAAAGAGCAATTTAATTATATAGATGTTGTTTTATTGTACTACTAATAGTTTCATGCCTCTTCGGCACTCCTCAGGCACAATATTGACAAATTTAAATTTTTACATTAAGAAAATCAAAATGCTAAACACAAGGTAAAACGTAACGAAAACATAGCAGTGGCTGTATTGTTATATAGGTTTGTAGGTGTAAATTAATATATAAAAACCATAATGTAATGTACAAACATAATTTATAGCAGATGCATGAAGTTTTTGTTGGGTGACTATTCTCTATGGGTATTTGTATATTATTTACTATAGTACTTAAAATATAAATAGGCTACAGAGTTTCTAGGTTTTGTGGTTGCACAGTAAGAATTTTTTTGAGTGTCGGCAGGTTGATAAGAGTTCGTTTCGCTTGTTTAAAGTACACATGTTAGGTTTGTATAAAATAAAGAAACATTCCCATAGGCATAAATTACACCTTTTGGTAGTTGTGTTGTATGGTTTCGCTTTTCTTAATATTTTCCAGCTTATGTTGTGCTTAATGTTTTTGTTAGTTAGTTGCCAAATGTGTTTGCTAAGTTCTGTTTGATTTGTTTTCTCCTTGTTTTTAAATGATGATCTGTGGTTTGCGTATCTTAGTTTGAACGGTCCTTCACTTAGGCCAATGTATGTTGCAGGCTCGTTTTCGGTAGTTTCCACAGTTGCTTGGTATATAACTCTGCTCTCCTGGCAGCTTCCTTTCAGCGGACAACTTTCTTTTTTTCTACAGTTGCAGTTTTTTCTAGGGGTTTTGTTTTGTTGCTTCTGTTTCTCTAATAGTCTGTTATTGTGGGCATTTATGGTCTGTTTTATGTTTGGCATGCAGCTGTAGCTAACCTTTATAGTGTTTTTGTTGATTATTTTATGGAGTGGGTGTTGTTTTGGAAATTCCTCATTCATGATTTTAAAGAAGATTTTTGCAATTCATCAACAGACATTTATTTCATTTGACGTCATAGACTTTTACCCTTCAATTTCAAAAAGCCTACTTGAAAACGCTCTAAGTTTTGCATCGGAATTTGATACAATTAGCGAAGATGAAAGAGAAATAATTATACATGCCAAAAATTCACTACTCTTCAACTCTGGAAAGGCATGGGGAAAACATAACCACAACCTCTTCGACGTTACAATGGGAGGATACGACGGCGCGGAAACATGCGAATTAGTTGGGGCTTACATTTTAAACTCAATAACACTAAAACATGGCAAAAACTTCGGCCTGTACAGAGATGACGGCTTAGGAGTCTCTGACAAAACACCCAGAGAAATAGAGAACATAAAAAAGGACATCTGCAAAATATTTTCTGAAAATGGATTAAAAATAACAATCGAAGCAAATAAAAAAATTATTAACTTCTTAGACACCACACTCAACCTAAATAATAAAACCTACACACCATACACTAAGCCAAACAGTTCTACTAAATATATTCATAACAAATCCAACCACCCAGCAAGCATAATCTCCAACCTACCCTCGTCCGTTAATAAACGACTGTCGTCAATATCATCTAACGAGAAAATTTTCACACAATCCACCTACAACCACCAAAACCTCCTAAACCAAAGTGGCTACAAACACCAACTACAATTCCTACCAAGAACCCAAACAAACAACACACAACAGAAATCTCGAAACCGAAAAAGAAAAGTTGTTTGGTACAATCCACCATACAGCCAACATGTAACCACAAGAATTGCAAAAATCTTCTTTAAAATCATGAATGAGGAATTTCCAAAACAACACCCACTCCATAAAATAATCAACAAAAACACTATAAAGGTTAGCTACAGCTGCATGCCAAACATAAAACAGACCATAAATGCCCACAATAACAGACTATTAGAGAAACAGAAGCAACAAAACAAAACCCCTAGAAAAAACTGCAACTGTAGAAAAAAAGAAAGTTGTCCGCTGAAAGGAAGCTGCCAGGAGAGCAGAGTTATATACCAAGCAACTGTGGAAACTACCGAAAACGAGCCTGCAACATACATTGGCCTAAGTGAAGGACCGTTCAAACTAAGATACGCAAACCACAGATCATCATTTAAAAACAAGGAGAAAACAAATCAAACAGAACTTAGCAAACACATTTGGCAACTAACTAACAAAAACATTAAGCACAACATAAGCTGGAAAATATTAAGAAAAGCGAAACCATACAACACAACTACCAAAAGGTGTAATTTATGCCTATGGGAATGTTTCTTTATTTTATACAAACCTAACATGTGTACTTTAAACAAGCGAAACGAACTCTTATCAACCTGCCGACACTCAAAAAAATTCTTACTGTGCAACCACAAAACCTAGAAACTCTGTAGCCTATTTATATTTTAAGTACTATAGTAAATAATATACAAATACCCATAGAGAATAGTCACCCAACAAAAACTTCATGCATCTGCTATAAATTATGTTTGTACATTACATTATGGTTTTTATATATTAATTTACACCTACAAACCTATATAACAATACAGCCACTGCTATGTTTTCGTTACGTTTTACCTTGTGTTTAGCATTTTGATTTTCTTAATGTAAAAATTTAAATTTGTCAATATTGTGCCTGAGGAGTGCCGAAGAGGCATGAAACTATTAGTAGTACAATAAAACAACATCTATATAATTAAATTGCTCTTTTCCTCAATAATATATATATATATATATATATATATATATATATATATATATATATATATATATATATATATATATATATATATATATATATATATATATATTGGTTCACATGGATTAGAATGTGTAGCTTGTATTCTAAAGTTTGCTCCTCTATATGGGGTAAGCTGGTAACATGTTGACATATACAGTCAAGGTATATGTGTAAATAATCATGATTTACCTGGCTGTAGAATATCTCTGCATTTGCACTTATTGATAACATATGCAGTTCTGCATTCCTCAAAACAGCCTGTGAAGGAGTAATGTGGATAGAAGACCAGAGGGTTGGGTATAGTTTCGGTGTCTAAGCAATCTGATTGGTCAGCTGGGGGAGGCTGGCGATTGATCTAAATCATATTAAAACTATCTTTTTTATTCAATTAAAATATCCAAAATATAATTGTTATAAGATGAATAATTTCTAATTTACTATATCAAATAAATTTCTCTAAAGCATCTGTGACACACCTTATTTATACATTATTAAAATATTCATTTGCATCGTATCTAGCTTATCATCTACATGATATTTGAGGGTCGTATGCTCAAACAATTTTGCTTTATAATCTGCTCTACAGTGGAATATCATGAATGATAATGTATAGCAGGCATGTTATAATATAACTATGTACAGGTACTCACTTCAACTCTGTGGACCATTAAGTTAGTTTCCATCCCAGGTTGGGCACCATAACTGAGCTCAGCTAACAAAGGTACTGTTTTGGAGTCATGTATGGCTATCTATAGCAAATAAAAATAACCGTCAACAAAATCATTAATGAGTGGAAAAAGACAGCTTTATGTATAAACCTATATTTATGGTATATCTAAATTTATACTACATCACCATTTGACAAAAATATGTGGCCTTAAAGCTGACAATTGCTTGCATAACTTTCTGTTAAAGTCACACACGAGGGAGCAGAAATTGCAATAACTTGCACATATTCGTTTAGAGTTTAAGCATGCAGTTTCTATGCATTCTCTAGCATCTAAGAATTTATTAACCTACTTACATGTAGATGTCTTATGACAAATATTACATTATCAAAATTATGATTATGTGTGGTTCAACATTTAAACGATGCAGTTTTATTAGCCTATAGAGTGACTGACTACAGAAGTTTTATAAATTTATAACACAAGTCATTAAAAAATGCAAACAAATAATGTGGTAATTTTGTATTTTACAAAAAAAACCTATTCTCAAATAATATGTTTAGACTTACAAAGAAGCCCTCGGAGAACGAATAAGGACTAAGGTAGTACTCATCAGCCATGACATCTAGATACAAAGTTATGCCACCACTATTTCCTGCTGCATTAGTGTGGAAACTTCCATCACCATTGAATTGATAACAGTATCCTAAAAAATGTAAGATGTGAATCATCTCTATTTGTAAGTTCTCTTAAATGTGTACCTCATTGTACATAAATTATTTATCACTAATTTTATAGCATGAATCATTTTGAACCGAGCAAAGCTAAATGACACATCTTAAGCCAGCATCCTATTACATAAAAAAATGACTTTTATAAATTTTTATGAATTTTTATTAGGTATAAAAATAATATTTATACCAGTTAAAAATTAATTGTAAGGTCTAGTTTTACTAACCAGTGTCGGTTAGAACTGGTGAAAAAATCTCTTCACAAGGGACATCATTTCCTTTGATGGTGCATGCATTATAGGTTTCAGATAGGCCATGAGATATATTCTTCATGTATTCCTCAAACCATTTTTGATCCTCCTGCTTGTCATAAGCAACGGCATATGGTGCCCATTCTGGTGAGCTCCAATTGTACCTTCAGAAATAAAATATATCAATGTTTTATCAAGAACATATTATTTTGTCAGACAACAGATGTGAGTGTGTGCACGTGTGCTTACTGTGCATGCGTGTATGTTTATGTGTGTACGCATGTACATATAATGTACAGTACCTACATATGTATGAATGTATGCATAAAAGCTACTACTGCTACTCACTTATCATCTGGAATAGTATCAGAGGTGCTGCTAAAAACATCCGTCATCAGCTGGTTTTGCTGTTCTCTCTCCTCTTCACTCATAAAGTGTGGAACTATTCCTGATGCCTTCCACTGATTCCTGTTACAGATGGTGACTGTTGGAAACTGTGAAATCAGACAGGTTTGTGATATGTTTTGTTGCTTTTAAATCTTGATAAATAATGTAATATAAGTTATTTTCATTTTATGTCTGATCACCAATGCAGAGTATTTTAAACATTTTGTTTTGCGCCATGTCTATGCAAATAATTTTTTTAGCAACAATATTCATTTTACATGAAATATATAGCTCAAAAACAGTTTCACTCATTCACTAGATGACATATTTACCTAAATCTTTTAGATATGTAAATCAGAATCAATAAAAAAATATGTACACGCGTAGCGCTTTGAATGCTACTGAGTTAATTTTATTCAATTATTGCTAAGAACATGCAAAGTCTTGCCAATGATATGGTCAAATAATATTGACATTGCCTATAGGCCTACATGATGCAATAGTAAATGCTTTATAATCTTAGTTGGTTTATTCACTGTAGAGAAGCAGCATAATATATATATATATATATATATATATATATATATATATATATATATATATATATATATATATATATATATATATATATATATATATATATATATATATATATATATATAGTAAAATGAGTGTTTATAAAACGTTACTAGAGTGCTCTATAGAAATAAATCTAGAGCGTAAACATTAGAAGAAATAAAATGAGATTTGATTAATATAATGGCATTTATTACTAGTAGTTTCGTACACAAGAACGATGTGCACTCGTCAGATAAATTTATCTGACGAGTGCACATCGTTCTTGTGTACGAAACTACTAGTAATAAATGCCATTATATTAATCAAATCTCATTTTATTTCTTCTAATATATATATATATATATATATATATATATATATATATATATATATATATATATATATATATATATATATATATATATAGATAAATAGATAGATAGATATGTAGATAGATAGATATATAGATAGATATATAGATAGATAGATAAATAGATATATAGATAGATAGATAGATATATAGATAGATATATAGATATATAGATAGATAGATATATAGATAGATATATAGATAGATAGATATATAGATAGATATATAGATAGATATATAGATAGATAGATTACAGATAGATAGATAGGCAGGTAAGTAGGCAGGTAGGTATGTAGGTAAAAACACTAAGTGGTGACACAAGTTGGTCAGCACTGCACTTTAGTAGTAGTGTTAGTTGGCAGCAGCCCAAGAAGTAATTCAGTATAAAACTCTTTTATTTTTCCAATAATTTAATCATGTGTTTTGGAAAATTACTATTTTTAAAATTTAATTGAATAACAAACTATATTATGTTAATACACTTACTGTTAGGTTGCCAACATTCTTTATTTTAATTTTAGTCTTGGTCAGCTTCTTGGTATAATCCTGAAGGAAGAGGTGTCCTGCACCCACGGTATAGGCAAAGACTATCATCATGAACAGTAGCCAAATACATCTGCCAAACAGACATTTAAATATGGCCTATTAAATTATTAGTTCGTTAAAAATATTTAAAAATTAAATTTCAATTATATATTCTAAATTAGTTATCCAGATATAAAATTATAGCACATTACTGCCTATAATAAGCTGATTTTGTACTTTTGAGTAGAGTGCAAATAAATTTATACCTCCGAGGGAGAGAATGTTCCCTGGAACCAACGTATTGCATTCCATGGATACTGCTGTCTTTTGCAAAACTTTGGAAATTTTCTTCTTCCAGTTTTTTGCTTTTTGCCATATCAATTCAGAATTTTCAGAAAATGATACCAGCTATAACATAACATGATTACTATCACTTTTTTTTATCTTTGATTGCCCATGATAGATGTGCACCACATACATTCTATATATATTCTTGAGTCTTGCATCATCACTTACAGTAATAAAATTATTTAGTTATTTTGGCTGATTTTCTATGAGTTCTATATAGCAACTGTATTAGTAATTTGACTCTTACAACAAAATGCTTGACTTCAACTAGCAAATAAAAAGCTGTGGTTCTTTATATTCATTGAAAATACATTATATGATTTTAAAAAAAACTATAGCTAAATTATTAGTAAGTCAATTTTTAGAGTTAAGATTATTTATATTTATAAAAAATGTTTTACTATATTATTAATATTTTATAACATACATTTAATTGAAAATAATCATTTAGTACAACAGCTGCACTTCACCTTTGACCTCTGAGCTGCCTTAAGTCATAAATACTAAATGTTATAAGATGAGCGCTGGAAATTCTACATATGCAAGATCATTATTAGACAACTAAAGGAGCTACGCTGTTATAAGTCATTATTATTTCTTGATACAGTCTCTACTATACACTTTAATGAATTCAAATTGACTCGTACACAAATAGCCTTAATTCTTGTTAATCTTTGCCCTCTAAACTGTTTTTTTCTCAGTAGAGCTCACTTATAGAAACTAGTTATAAGGTTATCTTAGCAATCTTAACTTACCTATACATGCAGAGATATATAATACACTTTATATACTATCTTGCTTGAATTACTGCTTTTGAACAGTTAAATAATATGCAAGCCTTATTATATTTCTGTCTTGTCACCTAATCAATACAAAATTTTATTAATTATTAAAAGGTAAACAAAATCAAGCATTCTTAATATCTTTAATCAATGCATGCAAGGTAGATTCTTGCCAACTAATACTTAGAAGAAAGGAGAGTAGCTTAGTTTAGATTAAATATAAGACATAAATTATTAATTGTATTGCGATGTAAGTGTATTTTAAAAAAATAGTTGATATATGATAAATATATTGACTATCTATAAAAGCAGTGTCTGTAATTTATATGTACATAGAAACTGCAAAGCAAGTATTGAAATCGCATCACCGCTATATCGTCATATCATAGGAGATCATAAACTTGTATAGCATGGCTTATTACATATATTAAACATCACAATATACTTTTATATTATTTTTCTATATACGCAAAATAATGCCGTGGCCTACAATGGTATGCAACAGTAGATGTGCAGTTGTTTATGCAATATTAGGCTAAATGTAAAGTTAAATTATTTTAAATTTGATTATATACAAAATTAAACACAACTTTCTCATTAAATCCCCAAATACTATATTATACTTCAGTATATTTATAGTATAATAATTTCTATCAGGAAAAAATGAATGGCAGCAATTAGAATCTTTCGTTATGCATCTCACTTTATTAAATTCTCTCAAGTTGTTTATTATAGATAACAAGAGTTATTATAAAATCTGGCACTCAAGTGGTGTATCTTTGAACAAATTTCTTCGAATTTTAGAGTAAGAATTTATGAAGAGCACATGCTAGTTTATTATGTTAATTTATGCAACATGCATAGATCTAGAATCACCTTATAACACCTGTAGTTGAGGTATTTAATAACAAAAATCTGGCATTTATTGCTACTTCAAGAAGTTACCTGCCCAGCTGCACATAACTTGATAAATTAATTTAACAAATTTTATTGTCCAAAAACATTGCATAATAGTATTTTGTCAAAATATGTTTAATTGCAACTATATAACGGTCTTGCATACAAATAGCTATTGTTCCAATATATTTTTGTGCTTTAAAGCGGCTTATTTAAGGCTAAGACTCTGATGTTGTTAATATCCCATGAATATTCATTACGGTAAGTTGAGATCTCCTTTCAAGTTAAAGTAAAAGCTTATTTTCAGTGGTCAGTCATACTACATATTGAATTGCTTACGCCTAGTGTCTATTATTCTTTTGTTACAAGTAGGCATATATTTTTACTTAAATTTGAATATTTATACAATCACTCATCTTATGTTGATAATTTTGGCCAGCCCTAACCAATATGTATATTATTATTATATACAGAGTTCACAATGTAGAAATGCCACAAGTTGCCAGATAAGGACATGCAGCTTATAGGAATGTTGACCTTAGTGGTTTCATGACAGCCAACAGTGATAAACGAAATATAATTATAAAAAGACAGTCTGATTAATTTAGTTACAAAGGATAATTCAGCAACATGGAGAGTGCTGCAAAAGAGATTAAGCTCAATGATTTGGAAGATGAACCTGCAACTAAGGAAACTAAGGAAACAATTACAGAAGAAGAAGGCAGCACGGGATTTACTAGCATTAAAGAGGTGGGTATAGTACCAATTTGCTAATGTTTCATGGAACAAAATTGCTGCTAATCTTTTAATGTCATTGGTTGAGGCAACATTTGCTCAAATTATGTATGAATAAACTTGATGTAATTATACTGACGAAAATATTTCTCTAGCTGCATTAGATGTGTGAAATCATTAAATTGACCATGCATGATTGTAGTATTTATAGAGGTAGGGGCAGTCATTAATATAGAAAGCGTGTGTTCTTCAGACAAAGCAAAAAGATTAGTTTTCACGCAAAAATTTCAATTCAACCTCAAAGCGACGGTTTTTGTTTCAGAAATGCAAATGTCCCTATACTGCTGCCCAATTTCTAACAAGTTTAAATGATCATTATTTTGAACAAATGGGATTTTGGAAATTGTAGAAATTGCTTTGCAAGCTTAACAAACTCTTAGTAAATTGCTACGATGTTTTTATTAAAAAAAATCTATGTTGGATTGTTCAGTTTTATACTTTGCAACTGAGAGATAAAATATCGCAGTATTTGCAGTAGTGCTTAAGCTATGTTAATAACTTTTACAAGTGTATATCTAAAAAATTAGGCTAGTGCAGTTCTTTTATCAGCATACAGTAAGTTTAAATGTATGCACAATGTGCTATAGACATATGTGAGCACAATACTATTATAAACACCTGCTTCTAGTAAAGTTTAAAGCTAGCTACAGCACAATTTTAGGTTTTTTCCTCAAGTGTAATTAGGATTTAAAAGTTAACATTTGCTGATGACATTTTTACAATTATCGTACAAATTGCACTTTGACGACAAGTTTTCGTATGTAGTGGGTATAAGTGTGTATGGGTAGTACACCAGGTATATTAAGGTAAGTTTAGGTAATGTAAGTAGTAAGTGTGTAATGTGATAATGTAAGTGTTTGTTTAAGTTACAGATAGATCTTCAGTTTTGATTAAAATCAAGTGAATTGACCTTTGACTGGAACACAAAAACTTCAACGGCTTCATTTCCTGTGATACAGGTCACTTTAAAATAGCTTGAAAACCTCTATAGGGTAGTGATCTGAGTTCAGATTGGAGTCAATGTTCTTCAAGTTTTCTGCCATGATAAGTTAATGCTAGTCTAGGCTAGGTTATTGTTCCAGTGTCCCTAAATGTAGCACTGAGGGGGGGGGGGGTGATTGAGTACAGCATTTGTGTACACACATGCACTCAAGCATCTGTACCCAAAATCTTATTAATAAAGCTTTAACACCGAACATAAAAATATATTAGTGCTACCACTGTTACATCTATTACTACTGCTACTGCTACTACTGTTACATCTACTGCCACTGCTACTGTTACATCTATTACTACTGCTACTGCTACTGTTACCCCTACTGCTACTGGTACTGCTACTGTTACCCCTACTGCTACTGGTACTGCTACTGATACTACTGGTACTGCTACTGGTACTGCTACTGTTACACCTACTACTGCTGCTACTGGTACTGCTACTGCTACTGCTGCTGGTACTGCTACTGGTACTGCTACTGTTACACCTACTACTGCTGCTACTGGTACTGCTACTGCTGCTGCTACTGCTACTGCTACTGCTACTGCTACTGCTACTGCTACTACTACTGCTACTACTACTGCTACTGCTACTGCTACTCTGCTGCTGCTGCCACAGCCACTATAATAGTTCAACCATCAATTATACTAAAAATAGGGGTTTTTTAATAAACCGTTACAAACAAGAGGATTTTTATGGCTTCTGAGTGCAACAGTACCTGTGACAGCTATTACACAGCTCAATGATAAATAGTGTATTGCTAAATGTTTCTGTTGGCTGAGGAGACTAACTTTATAATTGAAAAACAAGTAAAACTAGTTTATTCAAATGTACATCATGTGAAAAACTATATAGGTTTTCAACGAAAGAAATCTTTCACTATGAACACACAACGCACCAACGCACATGCTACAAAAGGATAATGTGCTTTCATACAAAGATTGCATATTTTTTGCCTATTGCCTATTAAAGGCCTGGCCTCACACTCATGAGAATCACACGAAACTCGTGTGACGATTTTCGTGAGTTATCCTTTCGTTATGACCAGCCACACATATAATGAATAGTCCGTGAATGAGTTTTGCACGAGATACAAACAGCAGAAAATTGCTAAACAGAGAAACGTATTAGAAATGAAATTATTACTGTTGCTAAAATTCTGTTGACCAATTAAATAATACTTATCGTTAATTGCGATTTTTCATCCATCATCTTCTTGTTTGAATTCCGTCAAATTTTATCGAATGTTTGTTGTTTTGCGTCAAATAGACGATATCTTAAGTGATTCTCACGAGTGTGTGGCCAGGCCTTAAACACGAAGTCATGCATGGGTTGGAACCTCGACAAAAGCCATTAGTGGTGTTAGGAAAAGTACTGAGTGATAATTGCTTCTGTGTCTCATCTGAATAAGTACTTAGTTGGATTTGACAAAAGGCGCTTTTTTTCAGGGGTTTCTCACAGAAATGACAACTGTAATATTGCTAGAGCTTTCTTTATTGCAGATATGGAGGAATGTGATTATTCTAACAGTGAGTTTCCTGTTTTTATTTACTGCATTCGCTTCACTTCAACAGTTGCAGCCAAGTCTGTTTGTTGAAGATGGAATGGGAGCCATTGTTCTTGCTGTTGTGTACAGTTTCTTCTTTTTATCTACTCTGCTTTTCTCCGCTCCATTGATAGCTGCTGTTGGTAAGGAAACATATGCGATTTTTATAAAAGAATTGAAAATATATAATATTAAAATTAGTTTATGAGTAAAATAGCTTATAAATACCATCAATAGTTACTGCACACTTTAAAAGTTTGTAAAGTTTTCCATAAGGCATAAAAATTGTAAACCATATGGCTTTTCAAATTTGTTTTTTACATTATTACGTTTAATCAATTCAGCTGTTTGATTTTAGAATGTTTACAAATAATGGCTAATTTAAGTTGGTAAATAATTATGTTGGATGCTGATTAAACATAGTTTTAAAATTTTCAGCATACTAATTAAGTCAAGTGAAGGCAGTATTTCACACATGTATGAAATTTCCAGCATTCTGGTGCCAAGCTGAAATAATAAACGTTGAAAAGTCTTCAAATTCAAACTTTCCATAACATAGAATGTATCGATTTCATACATCTGCACTTAACTTGTCAGGAATTAATATCAAAACGCATTTGCTTAGTGGACAGGAATTACTAAGTACAATAGCAAGCCCAAACATTTAAATAAAAATTATGCAGAAGAGAAAAATAAAAGGCAAATAGAATTATTTATTTATTACAAACAATAAGCTTGGTTCAGTCATACATACCAGTGATATTTGGTTATTTTGATTTTTTGCACTTCTCAGCAATTTGTGATTGTAGGCTGCAAATGGTCACTTGCAATTGCAATAACTTGTTATACTGGTTTTATGGCTGCACACTTTTACGCCACCTGGGGCCTGTTTGTACCGGCAGCTGTCTTCGTAGGACTTGGAGCTGCTCCTCTATGGGTGGCAAAAGCGCACTACTTAAACTTAGTGAGTTAAATTAATAAAGTCAAAAACCAATATTATATAGGCTTTATACTTACTATCTAAATAAATGATTAATACATGTATATTACATATATATCACACACATATATATATATATATATCACACACACACACACACACACACATATATATATATATATATATATATATATATATATATATATATATATATATATATATATATATATATATATATATATATATATATAATATATATGTGTATATGTATATAGGTATAAAATCTATAATAAAATAATTTATATACATACGATATTATTATCTAATCAAACAATATATAAATTTATTATACCTTTTATTTTTTCATTTCTTGCTGAAAAAATTGATAATTAATAATTGAAATTAAAAAAACACTACTTAGTACTTTTTGAGTCTGCTAATTATCTAATCATGAATCACTGTATCCAACAAATAAATAAATGCAGTTTAAACTGTTTTACTATGATAGCTGTTTCAGAGAGATTTTAAATGTTCCAGTTTGTTTGTTTGTTTGTTAGTTTATTTGTTTGTTTTAGGCAGCACATGATTATTCCAAGTTGAAAGGAATTACTGAAGATGCTGCAGCCAGTTTATTTTTTGGATTCTTTTTCTTCTTTTTCCAAAGCGGTAAGTTTAAACGTTGTGTTTTAAACTAGAAATGAGTTTATAAATCATTTTCATATGATTCAGCCTTATAATTTATCATAATTTTTCAACATAATTTAATACGTGCTTCGCTAAATTTTATGCAGTCAAAGTTAAGTAAATTTTAAAGTAAAACCAACAGATGTCCTAATTTCTTTACAACATATTTAGAGTCAAAAGGGTTTAAAAAAAGGTTAAATGAGATCTGATTTATATAATGCACACACTCTTTTAATGAAATAAGCATATCAAATAAAATTATGCACAATTATCTATAAAAAATTAATTAAGATGCTATTTTGTTCTTTTAAATCTACTGGAAATAGTATAACAGGTCACATATTGTTTTCTTTGCCCACAGTTTATGCACAAGCTTATGTTTTAAAAATTATAACTTATATTTTTAAATTACGATAACTATTTTCTTAGTGATGATTTGCTCTGTTTGTCTGTGTCAAACTGAACAAAACAAAAATATATTTATTTTCAGATTTTTTAATTTTTACATGATGCCATCCAATCATTTGCTTTGGTTTTACAGCCTCTATTTGGGGGAATATAGTCTCAAGCCAAGTCTTAATACCAGTAGTGGACAACTCTTCATCTGAAAGTCTAGGTTATGCAAACAATAATCAGGTCAATTACATTCCAATCTAATTTCACTTTAATAATTTTTAGTTTTGATAAGCAGCTTGCATAAACTTTGAATAAACACATTCTATATTACATGGCAATGTCTGGTAAATCGAAGTGAATGGTTTTAATAACAAATTGTGACTGTGATTGATGTGCAAGTTTAGGTAAATTTTATCCTGTGGGCTAACTAGTAACCATGGTTCTAGGTCAACAAGAAATTAGAAAAAAAAGATAAGAAAAATGGTAAAAAACAAGCAGATGCTGCCTGTTACAGTTGCTAGGTTACAGGGATTTAGGGAAAGATGATGAAACTGAAACCAAAACCAGTGAGCACCTAGTGCTGTAAGATACACAAGATTCTTAGCCACAGCAGCCATTGATATCTAGTTGCTAAGCAAAGCACAAATTATTAACTACTTTCTTTAGGATAGTTTGGCTCAATGTGGAAGAAACTTCTGCCCTCAGTATGCGAACTTTAATAATACGAATCTTCTTCAACCACCTAAATCTCAGGTATGGTGATTCATCAGTTTATTGAGACCATTTATACTTATTGCTGACAATTACTGTAAACAAATACCTCTAAAAAGCAATAAATGCATGCTTTTAGATTAAGATTGTTTCACAAATTATGTGAACAATTGATTTTTAGAAGTAACTGGAACAGAAAAATCTTTGTGTTGCTCATAGTTCAACAATATCAAAAATATACTGGGGCCTTATATATGTAGGTGTTATAAAGAGAGGATATCCTGGTTATAACTAGATGCAATTATATGTAAAAAATAGAAAATATCATACAATGTACTGTTTGATTATATACACAGTTCTAAATAATATATTACAATTATTGTATTATGTATGCTATAGCTTGCACTATGAAAACTATACCTCTAGAGTAGTAGAAATTACTCAAATATCATAAATAGTAAGTATAGCTGCATGTTTTATAGTTATATAAAGAGTGGTATACTAAACACATGGTGTTTTTTGCAGCTGTATATGCTAGCTGGAATCTTCACTGGTTCTGCTTGTATAGCATTCATTGTTGTTTTGTTCCTGCAACAACTTCCATCAGAGGTAAACAGAAAGTCTAGTTGCTGGAACCGATTGGATCCAAAAGAATTATTTTCAACTCTGCGCCACTTGAAGGATCGTAGGCAGCTGCTACTCATACCTATTACTGTATATGTCGGCATGGAGCAGGGCTTTTTCATCTCAGACTACCTGCAGGTATTTATACTATAATATTAACTCAGTGATAGTTACCGTTATTATACTTTTTTATATACGTATTTTCAGTTTAACTTTACTGATCAAATTTGTGATACGAACTGCATGCATGTACACGTGTTAGCAGTGAATGTTATACTCAAGATTGAATATCGTTCAATTATCCAATTTTACTCATCAGCAAAATATCACATTGTTTTATTTAACTATATTTTAAATATATATTTAGAACTTTGAGTATTCAAATTATTGAGAATGATAGTTGTTGATGCGTTGCCATACTTACGATGGTATATTATGTTTAAACTGCTTCAGCAAAAATCCTAGACCTTCATGACAGTAAGAAGCAGTAAAATGTTAACTGTAAAATATAAACAATAATTATAAAATGAGGTCATACCCTCTTTTACAGGCGTACATCACATGTCCTCTTGGCAAACAGTGGGTGGGATATGTTGCGATATGCTATGGTGTTGTGGATGCCCTTAGCGCTGCTTTCTTTGGCAAACTAGCCCAATACACTGGCAGAGTTCCAATCATGGTTTTAGGTATAGTTTATGGATTATATATGAAAATAGTATATGTATGTTATATAAGTATAGTGTATATGTTATATACGTGTCAATATAATTGTTGAAACACTTACATGTTAACCACTATAGTGCTGCCTTAAACAATCGCATAAAATAGTTTTATTATAAAAAATTATATATATAGATAGATGTATTTCAAATTTTTAATAAATACAAAAAATGTTCATATTTGTAATGTAAAATTGTAATAGAACGAATATAAACTGGTATCAATATATCAATTGAATATTTGTATTATAACCTCTGTCTATAAAAGCAAATTTCCTTTGCAACTTATGTGATGATGGCCGTAAGATGATGTGCCTATGGGTTTTTCATTATATCAGAGCTATTTTCACTAAAAAATAACAAAAACATACCATTACTAAACCTACCAATCAAGTATGCAGTTTCAGTTAGATAAAAGGCAGTGCAGATGAAATAACTAGAACCGAATGACCTGACCATATGCAGTAAACACATTTCAATATAAAACTGATTTGTGATTTAATTTTCTTGTTGAGTTAACAAACTGTATTGTGTTTACAGGATTGCTGATTCACCTGTCACTAGCTGTTGCTCTACTCTATGTAGACACGTCAGATCTGCAAACCTACGTTTACTTTGTAATCGCTGGATTGTGGGGTATGGGTGATGCTATTTGGTCTACCAACTTCAGCGGTGAGCGCAGAGTTGTCTTACCAATATTATTACATAGCGGAATCATTAAAAATACATTATTGTATCAGAATTTTTGTATGTGTTTTATTTTACTAAATTTGAAAGCTTCTTTTTGATTTTAAATTTTTACTTTTTTGGTTTGTTTGATTATTTTTGCTATTTATTGAAATCGACATATTTGTCCAAGAATATGTTGCAGATGATAATTCTATAGCCAAACTTGAATAGTAAAAGCTACACGTTTCACTAAATACTACAAAAGTATAATATTTTTTGAGTTTAGATTACTTGAATTTACTACCGTAAAGATTAGCAAATAATCTATAATTATTCTAATTTAAAATAGTGGGCATTTATTAGTATTAAATTCGCTACCACATAAGGCAACATTTTTAAAAACTACAAAGTATAAAAGTTGGAAAAAATTTTAACTATTCAGTTTACTGTTATAATGCCAAGTTTGCCTGTGTTTGCCTTATTTACTTCAATGTAACCATGGAAAGTTTGATTCTGTTTGTTTTGTAGCATTCTATGGAGTCTTGTTTAAAGAAAACAGCAAGGCAGGGTTTGCCAACTTTAGAATGTGGCAAGCAGTAGGCCCTATACTGTCCTTTGGTTATCAAAGTCAACTTTGCTTGCCCGTCAAAGTGTATATACTAATTGGGACCTTAGTAGTTGGCTTTGTTGGCTATGTTACAGTAGAAGTACTAGAGAAACGGAAGAGCACCGCCCCTAGTCAATAAAGTTAAACTATTAGTTTAAACCAAAATTAAAACACTATTCAGGTAACAGCTCAAAAAGTGTTGCCTGTTAGATGTAGCCAGTTAATAAATTTATTTAAAAAATAATTAAATTTCACAATTTTTAGGTATTATGATTAATAAATCATAAGTTTACAAAATAGATAAAACTAAACTTTATGCTACTGATAACAGCTTATTTTAAATATGACAAATATACCACTAAAATGAAAAGATAAATATTTATGTTTCTATAAGTTAATACAGCAATTATTTAAAAGAACTTTAATGTATATGAATGGAATAGAGAAAAGTACTACACATATTCGTTGAATAATATACTTATAGTTCTTGTTTTTTTTCACAAATCTATACTTTGCCATTGTGGAAAGCAAAATGTTAAGCAGAACATCAGCAAAATAAAATTTTCTTGAAATACTGCCATATTGTTTTAAGAGAGTCTCAAGTTATCATAACTCTTGAACTTCTCTCTAGCCCAGTTGTCTGTATTATCAACAATTGCTTGGTCAGCTGTTAGCTGTGGCTTCTCTGTTTGGACATCTTCAACAGCGTTCTTGAAAGCTTTGACAGGAGTTCTGTTATCAAATCTTCTGCTGATCACTCGAGCTACTGGCATCATTATGAACTCCAGTATTTCAACCAGAGTCAGCAAACTTGCTCCTGTGGCCACGCCTATTGTTCCACCAACACTCGCTGCAATTTAGAATATTGCGTTTGCACTAATGTTTTTTCATAAACAAAATTTAGTCTTAGGTGAAAATGCACAGTTAAAAGCTTTTTCAATGAGTATTTGATAACCTAAAGAGTATGTATATAAGTCTAAATGTTATAAAAAAGTCTTACTAAAATGATTTCTCATGCAATGTGAGGTAGTACGTAACAAAACAGACAAGGCAAATATAGTATTACCAAACATGTCTAAAATACTGTATGTGATGGTTTCCTTCAGAAGTTCATAAGACATGTGATCATAAAAGATAGTGACTCCAACAAAGTTCTTTCTCATGTAGTCACCAGTCACTATAGAAAAAATATTTTCAATGGCAGCTATACACATAGAAGTTATCAGTTCAATATATTGATTTGCTTTCATCAGTGATGACAACAATAAGCATACTCTTATATAATGTGTTACAGAAGGTGAGAATTATGTATAAAGATTAAATATCTGTAAACCAAACTAGCAACATGTTAGAAAGCAAATGAAAGTAAAACATTCCAGAGAAGCTATAACGTTGGGGTCAATGGGAAAAAGCTTAATATAAGATCTTAAGTAGCAGTCATTTATCAGAAACTTGAATTTTGAAAATGAACACACATTTCATCTGTGTTATAAATAATGTCTTATAGCATTCAAAACACATTGAAACTTCATAGAAATATAATTACTTTACAAGAAACCATTGAGATAAAAATGTTATATAAGAAATACTATCTGTTAAACATATTTATGTATAATTTTTAAGTTTTTAGATTGACTGCATAAGAAAGTTAACTTTTGCTTATATATACAGATTTAGAACTCGTTGTACTGATTGAAGCTTACTATTAAAATAGCCTTTCTTCTCTTCTACAAAGGTGTCACTAGGAAAAGTGTAGCTGGATACTTTAGCAGTATACTGAACCTCATTACAGGCTGAGTTACAGTCACAGACTTTCAGATGTTTCGAGTCAGCAAAAAATTCACCTGTAACGTGACTGGTTAAATTGTTAGTAGGTCACATAATCACTGTGGGAAATATGCTGCACAAAGCTTGAACATTTTTGTTTGTTAGTGATCACATTATAGAAAAGAAAACGTTTATTTGAGTGTGAAGTTTTTATCTACTGTTATTAATCTACCATATAATTACTATCAAACTATAGCTAGGCTAAGTTATCAACATTATGAATGGTTAAGAATAAAAACAGGATTTTTACTAAAAAGTACTCTTTACTATGAATTGTTAGTTAAACAGACAACTTTAGGAAAATCTAATTAAAATACAGACTTTGTACAACCTTTATAATGATTACCACTTGCAGTCATGTATATTCATGATTACATGCAAGTTTAATAAATATCTTTATTTATTTTATATTTTGTTTAGTTATGGCTCAACAGTGAACTTATTACGTACGCCTTGCTGGTGCTGCGCATAACAAGACCTGGGCAACGGCACAGATGCTGGAGCCATTTAAAGCTACAACAAAAACAATAAGAATTAATTGTTATAATATGTTAAACTATGCAATCTGCCAAGCATAATTTTTAAAATAATTTTTTCTGCAACATGACTGGCACACGCACACACATGCACACAAGCCGCAAATGCACAAAAAGTTAGGTAAAACTTTGACTACTGCATATTTATTTTAACCAGGTTAGCAGTAACAACATAAACTAAACTTACGAGGATGAAGGAAGTCAACACAGCCACACTGATTGAGTACATAAGATATCTGACACTCGTAGTAGCAAGCAGAGTAGGAGTAAGTGCTGTAGTAATGTAGAGGGTTGGGCAGATTCTCTGAATCAAAACAGTCTGCTTGGTTGTCATCTGCTGGTGGAGGTTGTCTTTGAGTCTTATAAACGAAAACACAACATAGCTACCACCAACTGACTGCTTAACCAATGGTGTAACACAGTTCAGACACCTGCACTCACATTGGCACATTTCATCAGCATTTTATAGTTATGTCAATAACTAGCATGAAATCTTATTTTGCATATCCTGATATATTTTGTCAGCATTACTTAAGTAGATGTTGACACCTGCCACACATTGCCAGCTACCACACTCTTGTAACTGTAGCCTGCAGCTTATTCTTGCTAACGTTACTTATGTAACACTAATGGGCTGATATATTAGCATGAAGGCTTCAGTATATCAACACCACCAGGTTGTTCTATAACCTTTCAATTTTGGAGAGCTCTTTTCAAACATTTCTTAAAGCTCGATGCATGAGACCAGTTTTTATTTTCCTGAATACAAATTATATATATTTTTTCTCTTACTATTTTCTTATGAAGAGTCATAATAGTTTCTGCTCCTGTCTTTAAGCCATAGCTGAGTTCTGATACTAATGGAAACTCTCTAGGTTCATGTATAGCAATCTGTAAGTATAACCAGCTTAGTTGTTGAATAATTATAATTCTAAGGCATATTAAACCCAGGAACGGTATTCAATACGTACATTATGATTATGTTAGAATAATATTGATCAGGACTGAATGAATAAGTAAAAGCAACCAGTATCACTAATTCATACTAATTAATAACAGTTATCCATTTAATTAACAAATAACAATAACAATTTAATAGCTATTTAAATAATTGATTAATAATTTATTTGCAACTTTTAAATTTTTATATTATTCCTGAATGAAAAATAGACATTCATTTTCAAGTAATAAATGTTGAAAGCAAGTTTTTAAGTCTTATTTATTACAAGCAACCATTTGAAGCAAGTTAGAATGTAGCCTATTGAGATGAAACTCTTTATTTATAAGGTTTACGATTTAAGCTTAATTTATAATGCAATCTTTCAGTTTTCTTATTAGATGTGGGGTTTGTTTTTTCATCAACAAAATTTCAATACAAAAAGCACATTTAAAAAGATTGTATCTGTTATATTTATAACATGTAGCTACTTATTTAATGAAAGATGGCCCTTTACAAAAAAATTGGCCAAATTATTAAATGCTAATGATTATTGCAAATAATCATTGCAAATAAATAACAGAGTCATAATTCAAAACTAAAAGACACAAATTTAACATCTTATTTCAAGTGAATGCAAGATTTCAGCCCAAATTGAGATGATTGAACGAAAAAGAATGCTAAAATACTTATTTAGTTCAAGCTTTCAAAAATTTGAAATAAATAGATATACATTGGCTTTGTGCAAAGGTTGACAACGCTATTCTTTTGATAAAAGTCAACAATTGAATTAGGCAGAAGTACTATGAACAAGTCTAAGATTATCATGTCAAGGAAAAGGGCATTATAATAATGTGATCTTTAGATATATTTTAATATACCTAATATTAGTATAATTTATATATACATTAAATAGTATTTCCATTCTTCAGCTATGAGTTTGTTTATTTATACTTATTTGAATGTTAAGATGACATACCGAAAATCCCTCTGAGTAAGAGAAAGGGCCGACATAGTACTCATGAGTCAGAGTATCCATTACAAACTGAACTCCTCCACTTAAACCAGATGCATGGGAGTAAAACTTTCCATCTCCATTAAACTGATAGCAAAAACCTTTAATAAAATATATATAATTACTTACAAAGAGTTATATATTACATATATAGCAATATATATCAATGGCATATAATATATGTGCGCTCACACACACACACACACACACACACACACACACACACACACACACACACACACACACACACACACACACACACACACACACACACACACACACACACACACACACACACACACACACACACACACACACACACACACACACACACACACACACACACACACACACACACACACACACACACACACACACACACACACACACACACACACACACACACACACACACACACACACACACACACACACACACACACACACACACACACACACACACACACACACACACACACACACACACACACACACACACACATACATTATATATATTAATATATATATATATATTCCTCTATTTTGGCCTGCCTTGCTATTAGAAGTCAATACAAAGTTGGTGTGGCCATTATTAATAATTCATATATTATTTTTATAAGCTTTCAATATATGTAGGCCTAAAAGCTTATAAAAATAGCACATAAATTATGAGCAAAGATATAAAAGCTACACTCACACTTATTATTGCAAAATTTGTATAAATTTACTAATGCAAAATTATAACAATTTCCATTTACTAAATTGTAAATCGGAACTTTGATTTGTCAAAATAACGTCATAATTAGCAAAATTTATATGGTAACTTTTGAATTATTATGCTTACTTCATGCTTTAAATTTTGTAGTTGAACTATGCTTTTATGTTTAGTTTAAATTAGTTTAAACAAATTATCAGCCACAAAAATACCCACTTTGGTAGCAAGTCAACATCTAAATTGCATCAAATAAACTATATTATTTGTTTTTGGTACCTGCATCCGTCTTCACTTGTACAAAAAGATCCTGGCAAGAGACATTTGCACTGTTTACATAGCAAGCCTTGAACGTCTCATTCAGTGAGTGTGCCATGAGTTTCAGCTGAGTATCAACATCATGTTTATCATATGCATAACTTTGAAGCAGTGGGTCACTCCAGTTGTACCTAGGTTATGGAATAAAAGTTATAATCTGCAGGTTTACGTGTTTCAAGTTACTCAAGACTACCCACTTAGTTTATGATTAATAACGCTCCAAAATATCTTTCACTTATTCAATGTAGAAAACTTGCAAATTCCCAGTTTGATGCTGTGAAAATATTATTTTTCAAAATGATGTCATACTTGCACTCACTTGCCAACAGGTGGAGGCAGCTGACTTTGTGGTTCATAGACATCTCGCAACATCTCCTTAAACGTTTTTACTACTGCTGGTGGTAATGAATCAGCATATTCAGTCTCTGACTTTTTCCAGTAGTTTCTGTTACATATTGTGACAGCAGGAAACTACAATACATACAAATGTACATACAAATTGTTGCTGTAGAGGCAGATGTTAGTTATAAATATTGCATTAAATCAATTTACAGTAGTACTGAAATACTACTTTACTTATAGATTTATCAAGTTGGTATTGTTTGGATCCATTGCCATTTTTAACTACTTTGCAGATTATATGAAACAAATAAGTCATAATTATTAATTTTGCGCATACATGTATGCATCTATTTTATAGATCTATGTAAGAGCTTGGTGTTAGTTAGCTTTACCGGAGTATACTACAGCTATGTTTAGAGAAGCAGGACTTATTTTCTTCAATTGATTATAGTTAATCTAAATTATATGCAATTGCCCACTCATTGCAAATTGCAAATCCACAAAAGTAACAAAAATGTGCGTAGACCAAATATGTGCCTGAAATGCAAACAACATCGTTATATAAGTCTATTCAAACACAAAAGAAATAGCAGTTTATTACAAACTTGGTTATTTTCTAGTCGGCCATGTTTTTTTAGATAATCTAATAATTCATCTACAACTATAAATGCACTTAATTCTATGAATAGAGACAAACAAAAAACTCATAGTTCTTCTGTTATAATACTGATTTTAAGTATTGGCATATAATAGCCAGCTAGTGAGTATTGTATATGTATATAAACAATATTTATTTACCTGCAATTCATCTGCGCTCTTTACTTTTATTTTAGTGCTGACTCTCTTTTTAAGATAGCCGTTGAAGAAGTTGAAGCCAGCATAGGAAGAATACACTAGCATGGAAAGAATGATCACCATCCACATTACTCTAAAGATACAAATATACAGTTATTAAAACAATAATAATGCTTCGAGCTTCAACTTATTTTAAATTAAGTTTTTAATTCAATGTTACAAGAATTTTATGAAAAAGTAACTGAACCAGGTTTGCTCATATGTGTAATTTAACAAACACGATTCAATAAATTTGCAGTTTTACAAAATATAAGCTACTTATGAAAAAATAATTTTTATCTTTTTTACTAATGGGCTTATGAGAAAGAAGTTGTAGTGTAGCATTTATCCTCTTGGCATTTGAACTCTGAACCGGAAGTTCAAAATGCATTCTACTAGAACTTAAAAGTGAATGTTTTGATTACATATGTGATGTAATAGTCATAACTCAAATTCAGAATTTTTCTCGAATCGCTCTCTAAAATCATGATCAATAGCTTAATGCTACTTTTTATCATTGACTTATGTATTTAAATACATTTAAGTGGTATACTTAAAGCTTAACAATGTCATAGCATATGAAATCAGATGTATATACTGAAAATGGTGGAAAGTCTAGCCATGTTATGTGACACCTTTCTATGTAATAGTTTTTCAAAATTTACATGATTATTAGTAATTTGATTCCACAGTTTTTTATTTAAACATATGTGTGATTTATTGATAAATGCAGGATTTTAGCGCATAATATGATAATAAACTTTTAGTATTATGCTAATTGAAGCGACACTACATGCAACTGTAGTGAATGATGTAAATAAAGTTATATAATATTGCTATTAGATGCGCCTCTCATAAGTTTGAAGAGCTGTTATGTATTTGTTTTGTATCTTTAATGAGCAAAAATCAATTATTAGTTTATTTTACATAAGCTTATTCCATTTTACAGAAATAAATTCCACTTTCTAAAACTGTTTCCAATGATTCAATAATAATGAATAACGTTAAGCAAAGCACTAGAAAGCAAGGTATCTTAAGCGAAAAGAGAATTGCTATATGCTGTGAGAAGATGAATTAATTTTGTATATATATGACAATTTACAAAACCCTTTGTAAATAAACATAATGAATATTATCAAACATATAACTAAAGCAAATTCAAAAGTAAGCTATTTGGGTTTTATGACTAGATATAATTTCAGCGCATTTCGTTATATATTATCTACACTTGAATTAAATTATTTAGGAGTTTAAATACTGCTATAGCTGCACATTTTATGACAAGTTAAATTGGTGAAGTTATAGTTTACCTTCTTGCAAGAGAAATCCCTTTCATTTTCACATATCTTATGCCATGCATAGTTGTTTCTTGAGTGAAATTATGCAACTCATCGCTAAAACTCTGCTCTGTTGCCATGTTTCAATCTTGACGAAGAGAAATTATTAACTCAATAGTAACTCACAAGCTGCATTACTCAGGTTTATTTTTAAAACATATCAATGAAATTAATTGTATAATAAAAAATCAAATAACTTTGATATTTAATATATGCAGCGCTCTCTCACTAAGCTGATGGTCCTGAAACCTCAAACCATGAGATAAAGCAATGAGATATGGAGGGAGCATTGCATATATATATATATATATATATATATATATATATATATATATATATATATATGAAAAAAGTATACATGAATAAAAATATATATGAATAAGGAAATATATGTATAATATATGCATATATATATAATATAAGCATAATATATATATACATGTATATATACTTATATAACTTTTTTTTATATTATTTATATAGCCCATTGAAATATTTATCAAAAATACTCACTTAAAAATAATGCTTTTAATAGATTCTTGGAACTGTGACTACACTTAGCTACATCAAACAACATACCAATGTGATTGTGTGATTCAGATAGCAAATATATTCTGTTCAATCACTGCAGTATGGGAAAATGAAATTACATCCAAATGTCAATTGCTGAAAGATAAAAATCAATATTCCGCTGTATATAGAAAAGTATAAACAGAATACAATACCAACATTTTAAGTATTTCATAGAGAATAACTCATGCTTTCAAGTAAATTTTAAGCTCACTTCCGCTAAACTATAGTTGTTATGCAATATTGATAATTTTGAATACAAATATTAGGCTCATCTCATTTGTTCGATTGTTTAATGATAATAGTTTTGAATATCTACTGTTTCACTAAGGTGTTCCATTTGCATTTAGTGTTAGAAAGTCGATCCTATTTAAACATTTGCTTTTAGATATATTTGCAAAAGCTTTGTGAAAACATGTAGCATAAGGGTGCTGTTGAATAACAAAAACAATGTTCAATTACCGAATTTTTCTAAACTTTTATTTTGTCTGATAATGTGGCTATCTCACTTAAAAAACTTAGAGTTACCTTTATTTCTTAAAAGACTTGTCATTGAATTCACCGTCAAGCTTTTCCATATATTTTACATGAAATATTTGTTCTTTCAGCATTTTCAAGGATTTTACATGTAGTTAAGAAGCTTTCAAATTTTCTTTTTTTGCTTTATTTAACTTTATAGTCATAATAATATATTTTCAATATACTTTATTACGGAGCTTTATATTTTATAGCCATAAAATTTTCAGAAATACTACAGAGTTTGCATAATGTTATATAATTGAACGCTTTTTCATGAGATAATCTTTTGACTTCACCCAAACTTTGAAAAGCTTTGATTCTGTTAAATATGCTGAAGTTGTGACATTAACAAAAGCTTTTTAGCACAAGTACATAAAATTAATGTATAGTATTACAAAAATGTTAAGACCATCTGTGGGAAAAATATGCTTTTTAAATTGTGCCAATTAGTAAACATAATTTCTAGGAATGGCTACAGCAAGGCAGGCTTTGCCAACTTCAAAATGTGGCAAGCAGTAGGCCCTATAATGTCTTTTGGTTATTTAAGCCAACTTTGCTTGCCCATGTCAAGGTGTATAATATAATAATTGGAACCTTAGTAGTTGGCTTTGCTGGCTGTGTTACAGTAGAATTACTAGTGAAGAGCACCATCACTAGTCAATAGAGATTAAACTATTGATTTAAACCAAATAAGTTGAACATTGATAGTTGTTCAGGCAGCAGCTCAAAAAGTATTACCTGTTAAATATAGCCAATTGATTGATTACAATTTATTCAAATTTCATGATTAATAAGTATTAAAATTAATGATCATAGGCTTAAAAATTAATTAAAAACTAACTTTATGTTACTACACCTACTAATATGTAGCTTCTTTTATAGATGACACATATACCACTAACATAAAAATATGAATCTTTATCTTTCTATTTGTTACAGCAATTATTTACAATAATTTTAGAGTATATATGGCTGAAAAAATATTAATATAATGGTTTGACATGTTTGTTAAATAATATAATAGTTTGATCTTGTTTTTGCTACAAATCTATAATTTTTCACTGTTTAAACCAATAGAAATAAAACAACATATCTTTAAATGCAATCTTTCAGTTTTTGGAATCTTAGCATATTGTTTTAAGAGAGTCTCAGGTTATCATAACTCTTGAACTTCTCTCTAGCCCAGTTGTCTGTATTATCTACAACTGCTTGGTCAGCTGTTAACTGTGGCTTCTCTGTTTGGATATCTTCAACAGCGTTCTTGAAAGCTTTGACAGGAGTTCTGTTATCAAATCTCCTGCTGATCACACGAGCTACTGACATCATTATGAACTCCAGTATTTCAACCAGAGTCAGAAAACTGGCTCCTATGGCCACGCCTATTGTCCCACCAACACTCGCTGCAATTTAGAATATTGTGTTTGCATCAATCCTTACTCTCAAATAAAATTTAGCTTGAGATGAAATTATACATTTAAAAAGTTTTTCATTAAGCATTTCATAATTTAAAGAGTATATCATATTATAATAATTGTATGAACAATTGTGACAAAACCTTATCAAACTGCTCTGCCATGCTATGTGAGACGATAAAAAAAAAAATAAAATTTATAGAAGTTATATTATAGTTATGCATTATAATAAGCTAAATTTTATTTACATGTATTTATAATAAATTTTACTTAATTCATTATCTTTAGTTAATTCATAATTTATTATTCTAATTATTTTAAAAATTATATAATAGGCTACTTGTTATCATTTAACATAACTTGAAGAGTATATTATATTATAATAATTATACATATAAATTTGATAATCCACTCATATTAAAGTGCTCTATCATTCTATGTGAGATATCTCACTATATATAATAATAATAGAATAGATAAAGTTTATTGAAAATAATATTAGCTATGCAATATCAGTTTCATTTAATTTATTCTAATGAACTTTACTTAATTCATTACTTCCTTAATTATGGGTCATTTTAGCAACTTTTGATTGCAGAGTGTTATGAAAAAACCATAATTCTCTGAAATCAAAAGTAGCTGAATAATTAGAAAAAAACATGGGAAATCAAGCAACATTAAGAAGAACCTTGATTATTTAGGTGTTTTCCATCATATTTTACTAGTTTTGGGCAAAAACCCATGTTCATTAGCAGCTAAATTGTAAAAAGTAGCTAAAAACTGGAGATTTCCAGTGTGTACTAAATTAAGTAAAATGACTCTTATGAAATATTTAGTATTACCAAACATGTCTAAGATACTGTATGTGATGGTTTCTTCCAGAAGTTCATAAGACATGTGATCATAATAGATGGTGACTCCAACAAAGTTCTTTTTCATGTAGTCACCACTCACTATAGAAACAATATTGAGATAGAAATTTTATATAGATATTATTATATATTCAAAATATTTATATTTTTTGTGATCTTATATAAATAACTTTCGGAGTATTCACATTGAGTGCAGAAAAAAATTAACCTTGACTATATATACAGATTTAGCACTCTTTGTACTGATTAAAGCTCTTTTTGCTTTAAAGCTTCCCTAAAGCTTGAGAGCAGCCGTGACCTAAGGATTAGAGCGTTTGCCTAGCGAGCACAAAGTCATGGGTTCAACCCCAATAAAGGCCATTAACATGATGTTAGGAAAAGCATCCAGTTATTATTGCTCTCGTGCCACATTTGAATAAGTCCTTATAGCTGGATTTAACAAAAGCCATTTCCACCAGGGGTTTTCTCACAAGGATGGCGACTATAAACCTGCATAAGAATACTGATTACAACTTACTATTAAAATAGCCTTGCTTCTCTTCCACAAAGGTGTCACTAGGAAAAGTGTAGCTGGAGACTTTAGCAGTATACTGAACCTCATTACAGGCTGACGTGCAGTCACAACCTTTCAGATGCTTTGAATCAGCAAGAAACTCACCTGAAATGTGATTGGTTAAAATGATACTATGTCACATAACTAAAGTTCGGAAGCTGGAATGTTATTTCTTGAAATTGATCACACAAAACTAAACAACCGTTTATTTGAGTGCGAAGTTGTCTTCTACTGCTAGTAATCTGCTGTATAATCAATATCAAACTCCAGCTATCGGCTAAGCTAAACATTATTAATGGCTAAAGATAGAAATATATATTTCATAGGCACACAACAAAATATATTTAAAATACAGACTTTATACAACGTCTACAATTATAAGCACTATAGGGATTTATGTAGATTTATAATTACATGCATGTTTAATATAAGCATATTTATTTACTTTGTTTAGTTGAAAAGAGAAAATGTAACATACGCTTTGCTGGTGCTGCACATGACAGAACCATGTCAATGGCGCAGATGCTGGAGCCATTTAAAGCTACAAGGAAAACAATGAAAATCATTTTTGAATGTTATTTGTTAGCCTAAGCCCTAATAGTTCTAACTTTAAGGGAACTGGCACAAGTTGAGAAATAATAAAAAATAGTCTATAATCTAAAAGTGAACTGAGTTTTTTAAAATAGTTTTACTAAAAAAGCATTCTTAAACTCCCAATTAAATGCATTCAAAGACAAATATCACAAATACTGGCATAATTTAAAATGCACATATTATATGTTTATGTGAGCACAGAATATTGCTTGAGAAATTACAACGAGACATATCTTTTGTATCAAACTCTGAAAAACATGTGTATATTTTGGCTAGAATTACGACATTCTCCAAACTTTATATGTGTAGCAAAGATTATCCAATTGAAATAGAGTGTAAATCACATTAAAACTGCTTCAGTGAAAAATATGTATAGTAAAAACAACATACATTAAAATTTAAATCATACAATCTACTAGCGGCATAACCTTTAAACTAAATTCTTTGTAACATGATTGGTTAATTCTCAAATATGCTCAATGCAAATCGATCTGTTTTAATATTGATAATTATATTTTCTAGTTACTAATCCATCATTGCTAATAACAAATATACATAACACACGCACATGCACACGCACACCCACACGCACACGCACACATTCACGCATGCACACAAATGCAAACAAATGCACCAAGCGCGGATGCAATAAAACCGATGTAAAACCTTAAATACTGTATAGCAAGTAAATGAACATTTATTCCAATTTAAAGGTTGACAGCAACATAAACTAAACTTACGAGGATGAAGGAAGTCAACACAACCACACTGATTGAGTACATAAGATATCTGACACTCGTAGTAGCAAGCAGAGTAGGAGTAAGTGCTGTAGTAATGTAGAGGGTTAGGCAGATTCTCTGAATCAAAACAGTCTGCTTGGTTGTCATCTGCTGGCGGAGGTTGTCTTTGAGTCTTATAAACAAAAACAAAAAATAAATGTCAACAATTGAACATTTAACCAATTTAATCACACTCCAGAAACCTATCTCGCATTGACACATGTCACCAGCTAGACAATGAACTAATGTTCTAACACACTTTAGACATCTGTCACATATTGACACATGTCATCAGCATTTTATAGTGTAATCAAAAACATGACATCATGACATCTTACTTTTTCATATTCTGACATACTTTGTCAGCATTACTTATGTGAGTGTTGACACCTGTCATATGCTGACACCTGTCACACTCTTGTAGCTCTGTTATGCTGATACCTGCCAACATTACTTATAATACACTGATGAGCTGATCGATTGGTATTATTACTACAGTATATCACAACCATCAGATTTTAGATCTTATAAAAGTGCCATTTTCAAATCTTTGTTGGAAGCTTGACACATGAGAAAAATTAAAAATTTTCATATTTATTTTCTCTTACTATTTTTTTATGAAGAGTCATAATAGTTTCTGCTCCCGTCTTTAATCCGTAGCTGAGTTCTGATACTAAAGGAATCTCTTCAGGTTCATGTATGGCAATCTGTAAGTATAACCAGCTTAGATGTCGAGTCAATTACCACAAGATATGATAACTCCAGGAATGCTAGCAAATGCATTACAGTTTATAGGTTTAAATGACAAGTAAAAGCAATTGCTATCACTAATTCTTACTAGCCAACAACTATAATCAGTAAATTACTTAATCGATTTTTTAACAAATATTCCAGTTTCTAATTTTCAACCTTTTTATTCAAAATATTTTTATTCAGTGAAAGGCATTTTTTCATTTTTAATTATTAAATCTAGAAATAATATTTTAGCTTTGCTTTTCGCAAGCTACCATTCAAAGTAGTGTCTTGTGGAAAGCAAAGTTTAAAACTTGAATTTTTTTCAACGTCTATAGTTAGCTTAGCTGAAGGTTTTAAAACTTATATTTACATTAACTTTGTTCAAGTCTGAAAAATGCTAATTATTTGACAAAAGTCAGTAATTTTATCAGAGAAAGTTACACTGACTATATCTAATCATTATTTTAAGAAATACGGTGACACCACTAAACGTCATTTCTATTGATGTGACAGTCAAATATATTCAAATGACATTAAACTAAATTCAATATGCTTATTAATAATATAGTTTAATTATTTATGCATCAACTGGTACTCTGATTTTTCGGCTATGAGTTTGTTTACTTATCTCTATTTAAATGTTAAGATGACATACCGAGAATCCCTCTGAGTAAGAGAAAGGTCCGATATAGTACTCATGAGTCAGAGTATCCATTACAAACTGAACTCCTCCACTTAAACCAGATGCATGGGAGTAAAACTTTCCATCTCCATTAAACTGATAGCAAAAACCTTTAATAAAACATATATTGCTTATATATATATATCAATGGCATTTATTTGTACAATAAATTGGATTGACAGCATATTAAATGTCGAATATGTCCGACATGTCCAAAGTATATAAGGATGATATATGGGCTTTAAAGCTTATAGAAAATAAAACACAAATTTAGTAAAAGTATAAAAATAGCTATAATTGGTAATTTTAATGACACTCATATTTTATGCTGCAAAATTCATATTTAATAACAAGCAAAATTATAACAATTTCCTATTTCCATAGATTTTAAATTGTGATAATTTTGATACTTTGTCACAACATTATAATTAGTAAAACTTATATGGTGACTTTTGAATGATTTTAATACTTTATGCTTTAAATTCAGTAGTTAATCTAATTTTTTTTTCTGTTTAGTTCAATTTAGTTTAAAACCCTAATTATATGCCAAAAAACACTCACTTTGATAGCAATTGCTATAACATGCAAAATTGCAGCACATGAACTATAAATTTGTTATTGGTACCTGCATCCGTTTTCACTTGTACAAACAGATCCTGACAAGAGACACTTGCACTCTTTACATAACAAGCCTTGAACGTCTCATTCAGTGTGTGTGCCATGAGTTTCAGCTGACTATCAGGATCAATTCCTTCATATGTATAAATTTGAAGCAGGGGATCACTCCAGTTGTACCTATTCCGTAGAAAGAAGATCACTATAAGTTGCAAGTTTATGTATTTCAAGTTATATTCAGTGGCTACACAGACTGAATTTATGCTTGAAATGCTTTAAAATATTTTTTCTTCAATAACTGCAGTTGACTTGAAAATTCTACGTTGTTCATCTTTTTTGTGAAAATGGTGTCATACTTGCACTCACTTGTCAGCAGGTGGAGGCAGCTGACTTTGTGGTTCGTAGATATCTCGCAACATCTCCTTAAACAATTCCGTTACTTTTGGTGACAAGAAATCACTACCATATTCAGCTGCTGACTTTTTCCAGTAGTTTCTGTTACATATTGTGACAGCAGGAAACTACAACACATACAAATGTACATATAAATTGTTGCTGTAGAGGCAGATGTTAGTTAACTATTGTATTAATTCAATGTGCAGTATTACTTAAAGACTACCTTACTAAACTCATCAAATTGGTATTGACTATGTTCATTGCCATGTTTAACCGCTGCAAATATTTTATAAAACAACTTAGTGCATAATTATTACTTTTGCATATATACTCATATAGTGCATCTATTTTCAATATCTAGTAGGCCATACTCATCCAGAATAAAACTTAGTAGCATTATCATGCCCTCAATTCAAAGTGTGTGGGCAAAAACACACTCATAGTTTTTTTCTGTTGTAATATCAATTAACATAATTTTTATAGCCTATATATAATCATAGCCAGTTAGTTATATATAAAATTGCTTTTATTTATTCATTACAACTTAATTTATAGGCGCACTTTTTAGGGATTATAATCGCCGAATAAACAGAGTTAAAAACTATCATTAAAATACAAATTTATTTTTGAAAAGTAGTTGAATACAATCTTTTGAGCTTGAGAAATATTTTATAAAAAGTGCACTCAAGTTTGGCTGTTTGCCAGACTATACATCTAAGGGCATATTTTTTTCATTACATTTCATTACCCAAAAGAGTTTACATTTAAAAAAACAAATTGTCCATGCATGCAGGCAGAATTGTTTTTGCATATTAGAAAATTAACATACAAACTATTTACTGCTTATCTTTAAATTTTTATGTGACAAATTATAATTATATACATATGCTCATCCAAGCAACAGGCATGTTATGTTATGTTATGTTAATACGATAGATTAAACGTACTATACAATAGCTTAGTGTAATTATAAAAACCAACAGCAATCTTTATTAGCAAAAGAATGTTTAAGTTACTATATATTTAAAAATTATAAAAAACTTTAGTGAAGTTAGGCACCAATAGAAATATTCTTATATCTTAAATATTACAAATTATATTAAATTCGCCTACCTGCAACTCATCTGTAGTCTTTACTTTTATTTTAGTGCTGACTCTTTTTTTCAGATAGCCGTCAAAGAAATTAAAACCAGCATAAGAAAAATACACTAGCATGGAGAGAATGATTACTGTCCACAATATTCTAAAGAAACAAAAACATAATATGGTGAATAAAACAACAATGATGCTGCGAGCCTCAGTTTAGAGTTAATTTTGAAAGCAAAAGTATATATATGAAGTTCAAAGAGCTTTTAGATATATGCTATTTTTTATAACTAACATTTTCCCTTCACTTTAAAAATAAAATGTATAATTTACATAAATTCACATGACTTTTGGGTATTTTATTCCACAGGTCTTTATTGAAAAAAACGTGTACACACGCGATTGTAATTTTGTGATAAATACATGACTTTACGGCATAATATACGTTAGCATACTTATATTAAAAATGCAGTATTATAGTAATTAAAGCAGCACTATGCAATTGTATAGTAAATGGTGTGAATAAAGTTATATAATATTGTTATTAGATGCATCTCTCATAACTTTGAAGAGCTGTTGTGTATTTGTTTTGTATCTTTAATGAGCAAAAATCAATTATTAGTTCACTTCACATGAGCTTATTCCACATTACAGATGCAATTTCTACTTTCTAAAACCGCTTCGTTTGATTAAATAATTATGAATAACGTTAAGAAAAGCACTTGAATACAGGATTCCCTAAGGGACAAAAGTAATGCTATATTCTATGAGAAACTGGACAGACATAGTTTGTACGACAATCTACGGAATCCTATGTGAGTAAACATAATGAAGATCGCAAAACAGGTAAATGAAGCGAATTCAAAAGGTGCAATTTGCTTTGATTTTATGACTAAATATACTTTCAGCACATTTCGTCATATAATATCTATAATACATAAATAAAACTATTTAAAACTTTAAATAATGTTAGCTGCATACTTTGTGACAAGTTATTATACCTTCTTACAAGAGAAATCCCTTTCATTTTCACGTATCTTATGCCATGCATAGTCGTTTCTTGAGTGAAATTGTGCAACTCATTACTGAAGCTCTGCTCTGCTGCCATGTTTCAATCTTGATGAGGAGAAATTATAATATAATCAGAAGAATGTAATAATATATAATAATAATATAATAATATATAATAATAATATAATAATATAATCACAAAAAAAGTTATAAAATAATTAGTAACTCTCAAGAAAAGAAAGTACAATGCGAAAACAGCTTTGATATTTGATTTGATGTATAGACTTAATGCAGTTCACAGTGCAAAACTATTTAATTCTGTGAGACTCTTATTAAATAAAATATATGCATATTATACGGATGACTTTCACAATCTGGAGCACTATAGTATATATTATTAGCTTTATCACCAGTGATAGTGAGCACTCTGCTTTGCTGCATCTCTAACCAGGTTGACAATTATCATACATACATACATACATACATACATACATACATACATACATACATACATACATACATACATACATACATATATACATATATATATATATATATATATATATATATATATATATATATATATATATATATATATATATATATATATATATATATATATATATATATATATATATATATATATATATATATATATATATATATATATATAATATATATATATATATATATATATATATATATATATATATATATATATATATATATATATATATATAGATGGATAGATAGATATATAATCATTCAAAAATACTCACTATAGAAAATAATACTTTTAATAAATTCTTGGAGCTGCTCCTACACTTATTTACATCTAACAACAAACCAGTGTAATTGTGTGATTCAGATAACAAATTCTGCTGGATCACTCAGTGCAGCACATGGGAAAATGAAATTACATTTAGATGTCTCAGATAAAAATCAATATTCCACTTTATGAAGGACAGTATAATACAGAAAAAAAGATACATGTATTCTAAGTAGTTTATAGAGGATAACTGCTTTCAAGTACCTTCTTAGCTAATATTTACGTTAGTTAATATAAACCATGTTAATAATTTTGAGCATCAACTATTTAATTAATGTGTTAGATTTGCGTTTCCTATATTATCTATGTAATAAATGCTATTACATATATCTGCAAAATATTTGTGAAGGCACGGCATGCTGATGCCTTTAAATAACAAAATAGGCAATTATTATTTACCAAATTCTCTTAAACTGTTATTTTTAAAAATATGATTATTTTACTTGAAAATGAAATTGCCATCCTTTTTTTAAATATTTTCCTTTTAATTCACTGTTAAGCTATTTTACATGTTTTACATAAAACTTAAAGTACTTGATCTTTCAAGGTTTTATTTAAGTATTTTATTTGTAGCTAAAACGTTTTCAAATATTTTTTTTAAGCTTTGTTATTTTTATAGTCATAAAAATACATTTTCATGACTACAAACCATTGTTTATCAATTAAGCCAATTTTGCTTGCTTGTCAAAGTGTGTATACTAATTGGAATGTTGGTAGTTGGCTTTGCTGGCTATATGTTACAGTAGAAGCACTAGAGAAACGAAACAGCACCACTCCTATAAGTCAATAAAGTTAAACTATTGAATTAAACCAAAGTTAAAACAGTGATAGTTTTTCAGGCAACAGTTCGACAAGTATTGCTTGCTAAATATAGCCAGTTGATAGATTTATTTACAATTTAATAATTAAGTTTGACAATTTATAAGTATCACAATTGAGATATAATTACAAATTTACAAAATAATTAAAAATATTTTTATGTTAATGACAAAAACTACTTTTAAAAACAGCACACATAAAATAATATAAAAAAGAACTTATTTATTTCTATCCATTACAGCAACTACTTACAATTGCTTTAAAATATAAATGACTATAAACGACTATATGTATTATGACTGGACGTGTTTGCTGAATGATATGTTACTAGTGTTTTTTACAAATCTATACTTTATACCACTGTTAAAACTAATAGAAACAAACAAATGTATCTTCAAATGAAGTGTTTTTATTTTGAACTACTGCCATATTGTTTTAAGAGAGTCTCAAGTTATCATAACTCTTGAACTTCTCTCTAGCCCAGTTGTCTGTGTTATCAACAACTGCTTGGTCAGCTGTTAGCTGTGGCTTCTCTGTTTGGACATCTTCAACAGCGTTCTTGAAAGCTTTGACAGGAGTTCTGTTATCAATTCTTCTGCTTATCACCCGAGCTACTGACATCATTATGAACTCCAGTATTTCAACCAGAGTCAGCAAACTGGCTCCTGTAGCCACGCCTACTGTCCCACCAACACTCGCTGTAATTTAAAAAAAATTGCTCTGTACATTTAGCAGCAAAACCTTTTTTAAATAAAAAAAAAACTTAAAACCCAAATAACTTAAAACACACAGTTAAAATCTTTTCCATTCAGTATATTTCAGAACTTGAGAAGTATATTATAATATACCAATTATATATAAGTATAAATGTGATAAAAATCTTATTATTAAAGTGCTTTATCATGCTATGTCAGAGAGCAATAGGACAAAGATAGTGTAAGGAAATAAAATTAAATTTAGTCTTTATAATCAATTTAATTTTATTTATTCTTTTATTTTTAGTATACTTTATCTAATTGATTAAATTATTAATTATATAATATTTAGTATTACCAAACATGTCTAAGATACTGTATGTGACGGTTTCCTTCAGAAGTTCATAAGACATGTGATTGTAATAGATGGTGACTCCAACAAAGTTCTTTCTCATGTAGTCACCAGTCACTATAGAAAAAATACACTTTAGTTTCAATGGCAGCTATGTCTTTGGGAGTTGTCTGTTCAATGTATTAATATGCTTTTATCAGCGATAGCAATAATAAGAATAATTATTATGAAAAGGTGATAAGAATATACAAAAGTCAATTGTATGTGAGGTAAACCAACGACATGTTGCATAGCAAATGAAAATAAATTATTTCAGAGAAAGTGTTATAATGTTATAAAGTTTAGCCCAAAACGATATTGCTTGCTATAAAGAGCTCAAGTAGCCTATATTGATAACATATTTTAACTTTAAAAATTGACATACAATTTCCTAGATGCATCATAGATGTCATTTGGCATTTAAAACACATTAAGTTTTATATAAACATATTTATTTTGCAAGAAACCATTGAAATGAAAGTGTTATAAAAGTATTGCAATATATTCAACATATTATCTTGTTTATGGTCTTTTATAAATAGCTCTTAGAGTATCGAAATTTACCTAGACTATTCAGGTTTAGAACTAAGTGCATGCACTGATTAAAACTTACTATTAAAATAGCCTTTTTTCTCCTCTACAAAGTTGTCACTAGGAAAAGTGTAGCTGGAGACTTTAGCAGTATACTGAACCTCATTACAGGCTGAGGTGCAGCCACAGCCTTTCAGATGCTTTGAGTTAGCAAGAAATTCACCTGAAATGTGATTGGTTAAAATGGTAATATAGGTCACATAATCACTGTCTAAATTACACTATGCATAGCAAACATACAAAGCCTGACATTTCGCAGGTGGGACCTTATGAATAGAAAACAAAAACTTATGTTTTATGTTGTCTTGCACTGTTAGTAATCTGTTGTATACTTATTATCAAATTATGACAAGTTTTTGAAATTTTAAATGCTCAATATTGTGAATGGTTAAAGAGTAAAATATGGTTTTTAGTGAAAAGTACAACCTCCGTGAAATGTATGTTAGACTTTAATAATAAACTATTAGGTGCAAGTGAAATACATATTTCATACGATCTCTATATTATAATTATCAACACTTGCAGTCATGTACATTTATGATTAGATGCATTTTAATAAGCAGATTTGTTTGCTCTATATTTTTGTTTAGTTATAGCTACATAAAGAACTCTTAACTTACGCTTTGCCAGTGCTGCACAGAACAGAACCCGGTCAATGGCGCATATACTGGAGCCATTTAAAGCTACAATAACAAAACTTCATAAATTTGCTTACCTAATAGCTCTAACTTCAAAGAAACTGATGCAAATTAAGAGACAAAGAAGATAAGTCTATATTCTTAGGGTCAAAAACATTTGTTAAAACTAGTTTTACAAAAATCGTCCTTATATTTACAAAATTTTTCTTAAGCTGATAAAATGCATTTAAATACATATCACAAATAATGGCATGATTTAAAATGCAAACCATATATATATTATTTGAAAAATTACAAGGGAATAGAATAATTGCATAAAAGTCTGCAATACATGTGTATTATTTGGTTAAAATTACTTTAATTCAGGCTCTTTTGGCTTATCCGAAACTATGTAATTGAATCATATAGAAATTGCTTCAAAAAAGAATACTATACAGCAAAATCAATATCTACTTAGCATAATCTGCACACACACGCAACATAATGTATAGCAAGTGCATGCACATTTTTTCAATTTTCAAGGTTGACAGCAACATAAACTAAACTTACGAGGATGAAGGAAGTCAACACAGCCACACTGATTGAGTACATAAGATATCTGACACTCGTAGTAGCAAGCAGAGTAGGAGTAAGTGCTGTAGTAATGTAGAGGGTTAGGCAGATTCTCTGAATCAAAACAGTCTGCTTGGTTGTCATCCGCTGGTGGAGGTTGTCTTTCAGTCTTATAAACAAAAACAAAACAGAGCTGTCACCAGCTGAAAAACTAGCTAACCAACACTGTATCACACTTCGGACACCTGTCATACATTGGCATATGTCACCAGCTGCACAACTAACTATAAAAGTCTATAGAAGTCTATAAAAGTTTGACACCTGCCACACATTGACACCTGTCATACGTTGACACCTGCCACACATTGACATCTGCCACATATTGATACCTGTCACACATTGACACTTGCCACACATTGACACCTGTCACACATTGACACTTGCCACACATTGACACCTATACCACACATTGACACTGCCAAACTTTTGTAACTCTGGCATATAAAAAAGTATTGCCATTGGTACTACAGTATATCAGCACCACCAAACTGTTTCAACACCTTGTCATCTTAAAATGTTTTTTTCAAACTTTATTGAAAGCTCAACACATGAGAGACAAATTTTAATTTTCTTTAATGCAAAATAATTATATATATATATATATTTTCTCTTACTATTTTCTTATGAAGAGTCATAATAGTTTCTGCTCCTGTCTTTAATCCATAGCTGAGTTCTGATACTAATGGGATTTCTCCAGGTTCATGTATAGCAATCTGTAAGTATAGCCAGCTTAGTTGCTTGATAAATATTACCATAAGGTATGAAAACTGCGTGGATGATATCAAGTTATTCATTCTGATAATTATACGTTTACAAAAGTAACCGAGTAAAATTATTTAGTATCACTGAGTAACAGTTATTAGTCAGTTATTTATTTAATTGCTTATTTAGTACTTACTTAATTATTTGGATTGCAACTTTTTATATCACCATATTATTATCAAGTAAAAAATAGTTTGTTATTTTCAATAATTAAAGTCGAAAACAAAAATTTTAAGTTTTAATTTTTACAATCTACAATTTGAAGCAAAATAAAGTTGATCAAAATAAAACTATTCAAATTTCACAATTAAGTTTGCATAATGAAAGTTCTTATTTTTTGTATTGGATTCAAAATAGATGTTTTACCAAAGAGTTTCTATTCAGACAAAATTTAAAATTATTATTATAATTTATACCCATCATACTTATATACTTATCTACCGAAAGTTGGTCTCTAAAAAACCTTGACAAAATTTTATAATACCAATAACTTTTCAGCACTTAAAATTTAAAAAATACAATTTAAAAATAATATTTGAAGAAAATGCCAAATTTCAACCCAATTTGAAATTATTGATTGAGAAATTGCTAAAACTTTAGTTAGCTTAGTTGAAGCTTTTTAAAACCTAAAATTGATATCTATTATACCTTCGTACATAATCTAGCAATAATATGTATTAAATAAACGCTATTAATTCAATGAGCTAAAATTATGCTAAATAAACCTACAATTATATGATTTCAAGAGAGAAGGAAAATTACACTGCAAGTCTTTTATAGTGATGCGATCGTCAAGTGTATTTAAATATACCTAACATTGATATAGTTAATATGTGCATCAACTAGTATTTCGCTTCTTCAGCTATGGGTTTGTTTACTCATATTTGTTTGAATGCTATAAAGATGACATACCGAGAATCCCTCTGAGTAAGAGAAAGGTCCGATATAGTACTCATGAGTCAGAGTATCCATTACAAACTGAACTCCTCCACTTAAACCAGATGCATGGGAGTAAAACTTTCCATCTCCATTAAACTGATAGCATATGCCTTCAATACAATGTACTATAATTATAGCATGTGCTTTCTAATGTACATATTATTTTTCATAGAATATGGTTTTAGTGACATCTATTACATTTATAGCATCATATATTCTAAATATAACAATTATATCAGCAGCATACCTACACTTGTGGTATGTTATAATAGTAGTATAGGTACGCATGTTTAATATATTATTATATGTTATTATATGTTCATGCTCTATATGTATTAATGTTAGTGCAAATATATTAGATTGATCTATATCTATAATTTTGGGTAAAAATGCCACGGTAAAAATTGCACAGGTAATAATGGCACAAATGGAAAAAGTAGTTAAAATGGCACACTGATGTTAAATTTTCCCAAACCCCTCACTCGAAACCTAAACAGCCAATCCTTAAATCCAAACCCCAAACTCAAACCCCCACCCCCACCAAAATCCTAATATTGAAAATGTGCCATTTTACCTACATTGCCACTTGTGCCATTATTGGCTGTGCCATTTTTACTTATGCCATTTTACCGGGCACTGTATATCTATATATAAATATTACATTACACTAATGTTGCTAGAAGGTATTACATATTTTTAGTATTCCTTTGTATAGCAGCCGTCAGTTCATGAAAAACCTTACAACACTGTTATATGAAATTGTGTAAAGTTTATGTGAATACAGATATATCGAATAGGTCGATGTTATGTATGTTTATGTGTATGCATATGTATATAATTGGTATAGGTGTATGTGTATGTGTATGCCTTTGAGTGTGCGTACGTTCGCGTGTGTGTATGTGTGTGTTATCTTACGTATATAAATTTGAAAGCACCTGCATCTGTTTTCACTTGTACAAAAAGATCCTGGCAAGAGACACTTGCACTGTTTACATAGCAAGCTTTGAACGTCTCATTCAGTGTGTGGGCCATCATCTTCAGCTGAGCCTCAACATCATGTCCTTCATATGTATAAATTTGAAGCAGGGGATCACTCCAGTTGTACCTATTTAATAAGAAGAAAGTTACTATAAGTTGCCGGTTTATGTATTTCAAGTCACTGTAAATGACTACCCACCTAATTTATGTCTCTTAATAAATGATGCTTTAAAACATTATTCATTCATTAACTACAGTCAAATTGCGAATTCTCAGTTTGATATTTTAAAACTATTTTTGTCAAAATGATGTCATACTTGCACTCACTTGTCAGCAGGTGGTGGCAGCTGACTTTGTGGTACGTAGACATCTCGTAACATCTCCTTGAACAGTTCTACCATTTCTGGTGGCAGCGATTCAGCGTGTTCAACCGTTGACTTTTTCCAGTAGTTTCTGTTGCATATTGTGACAGCAGGAAACTGCAAGAAATGAAAGTGTTATAATATAAACACGTAAAGCCTTTTTTCTTTCTATAGAGAGGTTAGGAGATTGCATGTGGTGGTAAGTTAGTGGTTGTCTGCTCATTGCCACTTATAAGTTCACAAGAGCAATGCCAACAACCTCTAAATGTAATAAAGCACAGATACAATAACATATCATCATAAATCTTCACTATTTTCCAATAGGTCATCTTTATTCAGTTACTCTACAACTTCCTCAGTTCAATATGTAGCCATATATTTAGCAAAACATCTGAGTTTGTCTGTAAGATTATTATTGGAATTTAACAGTTTTTAATAGTTAAACATATAATATTGTCACTATTTACCGTTATGTTTCTATAAATAAAGCTATGAAAACTACTGTGTATCAAATAAGCTGAGTTAAAACTGCTATAATACATATATATTGACTTTGAAAAAAACATTTAAATATAGTTTTCAAATAGAAAATATTATTTGACCTACTATAAGTGTTTTAGTCTAAATTTAGCCAAGGAAGAGTTTTGCAAGCAAAAGAAGCACTAAATTTTAGTTGTCTGCTTAGACTAAACGTTCTAATAGTATTTTCTGGTGCCAATTAAATCTGTCTAATTTAAAAGTTTACATTAGAAATTGTCTACTCATGCACACTTGTCTTCAAATACTGCATAACTGATTTGCAACATATATAACTAACTACAAATTAAATCTTAACATTCATATACGTGACCAATTAGAATATAAAGTAATATATGCACATGAAATGCTAATACATTTGAATAGTCACCACAGAAAATGAATAGGCTTACAAGCACCAGTAGCCTAATAATTTATATTTGCAAAAATCTGCTCAAGTTTAAAGTTCTAACTACAAATTAATAAAAATTCAAGTTTTAGCATTATACCCTGACGTATTAAATAGTATATAAACAATATTTATTTACCTGCAATTCATCTGCACTCTTTACTTTTATTTTAGTGCTGACTCTCTTTTTAAGATAGTCGTCAAAGAAATTGAAACCAGCATAAGAAAAATACACTAGCATGGAGAGAATAATCACTGTCCACATTACTCTAAAGATACAACAACATATAATTGTGAAAAATTGATTTTGAAAGCAAAAAGATATCAGGTAAAAGAATGACTTCTATATGTATGTTGCTTTTAATAATTTTTTGATTTACTTCAACAATAACAATAATATACAATATAGAAGCCTATAATTGTTCAGGTGCTAGATAATTACTTTTTAGCAGTTAAGATTAAAATTTTTCTGCAAGCATTTTCTTTCACGGCAAGTTCAGCAAACCATATTGTAAGCGTGCATTAATGGCCATAATCAAAGTTAAAATATGTGTAATTATATTTGCACATAGTTTGTTCATTATGACAAACACAATTTACACAATAAAAATTGTGTATAAAATACGAAATACTAATGGAAAATAAATTTCTACTTTGCTGAATGTTCTTATAGAAGATGAGAAGCTCAGGTTCAATTTATCAAAGTGACTCTTTTTAGCTCTCAGCTACTAAAAGCTGTAATTAATTGTCATAATCACATGGGTATAACACTAAAGTCATGACTTGAATAAAGCAATTGTAATGTATATTTTACAAGTCTTTCTTTCATTTCAGCTAAAAGTTTTTCGATGCAGCTTTGTCACCAAAATGGTTAACTAATAACTCGTAACGGATGCAACAATTTTCAATATAGAATATGAAAGTATATACAGATATGAAGCCGATGGGGAAGCTGGCAATGTTATCCTACACACTTTTAGGTGATAACTTTACTAATTTACATTCTTATTAGGTATGCATGTTCCACAAAGTTTAATTTAAAACTTATGCAATTTTACATTAAATAGAAAATTCCAACGCATCATATTAGCAAGATTATCGATAATGCAATTGTAGTATTGTGTTAACTTAAATTGCACTATACGACTGTAGTGAAGGATGTAAATGACGTTTTACAACATTGTTAACAGACATAACACTCATAACTTTGAAGAGCTGTTATGTATTTGTTTTGTATCTGTGATAAGTAAAAATCAATTAGTTCTATTTCACATGATATTATTCTGCTTCACTGATATAAATTCCGCTTTCTAAAATTGTTTCCTATGATTCAATGTTCATGAATATTGTTCAAGGAGATACTTGAATACAATATTCCCCAGAGGAAAAGAGCATATTTATCTTCTATGAGAAAATGAATTCAAACTTATTGTATGGCTATTTACAAAATCCTATAGTGAGAATAAATGTAATAAAGAATGTAAATGTGATTAAAACATTTTCAAGAATATGAAATGGCTAAAAGCAAGAGCAGACATATTATTTAATATGATGTTTGCTGTATACATTATAGTTACTTAATGATTAGTTAGCAGGTCAGTTTACCTTCTTATTATAGAAATCCCTTTCATTTTCACGTATCTTATGCCATGCATAGTTGTTTCTTGAGTAAAATTGTGCAACTCATCGCTAAAGCTCTGCTCTGCTGCCATATTTCAATCTTGATGAGGAGAAATTATAATATAATCAGCAATTTCCAAACTGCATATAAAACACTACTGAGATTATTCACAAATACTTTTAGTGTACTGAGTATATATAACCACTTGGTAAATTTGCAAATAGCTTTCGGATTCAATTACCTTACACCTACCAGATGCATTTGAAAGGTGGTTTTGTAGATTTGTTGTTATTTGCCAAAAAAACGATTATTTAAATTTTAGATATATAACAATTTAGTTTGTTGTACATGTGTTCTTCAAATATAACTGGTTATATACATTAGCTCAATAAAAAATTAAAAATATTAGTATATATGAAATGTTACATGAACATTCTAGTTGTTGTAAAGAAAAATTTTTCATTTATAAAAGTCTTGTAATAGAATAAACGATACACAATATACATATGTCACTTATAACATAATATAATATATGTGTAGCCATATAAAAGCACTCACCAATGAAATGCTTGTTGAAAATATTAAAGTTGTGTCTGTACTTAACATGTAACGTCAAATCAAAGTGACTGTGTGATTCGAATGGCAAATTCTGCTTAATCACTGCAACAGTGACATAATGTATATTCATATTACAAGTGTCGTATTATAAAAATCAATATTATACTTTATATAAAACAATATAACTTGAAAAGTGATACAAACATTTCAAGTACCTTGAATTTATAGATCATAACTGCCGTCTAGTAAGTTCTAAGCTTATGTACATTTGTTATTGCACTAGGCTGATAGTCTTGAAGGCTTTCACCAGACTCAACTAACTTGCTGACTTTGGGTTCACTGTGAAAAAATCTTATTATTGTATAATTGCTATTAAACACACCTACGTATATACAAGGGTAGGTATTGTACAAACAGCAAACAAAATGTTGTGCAAAGCAATTATATGTATACATGTACAACTATAAATCTTTCCTTCTTCCTCATCAGTTATAAAAAGAATCACCATTCTTTCTTAAAAACACCATTAAGCTATTCCACATTTATATAAACTAGTTTGTAATCTTGCAGTCCTACAGTCCCCTATGTATATTATAGGTTTGCAAATTTGTTGTTAAATTGTGCAGCTAAATATTGCAGCAATAAAAATAAATTTGTTCTCTGAATTTATGCATGTAGCTATGTTTTGTAGCCACAACTTATTTTTTGAATATTTAAATAAATTTTTAAGAATTGCTTCATTTGAAATAAAATTTAAAAACATTTTACCTACCAAACTTGAAAAGATGCAGCAATGTATGGAAAAGCTTGTACAAGTAATTTAAAATAATAAGTGTATGACAATTTGCTTTTTTTCAATAACAGCAAAGTTATTACGAATTATTAGAACTGATATATTTGCCAAAAATATTACTATATATATGCAGTATAACTAGGCAAAGTATTTTTTGAAACAACACCTATATATGATGTTTTTGAGTTGATAAATATGATACTAAGTTTTATTATTGAAAAAAGTTATACTATCTTTCAATTATATAATGTGAATTAAAAACTTTGTAAATAAATATTAATAAATTTACAAAATAAAAAAATTAGCTTTAACTTTATAAAAAATAAATAAAGTAAATAGTAAAAAATGTAGCAGCATGTACTGTTTAGGCTGAAAAAGCCTTTTATATCAAATATACTATCAACCAAGTAGGTGTTTAGCTGTTTAGTGTAGAAAGTGAGTCAGCCGATTGCCCAGCCTTTCATGGTACTATCTTGCCATGTATTGTCAGTCTGGTTTTCTTGCTTCCATGTTTCTTGCAAACTATGATCATTACTGTCAGCTGACACAGAGTTCTTGAATGGTTTTATGGGAGTACTTTTACTAGACTTGTCGGCTAGCTGGACTATTAGTCTCGCAACAGACAGTGTGACAAACTCCACAAACTCGAACATGGTGAGAATACTCGCTCCCAAGGACACCCCGAATGTACCACCGAGACTAGCTGAAATATACAACACGCAGCTTGCATATACAGTGTACTTTCCATTCATCAAATAACTAAGTTTGAAAAAATGAATCTTAAATATTCTATACTCAAAGAAACAAATTTTCTGTTTTTTTTGTATTTGTCTACACTGAATGAATCTACTTTAGCTGTTGAGTAAACTGGCCATGTTATTTCTAATTAGTAAAAACTGTGATTCAGTTAATTAGAAGTTTGAATAGTTCAATTCATATATTGTAAACTAAAATAGCTATATCTTCATAAAATAAAAAGAATATAAAGTAATGCGGCGAACAGCATTTCAATTGTCATAATTTTAATAACCATGCATATAACACAGTGTCAGTAGTATATAAATTGCACCTTTATATTATATATTGTAAAAACTAAAACCATGTTCCAAAGCCTTTTAAAGTAATTTGGCTGTAGAGCTCATATGTAAAATAAGCGGAAAAATTGTAACATATAGAAACTTACCAACAATATCAGCAAAACTGTAAGCAAAGCTTTCCTCCAGAAGTTCGTATGACATCTGACCATATGATATGTCGACAGCAGCGAAGTTCCGTCTCATGTAGTCAACTGATACTAAAAATAGATACAGCACGCTATTTTTAGACATGATTTTTTAATTGAAGTTCACTAAAAATCATAACAGAAAAATTTCTATTTTTATAAACTTTTCATATAAAGTATTTTTTGACGCATGGGTATATAGTAGAAATTTAATGAAAGCGTCAACATTTTAGTGCTATGTCGCAAAATATTTTTTATAGAAACATACACCAGCTTCTCTTAAAAATTTGCAGAATAAATTAATAATTTAGATAATTTTTTGCTCCGTAAATCTATTAAATTGTATGAAATGTTAGTTTATTTATTTATTTATTTTTATAACTACAAAATCAATTAAAGATTTTTAAAACAAGGTGTTTTGTACATAGACTAACATATAAACTAATTCTATAGCAACTAACAAAACTTTATCATTTTACCATTAAGCATATCCGAAAAATCTTTCACAAAGTTTTCACTTGGGAAAGTATAGCCAGATATTTTAGCACTGTACTGAGTCTCATTGCAAGTTGATTTACAGGCACATTTCTCTAAGTATACTGGATTTGATGCAAATTCTCCTGCAGGGTAGAAAATAAATAAATATAAATATAAATTATTTAAGCAATCATTAGAAAAAGTTGCAAACATCCTATCTTTAAAAATCAAAAAGGTTCAGAAATAACTGTAACTAAAATTATATTTTATAGCAAAATGTTAGACAAAATTTCACAATTTTTTTTTTATTTTGCTATAAAATTTAAAAAGAAAACAACACAATGGCTTCTTAAGTAGCAATAAAAACTATTAAATAATAAATTCGATTATTTTTTGCTTTAATTATCCAACTACATTTTACATGATATGATGAGTAATGTTTTGAATTGGAATAGTAATTTAGTTATATTTGAATAATAATACCTGCATATCACGCTTGCTTTTACATCAAAATCTTTGAATACATTAAACAACTTTTCTATAATTTTACTATTTTCAACTAAAATATATAAACTTTGAATTGCAAATTTATGGCATTTGACTTACTCTTAGCTGGTGTTACACAGTAGAGCATTCCTTTTACTCCACAGGTTCCTGCTCCCTTGTAGGCTACAAAATATTATGTCGTCTTGAAAATACAGTTTCAAAATATATAACTACACCAGCTTTTACTATAATTATTGTCATTAGCATATATCACTACCCTAAACTTGTAATGATAAAAATATTTTAGTTTTATTTCAACAGAAAAATTATTTAACTATAATGGTTGCAGTCTATTTCTTAAAACAAGTATTTTATTAACATTTGGTGCCTGTGTTTATAAGTCAATTGCATGACTCTCAGATCACTCACATCAGTGCATGATTATTAGTTGACTCATAGTACTCAGTATATGTGACTAGGATGGCTGGCAGGAGTATATATTATATAATTGAGGGTCAAATCAAATCAATCAGAAGCGAATTAAAAAAACAAACCATCTCTGCATTTTAGCTGTATTATACCAACAATCTAATTAACTGTGAATATTTTACTAATGCATTGCTAAATTATAAATAGTGCAACAGTTACTATTTACCAAATATCTCGATTTACATAACTTATTACTTGAAAAAAACTCTGAATAAACTAAACTTACGAGGATGAAGGAAGTCAACACAACCACACTGATTGAGTACATAAGATATCTGACACTCGTAGTAGCAAGCAGAGTAGGAGTAAGTACTGTAGTAATGTAGAGGGTTGGGCAGATTCTCTGAATCAAAACAGTCTGCTTGGTTGTCATCTGCTGGTGGAGGTTGTCTTCTTGTCTGGAATAGTCAAAAATTTTCAGAAGACTTGAGAAAGCTACATGTTAAATTTATAGACTATTATAAAATATATAAACAAGCTGAAACTATTTTCAATTATTGATTGAATATCTAAATACATATAAGTCACAAATGAGAAGTATTTCATAGTGTTAAAAAAGCTGTATATACATATAGGGTGCAATAAAAAAATAACATCTATAATACAGTTATTATTTGGCTTTAGCTAGTTGCTTATAGCAAAAAGCTCAGTTTTTTGACATGATATAAAATCAGTTACTCGTAGCTTTAGACTTTGGGTATAAATATAAATTTTAGATGTGAAAAATTTGTGAAAACATTTAGTTTATTATAGCTAGTATCAAAACTTATACGTTTTAATAAAAGAGCAATTATAGTGACTCCACCTCTTTCCTTTGAACAATCATATTAGTGTGAGTCCCAGTTTTAATGCCATAGCTTAGCTCTGCTACCAGGGGTTCCACATCTGCCTCATGCACTACTACCTGTGAAAACATAATGAATTGAAAGTAGCATTAAACTATGTTTTGGTATCTAATTTGCTAGCTAAGCTATAATTAAAGTGAGCATATAACTTTCTTTTAAAAATAATTCAGTATTTCTATTATGCTCATAAAATTAATTATTCCAGTATTTCTATTGCTGCAATAACTTTTTAGACCTAAACGATAACTGATGTATGAGATAGTCTTATTTCTTATTAAAAATTGAAATTATGAAATTAGAGTAAATTAAATAAAATTCAATAAATTTAGAGTCAATGCAGCATATGTTAGTTCAATACAACTCATTCCAAATTTAGGTATCCTTTTTACAACAGCCATGTTTTACAATCCAAGAATAAAAAAGAAGTCTGGTCAAATAGACCCCACAAACTTAAAACAGCTAAACAACAAATTAATTCTATATATATTATATATACCGAGAATCCCTCAGAATAAGAGAAAGGGCCAACATAGTACTCATGAGTCAGAGCGTCTAGAAATATCTGAATACCACCGCTGAGTCCAGCTGTGTGAGACACAAAGCTCCCATTCTGGTTAAACTGGTAACACAGACCTACAGTCAACAAACACCAGCTGCCTAGACATTGTGATGTTTCTAATCTACAGTATTTTGATATTGCCTATTTTAATGTATTTGTATTGTTCTAAGTATAATGATTACAATGAACTGATTATAATTAAGATATCAAGCACATAGAAAACTGTATTTTCAAAAGTCATTATATAAAAATATTTCAAAGATAAAAAAGTTGCTGGTTCATATAACTAATAAATTTTGCAGGTTTTAAATGTAAATTTTTTGTAGAATAAATGCAATATATATGTGATAAAATAGTTTAGAGAGAAAGGTTTCGAATTAATGGTCTTGGTAAAAATTTGTCAATTTATATTTTGTTTCAACATTTTGCTACATGCACAGTAGAAACTTAAGAATAGTGATATGGAGTAAAATAATTTCAGCTTTTGATAAACAGTTACGAATATTTATTTTTGTTAAATAAAAAGATTTGTCATACCAGCATCTGTTTTTACTTGTCTAAATATTTTATCACAGGGAGTTGCAACACCGTTCACGAGACAAAATACAAAAGTCTCTTTCAGGGTATGAGCCATTACTTCTAAGGCTCTTGTGGCGTTTTGACCAGCTTCATCCCAGGAAGATAGAAATGGAGATGACCAGTTGTACCTATAGTAAGTATACAAAGTGAATCTTCTGTGCCACGCTTGATTTGAATATAGAGCCAGTTATTACTGAGTCAGATCTGAGTGCAGAAACAGGTAAGCTATTGAAGTATTAGTTGATCTACTCAGTCAAACATATGCAAAGTCAAAATGAACTTAAAAGCAACAAAATACTGCTGTAGCTACAAATTAATTTTAATTACTGTTGAGATTAAAAATATTATGCAGGCAGTAAATATAATAGTAGTCTAGGGGTCAAAGCGTTTGCTTAATATGAACACAAAGTCATGGGTTGAACCTAGCATCTAGCGGCAATTACCCCTGTGCCTCATCTAAACAAGTCTTTAGCCCGTTCTAACAAAAAACCCTTTCCATCAGGGGTTTCTCACAGGGATAACGTCTATAAACTTGCGTGAGTGAGTTGAGAGATATAAGAGTTTATTCTCATATTTGACTATAATTTATATATATTTATACAATTTACCCATGCAGCGGTGTATGACGTACAGTAAAGATGACTCACTTGCTGTCCGGAGGTGGTGATTGGCTAGAGGGGTAATATAAATCTTTCAAAATGTTTTTCATAGTTTCTTTTATTTCTGCTGTGGCATTAGGGCCTTCAGCAGCTGATTGCTTCCAGTAGTTTCTGTTACAGATGGTGACTGTAGGAAACTACAAAATTAGCACATGATGTCACACTATACATAACAAATGTGGTTACTTAATGAAGTAAACCTGATAAGCCAGCATATAACTTTTTGTTTCAATTACCATCTAAATTAATTGTTGTCTTAGTTAATCAATTGTATATGACGGTTTATGTAATTTAAAGAGAAAAATTGCATCACATACTTTTATGTGTATATTTTATATTCAGAAAAACTTTTGAGCACGGACTTTTAAACTTTAAATATTAAATAGCTTTGAGATGTTCTTTTTTGTAGGTTATTAATTTACTGATGCAAAACAAAACAAAAAATGTGAAAATTGAAAAAATATAACATTTTGTTAAAAAAACTAGAATATAAATTGAAGTAAAACAACTTTTTTTAAAAATATATTTTGTACTTACTGTCAAGTTGGAAGCATTTCGAACTTTGACCTTTGTTTTGACAATTTTCTTGAAGTACACATCAAGAAGTAAATAGCCAGCCCAGCACAGGTACCCCAACATCACAAGTATTAGTATAGACCAAACAATTCTGCAATATGAATTAAATTTCATTTTTTTAGCATTTTAAGCTATATTGAAAACTGTAAGCTGTTCTAAAGTAAAAGCTACTTTAATTTGGATTAAAATAAGCTAGTTTTTAATTTTTTTCTATTGAATTATTTTGTTAACATTTTTTCAAAATAAAATCCTACAATAAAAGAATGCAACAATTATTGTGCTATACTGACACGTATAATTAACTAAAGTAAATTATGCTCAAGTTTAACTTGAAAATGAGTAAAGCAATGTCATATAAACAAATAAGAATTTATTAACATCTTTTTAGAATTTAGTTGGTATAGAATAGTATTTCGCAGTCTTTTTTTGCTTCTACCAATTTCAAATACTGCATTTAAGACGCATATAAAAAATTTAATCTTTATTCAATTTGTGACATATTATAAATGAAATATAGTTGATGCATTGCGTTTTAAATATATTTTATATAGTGAAAATGCCTCAATTATATATTTCCTTTTCAGCATATCATCCAATAAACTATTATATCATGTGCCACTAAAAATTTACAGCTATCTACTGTACAGAATGTGTGCAAACTATGGTAACAATTAGACTGACGTAATTGTTTTTACTATAAAAGAGATGTAGAGAGACACTTAATTTCCAACAACAAATCTTTAAATTATTTGCGTCATTTAGCTATAACTCTGATTTAGGACATGTATTCAGCATTGATTAAAGTATCTATTTACCAACTGCTACAATATTATTGCTGTTGCAACTTGCCTTTTGAGTAATAATCGCAGCAAGTTATACAGCCTATTAAAGTTTTTTTTCTATAATGATCCTCTTCTAGAATGTTTATTTTGTATTCTTTTATTATTTTAGGATTATTTATTGGCATATAAATCAATTTCTTTTGACAATGTTGATAGTGTTGTCATGAATTAAGGCTTGAAATGTTTACTAAACTGTTGCAAACTTGAATATGTTTACGTTTTTTGTTTTATTACAGGTTTGCTTTCTTTAATTATCAATGATGAGTCAAGATTCAGCTGCTAGACGGTGACGTTGTATAATAAATAATCAATAATGGCATTTACTAGCTACTTATTGAGCGAATGGGCTAAGTTATTTTAAAGCTGACTGAATAAACATCTAAGTGCCCAGAATAACTCATGTTATTGTAATAAATTGCCCTTATGTCATTAAATGAGCTCAAAAGCACTACTTTGTCTACTCTGTTTAAATTCACCAGCTAATTACTTCACTATTATGTATTGACAAATGTTTTATGTACTGATAGATATTGGCTAATGAAGTAATCACAAATATTGACTGCAGATACTAGTAGTATATAAAGTATGCTGCAGATAGTAATATATATTACTAGGCTTTTGTTACAAAAAGCTATTCTCATGACAATTAAACTCTAACTCTAAAAGGGAAAACCCATTTAATAGAACACAAATAAATAACTTGGTTATTGTTTTTATAAATGTGAATGTCGTTTATACACAGGCTTGTGTTTAAATGACTAACCTTCTAACTAGAGCAATCTTTTTAATCTTAACATACTTCAAACCATGCATCGATGTTTCCTGTGTAAAATCATGCCATTGATCTTGTAAGCTCTCCGTAGTCATTTTCTGCAAAGAATTCTAGTATTGCTTTACTGCATGTTATATTATAGTAGACAAAATACCAATCGAGCTGTTGATAGATGTGAGTATAGCCAGTTTTATTGTTAATTCCAAATGTGGTGATATAGTCCTTATATAGAATCCTATAATGTTCTTTTAAAGATATTTCAGGTTAATTTTTGAAAGTCAATCAGAGTAGGACAGTAAAATAATAATGTTGACTATTAAAAAATTTTGCTTACCCAAATAATTATATAGAGTAACAAGTCATAAAATAGACACATTTGCATACCTCATAAAAACAAAGATAGCATTAATTAGGCTAACTGCTACATTCAATGACAGTAGGCTTACTTTATGTAAAAGTTTAGATTCTTTGTTAGACTAAATTATTAAAGATATAGCAGTTCAACACCCTACATTAATTTTTCACATTGCTATAAGAAAATAAAATTGTTCACTAGAAATACTGCAAATATAAAATTGCTAAGTCTTGAATAACTTTTATTAAGTTATTTGCAAAAATATCATGTTCATTGATGTCGAAACTAGTGTGAGAACAGTGTTACTAAAATGTATGCCTAATCAAAAAGTGTTTCTGTAATTTCATGTAGTTTAATTGTAGCTGAAGGAAAGTTTATGTTAGCAAATTGATAACCAGCTGATGTTCTCACGTGCACCTATATTAATTAGGCAACCGTGTGAAAAATAAACATAATATTATGTATTTTTAAATCGTATTAAATCGTAAATTGTAACATATGTATTTTTAAATAAAGTATTATTATTAAACTAAAACCAGTTTTCAACCTGACATATTACTATATATTGCTAAAATTTTACTTATTTGCACTATCATAACTTTATAAAAACTTTGAAAATAGTGCTAATATATAATGACAATTAATAATGTGAATGACTATGCCATATTGAAAATTTAAAAAAAAAATGTAGATCACAGTTTAAGCAGTTCATATAACTGATGAGTATAAAACTATTTGAATTAACTTATGCATGTCAAGGTAATATTTTACTACTTCATATTGAAATATATAAACCAAATAAATAAACAAAAACCTTTCAAGGAAACTTTGTTTAAAATCTCACATACCTTTAGATAGCTGCAATAAATCTAAAAGCAGACCTCTTACTTATGCAGTGTGTTTACATAGAAATGGCGACCATTTCATAAATATTTCATAACTCATAAGTCGATACTTTTGACATGTCATGAAGATCAATACCCAAGTGAATCTATTGAAAAGTATTGTCTAATCGTAGAGCAATGCACAAAGACAATTATTTCAAACTCACAAAGGGTAGTTTCCCAGTAAATTGCCTTTTCTTTGCAAAATAGACTACATACTACATACTGGATTGGTGCAAATGATGCTATTCTCATGACTTAGAGTATAATGCTTTTCGTATTGTACTTATAAAGGCTAGTTTCGATTGATGATAAATTAATATGAAATAGAATGTTTCATTATAATGCAGATAGTGTAATGAACTTTTTTAATAATGTTGAATCTATAAGCATAAAGCAAATTTAATTATTGAGGTAAAAGAAATTAATTTGTTTCAAACTTCTTCATAGTTCAACATCTTTTCTGTTAGATTAGTTTGAAATTTAATTCAAACTATCTTCTTCATGTGCAGCTTTATGTGCAGTGTTCATATGATGTAATTGAATAGCATATTAAGGTACTACATGTACTGTTCACTAATAATAGGTTTGAAATTCAGCTGTATGTAGCTAATTATAGCCTAAGTTCTATTTTATCAGTTGGAGCAATGATTTAGTTTAAAATGAAGGGGCAATAAAAAGTCAAAACCTCCTATTTGAATTATTTATATACAAAATTTTGAGCTCTTTTATGTAATGCATAAGACCAAAGCTCACTCACTATTGCATAATACACATAAGATCCACACAAGTAGTTGCACTTATTTATTTTGCTATTTTATATATCATACGGCTTTATTAGAGACTTTATTTAATTTTAGGAGTTATCTTACTACATTTTCTATGAGCAGCTCATATAAAGTATGCGCTAATGGCAAAAAAATAGCAAACAGCTACCTTATATTCTGCTACCAAATATGACACCGTGTTAGTATATTTACCCATGCAACAAGTTTATTAGTTTAAATTAACTAGCAAAGAAAGTATTCAATCATAAATGGGGTTAACACATGCATGCATGCATGTAAATTGCTCATATCTAACTGAGTATATATAATTATGGTATATTATCATCTAGAGTGTATATTACTCATATTACTAGGGTATTGCGTAGTGTAGTGCTGTGCGTTGTGTATTTATATATACAAAAATATATACACACGTGAACACACAATTATGTACATGTAATGTCATTATTTACAACTTTCGAATTAAAATATCCAACTTCACCCATCAATATACCTCACAGAAACATATTGCATATATGCCTAAATTCTTACAATATAATAAACAACCCACTAGCTTCTTTTACATAAGACAATAGGAGTTCTCCAATTCTCTGTATAAACATATGCTTATCTATGAATGATAAATATACAAATAAGTCTTATGTATCTAGATAAAAATTAACTGGCACAACAACTACTCAGTTTCTATTCATAATAATCATACATACTTTAGCTTTCATCCTAGAAATTATATTATAATTAAGATATAAATTTTACAAGAACACCCTGATAAGCCATATAGTTGCATAATGTACTCGTAGTATATATTATAAGCCAAAGTAAGTGTGATGGCTATATAAGTCACTCGTGACACACATATCTAAAGTTGTCAGAAAGCAAAGATAATGAAACGAATTCTCAAATTAATAAACACAATGTTGAGCCACAGTAATTAAACTACCAGCTAAAAATAGTTGATTTCACTGCCTACCTTAAAGTCGTTTGTTTTGTATTTCATTGCATTGCCTTTGGCCATACCCACATCAATAAGTCACCTAAAATAATATTGCTATTAATTATTCAAGAAATCAATATAATATTGTCTCTCCAATAGCTGGATGAGCCAAAGTATTTACATTATATTATTAAGTCTCAGATCTTGAGTATTATTATAGACTGAGGGACCAAGGTTCAAGGTTATTGTTTGCACAGCTCTCACTGATGAATCAGCTATATCACTTAGATTTAACAAGACAATATGATGTAAGGAAAGGCTAAAGTGCAAGAGAGACAATCTCAACATAAGTGTGCTAGAACATATCACCTAAATCTACACAACATACTGCACTTCAGCTGGTGGCTGTTTATATAGAAATATGTGTCTTAATGAGATTAGCTTACCCTACAATTTCTTTTAATATTTATGGATAATTTCTTGAAAATTGCTCTCAATATATTACAGTATGACAAGATATTTTGCTTTGATAAACACCTATAGAGTTAATACTGGACTGATAATTATTGTGCATAAGCATTGACTTATATATAGGTACTTAAGAAGTCATAGCAAGCCATAAAAGCATATTTGCAAACCAATAATATCAATAAAATTTGTTTAATATAATAGTATTGATATTATAATATTAATGCCATTTTATTTGTATTGCATCTATTCCTATAATATGGGTATTAAAGTTGACACTAAAACAATGTATTCCAAGTGTCATTTTGTAGCACTCATTTAAAACTCTTTTTTTTAGGCCTAGTTTTAGGTTGTATTATGGCTATTTGAGTAATTCTTTTGGTAAGTTTTAGTTGTAAAAATTCTGCATAATTGCTTTTGTCATCTGTATAACATTATTGAGCTTTGAGCCCACATTGAATTTATTTTAGTCTTCAAACATAAATGAAATAATTGCCAGCATTTGTATTTCTAATTCTAATGGCATTGATCTGTATTAACTATAACACTTTTTGCTACATTATGTTGTGTGTATATTTAATTAAAAGAAAAAATATTGAACAGTATATAATTTTATTCAGTTAGTCATATCTATATACAAATATATAATAATACACCAATTTATATACATTATGTTAGCAATTGTAAAACCCTTCAGTAACAATAAATACATAAAAATAGTTAGGAAACACATCCTCATATATCTCAGTCAGCAGAAAACATAATATTACCAAATAAATAGATAAATAAATAAAATTTATAGCAATAGAAAAAAGAAACAAGGCGTTTTAAGTTGATTTAAATGCACAAATTTGTATGCCACTATGCTAGAATATAGTATGCTTTTTTGTCATGTAATATGCATATGAACGCATATTATAGTTATATTTGAAATAAAATTTGTTATAAGTATTTTATTACCCAATCAAAATAAAATCCTGAACCTTATTTCTTGTAACAATATCAAAATGTCAAGGAAAAGATCAAAAGACCTAAACACCCGTAGAAAGACTAAAATATAAAAAACACTATTAAATATAGAACAGTATCTGGCAAGTCATTTTCTAAATGCAACAGCGTCATTGAACACTATAATAATACAATACCTGTCACTTGAAATAACTTTTAGATACACACTGTACAATATAGATTACAACCTTATAGAAAATGTGAGTTTTTAGTTATTATGCTTTGTAGCCCAATTGAAGTTAGTTTGCATAAACACTGGCAATCAAAGGCTAAGATATTTGTTAGAAGTATAATAGCTTTAGTTTAGCATATAATAGCCTTGGTGCAGCATTTTGGCTATGAAGATGCACTCTCCTCAGTTATATCACTTAGATCTTCAAGTTTAGGAGTAACTAAAATAAGCACAAAGCATTGATGTCAGCATGACAATATAACAGCAGTAGAAATACATTTGTGAATATCTAATGCATGGCCAGCCACAAAATGGTCAGGATATTACATTTATTAAAAGATGAAATTAATACAATTTTGAGCATACTATGTTGCATCTAAATCTTTTGAAAGCTAATTTTTGAATTAAACAAAACGCAACCGAAGCACATTCTGAGACATTGGGTAGCATTTTAGATGTTTTTACATACGCCAATTTTACACTATGGTGCAAAAGTTTTCCACGTCGTTACAAAGTAGTGTATATGTTGCTATTTACCAGTTGTAAAAATAAAATATACTTACACACAACTTCAGTGACCCCTTTATTCACAACTATTCTGATGGAGTCTGTACACGACTTAATCTGCTGCCAGGTGATCTGCTGACCAAAGTATGCTCCTTCTAAATACACAAACACAGCGTATTATATAATACAATATATATAATACAGTATAGTATATATAATACAGTATAGTATATATAATACAGTAGAGTATATATAATACAGTATAGTATATATAATACAGTATAGTATATATAATACAGTAGAGTATATATAATACAGTATAGTATATATAATACAGTATAGTATATATAATACAGTATAGTATATATAATACAGTAGAGTATATATAATACAGTATAGTATATATAATACAGTACAGTATATATAATACAGTACAGTATATAATATATAATATAATACAGTACAATTATAATGTAATACAGTACAGTATATAATGTAATACAGTACAGTATATAATGTAATACATTATACAGTACACTAAAGCAGTATAGAGAACATTCTAGAGAACGTGACCAAATAGTCAGGAGGACAACTCCATTGAGAAACAACTCATGATATACAACAGTAAATAAACAAATAAATAGGCAGAGAAGTAAGTATATCAAGCTGTAAGTATTTGGTAAGACCGGTGCACTCACCCTGATCATACACTGTCACCCTCAGATCTGTGTTTAGAGATTTTTGTAGACCAAGCACCCATGATGCTAAAGTTTGGTTATTTTTCCAGGCCTCCCATCTTTGTTTGTTAATGTCACTGAGATAAATTTTCACCATTTCTGATGACCTCGGGTGTTTATCTGCCCAAGACATTGAAACATAATAAATACTAAGTAACTTCTTAATACACACTACTGTGAATATCTCGCTTGACTATATAATAAATAACGGAGCAGTGATTGAAGCTTCTTCCTATGGGCGCAAGGCCTCCTTTATCTAAGATATAAAACTTGACCATCGAAGCAAGAAAATTTTTAGCATATCTGCTATATTTGTTTTAAAAAAATTGAATAAAAGCAAGATTATTAGGTAAAGCATCAAAGCACTACAATGCATGCAGTCAACATCAAAATCGTAATACTGTCTTCATTCATGCTGTAAGTAAATTGTAGTCTTTGAAAATTCTCTATCTATTATCTATCTAACTTTTGGGTTCGTGATGACTATAATGTATTAAAAAAAGTGTTGTCCAACCATTACTTACAGGAAATACCAGGATTGAGGCCAAGGCTACACTCTAATGAGAAATCATCCTCCTCCACACATGTCTTTGTTTCACTCTCAGAAGTTTTCTCCTCCGAGTCTAAAGTCTCGTCCAGAATCTGAGGTCTCTCCAGCTCTGTCAGCTCAAAACCCAGAGACTCTGCAGTACTTTTAGTTTTGCTCTTTGCCACAGGGTGGTCTAAGTACCTAGGGTCAAGGTACTTAGCTTCTGAACACGACTGGATGGTTAAGGACAGACTGGTGTTGTTGACTTTACTTGATTTCGTCTTGGATTTCTTGAGTATTGACTTAGGTTTCTGTAATATTCAAAAAGCATACTTTACAGCTGGTAGCACAATGAAAATCTATTAAACAATTACAATCAACGAGATTGTGAAAATTAAAAATACTGTATTCATGCAGTATTGATATAAAATTACATGCTATAATTCATATTATAGTTCTTATACTATATAGGCACCAAATTATTATTCAAATAACTCTGCATTTTAGCAGACGAAGCAAGCATAAAGATTTTACTAATTCTAAGCAAAGAGCTTTTTTTAGCAAACACAGTTAATATTGGAAAAATACTTAACTTTATGACCAGATATCTAAGCATACTAAAAACTTAATATCACAGGGTGTGCAGGGAAATAAGTGCATTGGCCTAACACAACTATAGGACTGTCACTACTACAACTTTCGTTGCTTCAAATTGTACTTACTTTGCTTTCAGTAGTGTACGTTAGATTAAGATCTTGCTGCTGGTTGTTGGGTGAAGCCGGGGTTCCGCTTATAACTGCCACACCAATGTTAGTTGTCACTCTATTTCCAACATGTGTTTCTGAATCAGCACCCCTGATACTCATAGTCTGTACCATAGCTACAGTGTGATAAACTAATAATGCAATAACTGAAGTTTATGCAATTTATTGCGAAATACCTTGCAAGCAATTCAAAATTACAAGATACTATCCAATTATTCAACTATATTGTTTGTTCTAAAAATTCAATGCACCAAGTTGTGTAGGCCTACTAATAAAAAGATGAACCATGCATCTATACAAAATATAATTTGAATAATTTTTACTATATTTGTATATACTATAATTATATAAATAAAAAAAAGTTAGCTTAGTGATAATTTATTTCGGATCTCAAATAATTTTATAAAGCTTTATATGTGGAAAGTGGGTAGCTTAAATAGCTATACACCAAGTTTACCCCAATTTTCACATCTCCAGACTTAATAGATACTTCTTAGCTAGTTTTATACTTGATTCATTTTTACTTATTTTATTTTTTACATTATAATTTTATTTATTCATGGATACAAGGTAAATCTATAAAAAATATGTTATTGTAGTTGTCATTTTATTAATCAATTTTTAGTCATGCAAATATGTGCCAAAGTTTTCATTTATACCCATATAACTTTCAGTTAGTAAATTAATCAAGAATTGTCTACTCCATCAAGTGCGAATACTAATTCTCAACAGTGTATTTAACCAACATTCTCTGCAATTTCTGTTCAGTAAAATAAGTCTTTTTAGTTTGGAAGTAACAGCTTAAGGACTCATTGCTAATAAACTCACCTCTGCGAGATTTTCTACACAAGTGGTACTTGTGCTCCTTCAAAGCTACTGCTAACTTTTCCTTTGACAAGCCTTTGCATCCATTAGTAACATAGAACAGTGTGCATAGAATAGTACCTAGACAATATAGAAGCATGTTATAAGCAACAGTATAATCACCTATAATATCATACTTCTAGAAAGAATATATTATGTGTAAAATACTGTGGTCAGTTATATCTAACTATGCAATTTAATTATTAAGAATTTTTCTATGATGGCTAAAATTTATAAACAGTATTTTCAAACACCTAGCTCAAAACTTCTGAAGCTAGCGAGATTAATAGCTATACCAATTGAATGCTTATTGATTATTATATAGTACTAATTGATGTTTACTTTTTATTAATTATATTATAGCAATGTAATTTACTTATTTGCAACCCAGATAACTCATAGTGGCATGAAATTCATGACATGACATGACATGTGTAAAACTATTACATAGCATAGCTAGAAATGCGTCATATGTGACAAAAATTGACGCACGTGTGATACTGTGACATACCATAGCTAGAAATGCATATAATCTGAAGAATTTTAACAGCAAAGATTGGCGTCTTTCCGGAAAGAGTTGTGAGTCTCTCTGTAAACATAATGGAGTGTAAAATGAAGAAGGTGACTCCATATCCAGCCAATGGTTGTAAATAATTCTTTACCAGCCTCTGAAATATACAGAAGAAATCTGAAAAAAACCTACAAGACTTTTCATAAAAGGAATCATCATAAAGTTATTGTTGTATTTTTGAGTTCTAAAATACAGATTAGAGTAAATGTTATGACTGAACAACTTGTAAGTCTATTAAATTCGCATGGTATGCAATTGCTAAAATATTTTGTTTACATAATAAACAATAACAATTATATATATTTTCAACAAGTGGATCATCTCAAAACTATGCACACATATAGAGTACAGATCAGTATGAGGTATTGCAAGAGGAAAAACAGATTTTTATCACTATTTTATACACATATAATTGGCATGATATGTTTCCATTATATAGTGACTGCAATAGCCCAGTATGTATAATATCATCATTTTGGCAGGCATTTTATAACTGTTTTAACTTATATTAGAATAAACTGACATATAATTAAATGATGGTCTATAATAGGCTCTGGATTGGTCAATTTTACAAACTCAGGTCTATGATTGGCTGTAAGATGTTTTTTCCATTTAATTTACAGAATCAATGCATGTATGTATTATTTCTACCATATGCTGCAATTATTTAGAGGTACACAAATAATTTAAAGTAATGGTTATGATTTAAGCTGATGATCTTGCTCATCATAGCAAATTTATGTCACTTCAACAATTCAAATAAATTTTATATTAAAAAAAAACAATTAGAAAATTTACCAAAAGTAGGGTTGATAAATCACATGTTGCAACAGCCGTTGCTAATGTATATGTAAAAACTAAATAGTTATTTTCAGTCAATTTAAAATCTATAATTAATTTAATTACAATTTATTTTAAATGTTTTTTTTTCCAAATAGACAAACTTTGTTAGAATATAGGCTGCTTAAAGTTTTTAGTGACAAATTAAACTACGAGAATTTTGCTGCGCACAAAATTTGCACTGATTTTAACAAAACAAAATTTAAAAAAATGGTAAAATATTATTACTAAAATCTATACTAAATTGTTGCCTCAATTTAATTGGAATCTAAAATATCTTTATATCTAAATGCAAACAATTAATTTGAATTTTTAACTTGAATTTTCTGTTAATTTTAGAAATTTAGCTATGGAAAACAAATTGTTACTTTTGAAATTTGTTCTAACCGTAAGTGATTTCTTGTCATGGAAAAATTAGTTTAAATTGGCAATTGCCTAACTCAAAATGAAATAAAAAAAATATGGCACCCTTAAAATATGAATACTAACAAATGAAACTATTTGAAATTTAAAATACCTTGTTTTCTTTTTGCATTCTTTCTGAAACATCCTTCAAAGGTTTTCTAACAGTTTTCACAATCATTATAATGAATGCTATCAGTATTAAAACCATCCCAATTGGCACTGGAACCCACCATCTGCATGTATTCAGCAAAAAGAGAGATTAGATATCAATGCAAATAATAAAATACAAATAATGGTTTCATAAAAAACATGTTTAGCCACTGGCTTTATAAAAGTTATATACATAATCAAAGTTGAATAAGTGGGCTTGTATTTATCTGATTGCACCTTGTAATATATGCTTACTGAATAGTAGGTGAATTAACGAATTAATAATGTTTTGTGTCATTCCAACACTGGAAAATTCCATCATCAAGGAAATAATTATTCCTCACTACTATTATGTTTATATGAATGAAGAAATACACAAATCATGATAGATTTGAGATGGATGATTTACAAAATACAGAAACTATAAAATAGAGGCTCCTTTATTCAAACACAGCTCTGATTGATCAAAATGCCATTACTGCGTCAACCAAAGAGCATAAATGATGATTCATAAAAAATGATTTACCATAAAAATAACTTTGATACTTACCAAACATGTCTATTTGGCGTCCAGGTCTACCATTTTTTCAAACGTTAAAAAGTGAAACAAATTTTGTATGCCAAAAGAATAAATTTATAAATATGATGCCTAAGAAAACTCACATGGCAAATCTCAAAGCATCTACTTCTACCCAACAAAAAGCTCCAGCAGGCCCATAATCTTGAGTAATAAACGGTATAATTCCAGTGATCACTGGTACTCCGTAGCAAACCAGAATGTAACTTCTACAAATACAACTGCTACATTTGTAACTGTTTTCAATCAAACTCTGTATAACATTATTATTAATAATGATTAGTATCAGTATAAACGAATAACATGTATGTGCATACTTTAAAACAGCTTTCTTTGTCAACAATTGAGAATATTTTTAGTACTATAAGAACTATTTTTTGTAATAACCAGACACTTATGAAAATATACGGTAATTGTGTCCCCAAAATTACTCGAAAGCAATTATCTTCTCTGTAAACAAGATTGAAATAATATTACATTTTATGGGAGAAGACAACTAAGACATTATATAGGGCAGCTATAAAATATTAATATTTTTTAAGCATCATCACCCAGCATTTAGCTATCATTAATTTAAAGTATACAGCAGCGCATTTAAAAATTTTATATTCGTAGAGTGTGAAATATTAAAATTATTTCAAAAGCAAACATATAGACTTACATTTCACAGCTGCTTGTGTTCCTCTTCTTCATGATAAGTAAGAAGAGAAATAGACTGAGCGCACAAACCCACATAAACAGTGCAAATCCTGCAAAAGAAACAAAAGTGTTGTGCCTATAAGGCCGCATAGTTGTATATGCACTTTAAAAACAGATTTTGCACAAGTTCAATTAGTTTAACCAATTAAAACACAAAGTATCACCTGACGTATGGGTCATCACTTGCTGTCTTAATTCGAAATGTCAGAGAAAATTAGAGAATAGTTTTCATTTTTTTTAGTTTTTCTTTCTATGATATGTGATAGCTAGAGTTTATATGAAACTACCTAATTGAGCTTAAATATGTCCACCATTGTTAATGTATAAGGAAATTTTACAGTGGATAGGATACATTTTTGTTATTTATAGAAATCAAAGCAGAGACAAACTAAAAATACTTTCTTATGCTTTATGCCTATAAGCAAGGGGGAAAATATAAAACCCGATTTTAAAGATGCCTGGATACACCTTTTTGGTTTCAATGTTTTGGCACCATTTTTTGGTACAGTTGATTGAATTTATGGAATGGTACAAAAGATATATTTAAAGCTGACACTTAATACAAATGTTGTATCAAAATGTAGCTACTCAAGTATGGTTCAGCTACTATAATAGGTTATTTGATATTGGCTTAGTATACGTGCCAACATGGAATATTACAGAAGATCGAAACAAACTTTTAACATGATAGCAATGAAAATTATGGCGGGTTACAAAAAGAATGTTTGCTAAAGGAAAAACAGAAATTCTGAAGTTATATATGTGTGCCTACCAGCAGTTTGTACAAAAAATGCAGCTACAAGGCATTTTGGCCCCACTTTGCCGTCATCCTACAACATGAAACACAATATAGGTGATAATGAGGAAAACTTGTACAGCATACGCTTGCCTATATACTAAATAAAGTTGGCATTCCCTGTATAAGGTAGTTACAAATATACCCAAAGGTGCTGTCCTAATAATCTTTAGTTTACAGTGTTTAGCTGTTGAACTGCAGCTGGTGCCAATGCAGCTTTCCTGGCTACATTTAGCTTTTTCAAGTCATAGACTAATTGAAGCAAAATATTTTGTTTATATTGCATGTATTTATTGAATTTATCATTGATGCAAACATGTTTCAAATTGTTTTCACTGTAATCTATTTCTCCAAGTCATTTAGAAAACTATTACCACTATTACCTGCTCCCCTGTGGTCCCAGTCACTGGTTGAAAATAGATATAAAATAAGCCTATATACTTACTATCCTTACTCTACATAATATACTTACTGTATACTTGCTGTACTAAATATATACTCACTATATTTACATATTATACTTACTACATAAGTTTACTATACTTACTATACCTTATATGCTCACTATAATATTTACATATCACACTATACTTACTATGCTTACTATACTTGCTACGTTTACTATACTTACAGTTTCAGTACAACATAATTAAAACTATGTCAACTCTCACTTACCAACAGGTGGGCTATCCCTTCCACCAGATTGCAGAGTAAGATGTTCAGGAAAATTCTCTGCAAACAAATATAATATACACTTAGACACCATAAGACCTAAACTAATAAACTAGAAATACATAAAGTGAAGTTGTTTAACCCCATCAACAGTTTCAACCTCCTTATAAATAGAAACATTTAGGATTACTTGATATCCAAGCAATCCTCACCTAAGTTAGTAATTAGTAGTGTTTACATTACTGTTCAATATTTTATAATATTTACTCCATGCACCAATTGATGTAACTCGCATACAAAACCTGGAAATGGGAGCTGAAAAGGGACAATTTCTTAAATTGGCAAATTACTTCATGACTTTTACATTGTTCTTAGTTTGCTAGCTACCAGCTAGTCAACTGTGTTGCTTTGCATTGGAGACTGTTAGTGTGTTGACCAAATATTTTGCAATATTATTATGAATAGCATTTCCGCATCTTTTAGATCTGAATTCATCACTGAAATACCCACTTGACTTCAAGTCTGAAAGCAATTCATTTGCTATTTGACCTACCAGCTAACCGTAATGTTCATTGATAACAGAAAACTACCACCTAAATCTCTCGGATCTTTTAGTATTTAGTAATCTAACAGTTTTACTGGAATGGTCTATAGTCTATATTATTGAAATGGTCAGCAAATGATTTGAGATAAACAGTAGACTCAGTTCTAAACAAGTAATTTCGGCAACTCCGATGATGAGCATAGGAGAAGTTTTGACTAAATACTTTCCACAGTATCATGACTAACGTTCCAGTGAGGTTTGATTCACTGGTTTTTTAAATCACATCATGTGCCTATATTTCAGACAAGCACTTTTACCACCTGGTCATGGTTGCTTACTAATGATGTCATAATATTTACTAGAACTGTAAAGTAACTTACTATACTCATTTGCACTGTACTTTTAATTTGCACATTAACCATTACATTTAGCAAATATAATACGCTTGGTTACCTACCCCGGCCTAGATTATTTTCTACATTATACAGCTGATATTTAGGAGGAAATAAAGAAAGAGGCAAAATAAATCCTAATATCAATCTTTATTAATAGCTATAACTCCTATCCTGACAGTAGTTCCTTATTTACAGTTATATTCTAACCACAGCTATACTATTTACATGATTGATGTAAGACAATCTAATTGAAAAGAGGAGTCTTGCTTTTACACTGAAGTATTAAAACTTTTATTTCAGCCAGGTGTTTTTTTACTAAAAAATGCCTTTAAGCTTTTAAGCCTGTGCTAAATGTCTTTTTATGGTACTAAATGTTCCATATTGCTTGGCAACAAACTTAGTATTCTGTAAACATAACCTCCGTCTAACAGGAAGAAATCTTAAATTTTCCCATAATAGGTTGAAATAGCGGTATCAAATTTGTTTAATCAAACTTCAAGCAATGTGGCACCTAAGTTTTAAATATTTTTTAAAAATAAAGTTATCTATCTCACAATATATGGAAAAAATTCATATATGTCAGCCCACAATAAATTTGAAATGGAAATGGTTATATCTAAACTAATCGACAGTGTAATCAAGGTTTCTAATCAAACTATATACCTTAATATTATCTTACTATAACGTTATACCTGTATACTGCATGTATAAATTAGTCATTTTAATTAATTTAGTACATGCACACTCAAGATCATTAGTTTTTAGTCATTTTTCACAATTTAGCTGCTAATTTATATGGGGTTTTGCTCTAAACTAATACAAATTTAAAGAATGCAGCTAAATAAAACGAACCGTAACAGTCCGCAAATCTAACTTGGCTAAATAATTAGGTAAAAATACTGGACATTAAGCGAAATTAAAAAGAACGTTGATTATTTAGTAGTATTTATTGATATTTTATTCTTTTTGAGCAAAAAACCCATGTACATTAGCAACTAAATTGTGAAAAATAGCTAAAAACTAAAAATCTCAAGTGTGTACTAAATTAAGTAAAATGACTCAAATCTTATGTTGCTCAAGCTACTGCTATAAATGTGCTAAGCTTCCAACATCAACTTTATATTGTAACTTCCTTATTTGCTGTTATTTGAGCTCTTTACCGCTGATAATAAAACCTTAGTGTTGGCAACATACTGTTACTAATATGCTGTGTGCAGAATGTGTGGCTGCTACTGTAATACTAATAAATGCTAATTACTTGGCTGTACTCTGTTCAGTAGATTACATTTAGATGGTGTAATAATTTATTCATCAATGCAAGATGAAAGTTCAAATGATGAATAATTCCTTCACTATCTGCTAAACAACATTCAATGACTGTAGGTTTTGCCTAAATTTCTGAAATTCACTGCACACAGATTAAGGTCAGAAGAGCCCTGCTCCCTCCCATATTGCATGCTTGTGCTAATAACACGCACTATAATATAGGAAGTTTAACTTACCTGAGAAAATGAGGTGTATTTTCTGTATAGAATTAATATAAAAAGAGCTATGACATCCATGGAGATTGATATAGAAAAGATGATCTGCTTTATCAACCGTATCGTATTCTGAAACAGAAAATGGTAAGAAACTTAGTCTATCAGTTATACACAATGCAGTTTTTTGCAATAATATTATGAAGCAACACAAGTATTTGTGTACAGAGCCTGTTATTTGATAGAAATAGGTCAATCATGTCATATGGTTATAGGTACATGTTTTATACATAATGTTTTGATGTACATGATATGCAGTGCAGTTGGTATATTATCTTATTTGTTGATACAAAAAAGTCTCAATGCAATGCTTTGTTTAAATAGACATAAAGTAATTATCAATCAACTGTCATATAGTTGACATTTTATGGAATCACCACAACTTAGCCAAAAACTTTCTGGCAATAGGAACTTTCTTTTGGAATTTATTAGAAATCAGTTTATTTACTAAACAGAAACTTCCTGTAGAAACTAGTGAGTCATTGTTTTGGTATTTTCTATGTTTTAGTCATAGCTAATAGTTTATTCCAATTATTGAGATTAAACTAACTGATCTAAGTATTTATATATATATATATATATATATATATATATATATATATATATATATATATATATATATATATATATATATATATATATATTTAAATTTGTCAAACGCAAAGAAAAATTTAAGGATATAGTAATTAATAAATAAACAGATATAAAAATTGACAGGTTTTTGTGCTATTTTGCTTATTTAGCATGGTCAAGCAGAAAACAATAGAAGGTATATTTTTTAAAAAAGGAATAGACCCTTTTCAGTGGTCTTCAATGTCCCGCTAAAATTAAGAGTTGTGTCCTCCCAACATGCAATAATGTTGCCTAAAATATGCTTGAACGCATTTTTGTGGTTTCCGTTGCTGGGCAATGCAGAAATAGCAACTATGATTAATTCTCAATTATCATTTGTTGTCCTGTCTGTTATGGCCATGCAATTTATAGCTGAATTGACCTTTCAACTCTGCAGTGGTCCAGTTTCACTGCTAGTTACATGTAATTACTCACATGCCTGCTTAGCTGTGTTATAGCATGTACACATAATTATACTTTGAAGAGTTTGTACTACATTATGTTCAAAGGACCGTCAATGCTTTACATAGTTTCATGTTATAGCCAAAACCTTTTTAAAAGAAAAATATTACTAAGAGAAGCAAAGCTCAGTTTAGGCAAAAATTTATTTAACATATTTTATATAGTTGATTGATTTATTGCATATCACAGACATGACAACATGTTGCGAAATTCAGTGTAAATACTGGCTATAATATAAGTAGGCATGAACAAAAATGAATGAAAAAAAAGTCAAAACTCTGTAGGAATATTTAAAATAGAAGCTCATTTAAAGTATTTACAAGAGGCAGACATCTTTTAATTCAATATCATCTTGAAATATTTTGTCTGCCCTATATCTTTATTGCATGTTTTACAACAGGTCTAATAGTTTTATTTGAAAGTTCTAATTGATCGATATGTTATACTTGGGGTGAACTTATCCTCGATTATGCATAACATTTTGTGACCCAGGATCAGCCAAGCCAGCTGTAAAACTACAGCTAAGTTTCAATAAGACTAGCTGATGTAGATATTTAGAGCATGAGAAGTTGAGAAGCTATAACATTAAATGGTTTCACTGAAAACCCAAGCAAAAAGTTAATAACTCAATATTTTCAACATACTTTCACTGCTTCCTTTATCAGAATTTGCTTCATACTTTTCAACCAGAAATTCTTTCAGAAGCGGTTTTCAGATAATTCAGTTTACCTATGTTGCAATTTGATGAGTTGAGAAACTTGGGTTTTCAGGTTCAGTAATGGCTGGCTTAGGTTGGCCTTTTACCTATTTCATTATATAACTATGTTTTAACCTACCACCTACATTAACTAGGACCTTGAGTCTACTGCAGCTGACAGAGATGACTACTACACACGGGTAGGTGCAGTAATGGAGAAATTGAGAAAAGCCTTTGTTCTAGATTAGAAATGTAGCAAAAGAAGTTATGTTATGTGCAACACCAAAATTTATAAAGAAATTCAAAAAACTTAGGCTATCTCAATTTATTCACTACTGTTCCTATACTACAAGCCACAGGCATAATATTAAGAAATAACAAAACTGTAACACAAAAACCTGAATGCCAACAGCTAAAAGGCTATCGGGGTTTATCTAGATATATTTATTTGAGCACAATTGTTGCAAGTGCAATAGATGCATTTAACCTGCTAGAAAATTAAACGACATGTATTAATCCACATTTCATATTCGTTTGATGATACAAATTTAACCAGTCTATTTAATAATATATCGTTTATCTATAGTTTTGTGAGAATGCTTCTTGAAAATGATGGGTATTGAGGTAGGTAGTTTAGCTATTCTCATAACATAGGTGCATAAGTATATAATTAATTGAAAATGCTAACAGCTAATCTGCTGTCTCATTCACTAGCAGAGCTCTAAGACTGTGCTAACAGCAGATTCTGACCAAAAAGTTGAAAGGTCAACAGCTATGAATTGAACATGACAGCCAGTATAACAAATAATTAATGAGACTTGTATCATAGTTACCACTTCAACTTGCTCAGTAACCAAAACCACAAACATGCTTTGAAGTTTATTTTTCTCAAGATTTGTCAAGAAAGAAAATTTTTAAAAATTTTCTGGAACTGCTATTATGTATGCTTAGGCCAAAATATTTATCTCAGAAAAGAAAAAACTCATGCTAGCAATAGTCCTCACACAAACCTTAAATTTCTCCTGATTTTATGACTTTCTATATATCATATAGACTCCCCCATATACCGGGTGGGAGGAGACAACTTCAAATTATAAAAGCCCCTAGAGGGACATTTGAAAAGGGTCTATTGAATGGGAAGCTTTTTACTTTTTGCTTTATCTCTTAAAGTGCATTTGAGTTGATGCTATGAGTTTTATATACAGATATCTAGGCTCAATATAACCACTCTAAAAGCAGACTGCACTTTAGTTACAGGATATCTAGAATCATATATTACTTTAGCTACAGCTAAAGTAAATTAGCTGTGAGAGATAGCAGCTTTTTTATCTGCAAGTAATAATTTTAATAGCAACGTTAACAGCTGCTAAAACAAAGTAAAGTATCTGGATTTGTAGATGCAATGTCTATAGTTTTTACCAGGAAGTATTTATCTTGTAAAATGTAATAGGTCAAAGTACAACGAATAGCCCTTTTTGTAAACACCACTTTATTTACAGCAGTTACTTGCATAACACATTATTCTGCTGACACAATCACTGCCGTAATTATCTTGGCAGCTTTAAAATCCTGGAGCAATAAATAGTGGGCATGCTAAGATTCCATCACTCTTGCATTAGGGAATGGCTAAAAGCAGCGTGGAGTTGCGGGTGACTGAGTGCAGAGCTTGCATGTATATACATGTACATAGTTGTCCCAACTTCAAACTGGAAACTGGAACCCCCTCCCAACAACTGCAATCAGTAACCACTAACTAAGCGTAGGGTCACACTAAGCGTTTTACACTCACATGAAGTGCAAGAAAACCGTTTAGCCCAAAAATAGGACGTTGTGTGCAGGATTTTTAAGCGTGCTGAGTGAGAAGTGCAGCAAGCTCATGCCTGTTTGATCTAATGGGCTTATTATCATTTAGCGAGCACACTTTTTTATTTGACTTCACGTTTTTTAGCTTTTAGCGAACTGAATTAAAACCGTTTCATATAGTTTGCAGTTCCACTTTTATAATTATATGCTGATGACGTAGTTTAAAAACAAATGAAGGGAGCAGTAAAGTTAAACTCCAAAATGATTAGCTAATAGATTTCCACACTCGCAATTCACGCATTATGTTTGGCAGGTCTAAACGGGTTTTCTCGCACGTCACCTGCCAGTGCGTGTAAAACGTTCGTGTGGCCCTACGCTAAGTGCTGCTTCTATCAATATGGTGTTACTTCAAACAAATGCTGCTTCATTATTCCCATACAAATATTTTTTACTTGCACGTATAGCATATTATGCAACAATCAGTGTTACAAGAGAACGCGTGACTGGAAACTTACGCAATTGTCTTCTTCAGAAAGTGGGAAGTCACAGTTTTCATGTTCAGGTCCGTAGGGATGAGTATGGGACACAGTAGTATAGTTGCTGCTCATCTTGACAAGATCTACAACATATACAGTACCACAGTTGCATTAATAGTGCAGAATAACTAGTATTCAGATACTAGTTTTGAAATCAACTTGCAACATAAAATACATCCTTTGTGACTATTTTCAACCCTGGCAGATGCTTGCCTCTCTCAGTGTTCATATATACTGCTGAATGATGTCCAAAGTGATTCAATAGCTATTAATATGCATATAGAGTACAATTTTTGTCACATGAGAACCCATAGCAACATATTGTATAAGCATTGCACTGTTCAGTTATTCAGTTATATAGCCCAACAGTTTCCTGTGTCGTACTCCACCAACCTTACTATACAGCGAAGTGTTTTGACTCGTTTTTATGTTGTTTATGTAGGTCCTATGTATATCCAAGTTGAACTTGGTTTATTCTAGCACTTCAAAAGGACTCTTAGCAAAGAAAATACATTTCTTATCACTGTTTATTACTAGCTACCATTAATTAAACACTTTACATTTAATGAAAATTTAGCATATCTGAATTTGTGCAGCATAGCATAAATATAGCTATAAATGCTATAACATAAACACTTATGTCACCGTTAATCTATGTCTAGTATAGGCTGTAATGCTGAAAATCTCTATACCCACTTGTGCTAAGTCGCAAGAAGGAGAGGGAAATAATGCCATGCTATTTTTAGCAGCATTATTTAAACATCGTAGGCATCCAGGTTATTTCGATAAAATCAATTACTGTTAATTAAAAGTTCATACTTTTTTAGTTGCATTCACAAAATATTTAAAAAAAATCTCAACTCAATATACCAGAAAAAATGAATTAAAATATATGTGTTAATAGCACTGATATTGACGTGACCGTGGCACATGAAAAATCTGAAAGAAGAGTTGTCTTCTATTTTTCTATATTAACGTATAGAGCTTGCCGTGAAAATACAGATTTTTAAAAAAAAATATTGTGACCCTCTGGTAACTTTTTGAATTTAGAAAATTGGCTCATATATTTCTTTTCATGTGGACAACAGCTCACTTTTTTTTAAATTTATTTTGAAGCTCTTTTCGTAAAAAATAATCAAAAGTAAAAAATCCAAAATTTTTACAAATTGGTTCGGGGCTTGACGTGAAAGGCGTTTGGACAAAGATGTCAAGGTCACCATTAATAAATATATTATTTCATCACAATACTGCACGGAAAGTTAATGAAGTGAGCTGAAAATTAGGTTGCTAGCATATTGATATACATTATATTGGTTGTTACAGTATTATTTTTTAAATTTGTTTTGTTATCAGTTATGTTTAACTTTTTCATAAAGCTGCTGTTAGACTAAGAGTAAGACATAATATTACCATTACTAATGGTAATATTATGTCTTACTAGCCCGCATTAGCAACAATGATAATATTAAATTAAAATTATTATTAAATTCACGGTGAAGTGTCACTATGACTATGATACTCTATAACTATGAGTATGAGTATCGTATAAATTAATTATAATGAGTATGAGTATCACTATGACATTAACTCAATCAGTGATTGACTATGTCTATTACTATGAATATGACTATGCATAACTCAATGAGAATATCAATATGAATATGGCTTCTAATTCTTGTAACTTTTGACTATGACGATGCTGATACTGATAATCACTGCCAGCCCAAGTCTCATACTCATAGTGATACTATTACTATTGTCTATTAGTATTAATAATTAGTATTACTCTTAGTACAACTACTAGTATTACTCATAGTTCTGATAATGATGCAGATGATAGTTTTAGAAGTTCTACTTCTACTTTTAATTTTATAGTACGCTAGATTGTATATGTTGAACTCTACTCATTTTTTACTACTAATGCTAATACTAATAGTAATAGTAATAATGATTATAGTTGTTATAATGATAGTAATACTAATAGTAATAACAACTATTTAAATTTGATAATTCATGTTTTACAACAGCATTATCACTTATCAATTACATTGGTTCATAATATGCTTATTTTAATTTTGCTTTGTGTGTTTTGTCATGTTGTAAATTTAAGTTTGTATGGTTATTTAATGAACTAGAGAACTAGCCAAATGTTATGTAACAGTTGCAATAATTTACTATAAACTCAGTGAAATTTAAAACCTAATTGATATTACTATAACATTGATTGTACAGAGGTAGCTAAAATATACATTAAATTACCAATAATTTTAACTCGCCAATACACTATGAGTAGAACAATCAAATGCAATGATAGAAAATTAATTAGTCATAGCAGCCCGTTGCTTGAAGAACATCAAGCTACAGGTCTAAAATTATGTAGTTTTGTGATCCATTACATAACAAAATAATTTTTTTCAAACTGGTTTAATACTTTTATTATGAACACGCTTATCAAAGTAACATGTTTGTGATGTATATTCTATTAAAAAAGCAATCACATCAGGTTTTCAACTTGTATGTTGTACAATGTTTATTATGGTGACAAGTTACTAAATCATATGGTTCAGCTTTGTAAAGTAAAGCTGATAAAATAAATACAAGTATGTGATTGTTTTACTACTATATATTAAATTTAAATGAGTTGAATAATATCCTAGTGCAGTGAATTAGATATTTTTTAGCTTTGGTACACCTGTTTGTTATAGGCTAACATTCCACCAATAGAAGAATGGTGCAAGTAGAAGAAATTTCAGGCGCAGAAAGCTAAGGAGCAGTCAGAATGCTGCCAGAGTTGTGAAGAGGCACTTGAAAAAGCTGAATTTCAATAATGACATGACATTCGTAACATATCACCCTGGTGTATTTGAACTGACATGGCCAGCAGAGTTCTCGAAGTCACATTCAACAGCTATTTACATCATCATGGTTAGCTTAAATTTAATTCCTATATCAGTCTCTAATATATAGTTTGATATCTGCTGTAAATTCGCTTAAGGAGCATACACATAACCAAAACTGAGTTACACTATAGTATTTGTTCTTGAATATATTTACCAAGATAAGTAGATTTGCTAATTCATTTTAACAGTAAAATTATAATGATACAACAATTTTTCTTTTAGATGATTCAATCAATAACACAAGACACTACAACATGGTTTTGCAGTTATAGAGTATTAATTTTCTGGCTCTTTCCAAATCTTCATAGAAGGCAAAGAAAACCACCGTCAGCTTGCCTTTATAACTGAGTGCAAGCTTCTTCCACCTACAGATGATGATAAACAATTTGCTGATGTGGAACTTTCTAATTTTGTTTACAATGAAGATAGATTATAGGACATTATTCTTTATGTAAAGATTGTCAAGTTTTGTTATAATTAAGAACAGTTTTAGTTTCAATAAATCAGTTCAACATTATGGACATCATTGCACAAACATTTTAATCTTTACTATCTACAAAGGTATCTGATGAACTACTTGAAAATACAAAACTATGCTCCAGATACACAATGAACTGACCAGCAAAGTTAAAATGAGTTGGAGATGTAGAACATAATATCTTGTTCAAGGCTTTTCCCTGCTGTTGGAACCTTCTTCTTCAGAACACTGAATTGAACAAACATATGTAGATATATAAAACTTTGCAAACAATAATAATGTGAAATTAGTTGCTAAGTATCACATTGCTAATAAATACAGCATTGTGTAATATTTTATTTAATTTTTTTTTGAGCCATTTGATCTATAGGCCCGCATAGTATTTACTATATTATAACTAATAAATTGCAGACACATTATGTCAGACCAGTCTCCATTTAAATAGAATAGTGTAGGCTATCAAATTTGTAGAAGTAAAAAACCGCATTCTTATTGAGTAAAATACTTACCTTTTTTTTCATGATGCCTCTACTGCTAAAAAGAGAAGTTTTTATCAATACAGCTCCATCAATCCGTATCCTGATGAAGCTAGTAGTTTAGGAACATTTGTGGCGGGAGTGTAGGCTGAGCTGCAGTATAGGAAGAACCCCAACATATGTAATCTATTCAGCACATTATATGTATTGTAGAAATTTATTCAAAAAAGAATTTAGAAAATGCTTCATGAAGCATGAACAAAATAAAAATTAATGCTGTAATATTATTACACCCATTAGAATTACTAGCAGCTATAGCATTAAAATTATGTATTTTTATAAAAATGTGTCTAATTTATGCTACAAAGTTATTACTGCCAAAGGTTACAGAATTTACCAGTCACATTCATGCAGCTGATGGAGAATAACTAACCTTCACATGCAATAAATACAATTAGTAGCTCTATCTAAAACTAATGCGCTGCTAAATGTTAGGAGTATAAGTTATAGTTATTCTAAGGAATAATTGCAAAAAAAGTTACGTAGAGGAATTTAACTCTTATTATATTGTAATTATCTTCCAAGATATATTACAACATCACTACTTGGATACATACAATGTCATATTTATATTGGCATCAACATAATTTTCAATAATTTCCAATCTATTAACTTGAGCATTATGATTGTGATTATTTTATAAATAAGGCGATGATTAGGCACTGTTGGTATTTTGGTTCAATTTATTTATAGCTGTAACAGGCAGAGTTGTAAATATAATGGATATATCAAAATTCCAATGGGTATAGTACTCTAACACAACATTGATACTAATAATTGTAGTCACTTACTCTTAGAGTTAGTGAATGATGATACAGTCATAACAATTTGAATATCAATCAGCATTAGAGATAGACTGACTGCTTTATAATATTATAGTTATTATGTCAAATTGAATTTATTCACTATAAATAAAAAAATTATGATTATAATTATAAATTAAAATAATTTAAATATTATATAATATATTGATAATTATTGGAATCATAATTATATTTATTGTTATGATCATTATGATTATAATTATTTAATGTTATCTTTATGTTTGTATTTAAAATTGTTCCTTAAATCTAAAGTTGTTTAAGTTTTTTTAAATTTATTATAATTATATTACTGTATAAGTATTGCTATTAGTATTAGTATAATTAAATTATTATAATTTATATTTTATTATTTACATTTATTTTACTTTTTATTTTAAGACCAACAGTTCAAATTAATACTTGTGTCGTTTGCTCTATATTATAACTTACAAGTATAACTATTAACATAATAATATTAGATTTGCTGTTAGTATTACTATGAATATAAATATTTATGTTAATATAGCTAATGCTATCGGTATAACTTATACTTATAGTTATAACTAATATTACAAGTATTAGTTTCGAAACTGATCCTGCTCCGTAACATTAACATACTGATACTGTCATATGATTATCATTATGACTAATAATGGTATTAATAAATATAACCATTGGATATTATTAATAATAGTTCACCAATACTAATAGGCGATAGTCATAGACTTAGAGTGAGAGTCATAGACATAGACTAGTGATACTCATACTGATAAGTGATAGTGATACTGTGATTCACTGATTCAATTACAAATTTTAAAACTTGTTTTTACGTAGACAACTACTAACCTATAGTTCATCACAAAACGGTTGAAAATCATCATTTACTGCATATTTAAGAGTGATTTTCTGGTAGTGTGGTCGACATGATAATTGAAATTAAAATAGGAAAAATAATTATTTTGTGATTTACAGCAAGTTACAAACTAGCGAAATGGAATAGTCCATTTGAAAACAGTCAAATTAGTTACCTTTCTTGATGTTGCGTAGCTAACGTTAGTTATTAGTAGCCGCCCGAAGAGTAACATGCATGTGATTTGAGCTACGAATAACGAGAATCTGTGACAAACCCGCTTCTTAATAACTTTACGCGATATAAACTCACGCTACAATAGGGCTATTTTGCCATCCCCACGTCAGAATAGGACACGGAGGGCAAGCTCGCGGGCAAGTCTGGGCAAGTCTAAGACACCTAATATGACCACTTTTACTTGCATTTTTGTAGTGTTTTCGTATAAGAAATTGGATAAAATGCTGATAAAACAGTTGAAAAGCATGCAAACTTTTGCTCAAATGTCATAAATAACCTGGATGCTTACGGCCTTTAATAAATAATGCCCTTCAGTTGAAAATAAATTTTGTTGAAAAACCCATTCTCAGTTTCTCAGGCCTTTGACTAGGTATATTTTGACAGAAAACAGCAGCATGTACAACGACTGCCCCATTCTACCTATTGCACTAATTCACAATATTTTAATAGTACATTCAATAAATTTGAAAGATGCATAAATTGGTAAGCATCAATGCTAATTGTAATGCTAATGGAAGGCTATTGTAAAAGGTGATACACCTTGAGTAGTAATATATACTGGTAAGACTAAACTGCTGGTGATACTATGATTATTAGAGTAGTATTTTTACTTAAAATTTATAATCTGGTTGTTCTTGACCTGATTTAGGAGTTACTACGACCCATATCTACTCTCATAAGATAGACAACAGCTTTAACCAGTATTAGGAATATTTTCTGCTTCAAGGCGATTAAAAGACTTAGCCTAGGGCCACACTGTGCAAATTGAAACCACGAGTAGCAAAGGTGTCCACTGTAGCGTCAGTGATGCTTGATAAATAAAGCTTTCATTTTTAAACCGCACTCGCTTTCAATAAAACGCAATTTACTGGAATGTAGCACTAAAATGAAGAAATTGGGCTTGCTGAATAACTACTAGGCAATTAGGTGATGACGACAGAGATGATTCGCACTTGCGTTGGGAATGCTGAGCGACAAGCGCGAATGTTTTCTCAACGCGTACAGTGGACACCTTTGCTACTTGTGATTTCAATTTTCGCATGCGAAAATACGCACAGTGTGGCCCTAGGCTAACAGATGTGTCATTTCCAAAGAATAAGTTATTTTCAACTGCTGCTGAGGTAGAAATTTATGTTTTTAAATTTCATACACCTATTAGAAGTTGTTTAGATGCTTTCTGTTAACCTGAATAATAATCACTTAACCACAATTACAGGCTAATCTAAAAACTCAGTTTATTATTACCCAAGCTCCTTAGCAATGTGAGCTAGAAAAGTTCTGATGATTTTGAAGTAGTGAACCAAGCAATATAAACATTGGAAACTCACAGGGGAGAAGCAGTATAGCCATAGTACCTAAACCCATACAGGAGAAGTATATACCCTCCCCTTTTATCATATCAAACACCTGACATGTTAGTAAACAAATGCTATCTATAGCTTACGTCAATCAGAACAAAAATATTTTTTCCAATTATGAAATTGTTGATAAGAGAACATAATAATTATTCGATATCATACAGAATATCTGGCTGCTTCTTATCTCTTTGAGCAACATCCTCATATCTATTGAAATGAAAACTAAACATCAGGTAGCCGGCATGCATTGCAATATAATTATTTTACAGCATACTGCATTATAACAATGCCCTTATCATTATTAGCAGCGCGTACAGTCTGATTTATATATGCAATGCTAAATAGAAAAATACTGTCGAAAGCTATTGAAAAGTTTATCCAAAACAATTTGCGTTGTATACTTGAGATCTATTATCAAAATTTGTTATGCCTACATTGATCTAGGGGGATAACAAAAGAATAAATTTCGGATTTCATCATCATAATGATTCAATTGCCTTAACTTGACCTTGTTTACTCCTGTCCTAGATACATTCAATGCTGATTATAAATTCGCATCAACTAATCAGTCAAATTTCAACATGCTTATACTTGTATAGTATTGAAGATAGGCATTCCCATGTAACTCATATTGATATAATGTGTAGTTATGTGGCACTAAACTAGAGTGTAAATGTTATCATTAGAAAATGACTGAAAACGTAAGTTGTACCAGCGTCTGTCTACCTGCATATTTATAATTATGAAGTCACTATGCAAGATGCTAGGAATGACTGTCATAGAAAGGTGTATATTATGTTGTTGATGGGAAAATTATTATAGCTTAAATAAGAAAACTTTCGGTTTATTGCAACCTAAACCATCAAGCAATTGTACTGTGAATCACTTTCAAAATTTGATAGAAAGCTACGATCATAACATATAGTTATGTCATAACTATACCATTGACAACACATACAATCATTATTTTTAACTCCAGCATACGTGGTAATCAACCGTAATACTAAATGCAAATGTCGTAGGGTAAAGTGTAAAAACTATTGAATTCAGTGAACAACTGGAACACAGCAACTAAAACCGTGAAAAGCTTCAGCTTATCAAAATAATCAAAAACACAAAGTTGTCACTACGTTACGACACCGCACCTGCTGAACCAGTGTAGTACTAGTTGTGCTGTGGTTAGCAAGTTGGGTCTGGAATAAACTTTGCCCTGACATAATGCTGAAACTAGATTCTATATAGTAGGAATTATATGTGGAGCATTAAAAAACTGTAAATATTACTGCTTACCTCTGGTGAATATTGGCTGATACTAAAGTTAACCCTACTCCCTCAGACAACAAGCGTGACAAGTGCGCGCTGATAGCAAAATGACAAATACTCTGATTAGAAAAAGAGAAATGAGGAAATTTTTGAAGCTACTGAAGCATGACCCACATAACCAATAACACGGTTAAAAGCAGACAATCATAAAACGTAAGCTGTACCAGCCCGGGCAGCTATAAAATCATTCACCAATCAGTATTCTTGTTTTGTAATAAAAATACTGTCACCTGAAGCTTCAACGAAGGCACAGAATAATATAGTTATAGAAAAACACTGATCCTTGTTTACTTAGGCATGACACTACTAGAATAATAGCAATGAGGCGTGAAGGAATCTTTTCCTGTACATCTTTAGTCTGTTTGCAACTGAATTGTACTATGGAGTTGCATGTCACAGGAGTTTTAGTTTTACAGATATACCTATGTTAGCTTTTATAGTGTCTTTAACTGTATGGAATTTTGTAACTATATATGAAACTATATTTCATTTATTCAAAGATATATATGGTACACATGCAGCATTGCCATATGCTGTCTTGAATTTATATGGCATCATGATTCATTATGATTGACATGCAAAGCCCTGTCAGAAAAACAATTAGTTTGTCTATTATAGACACTATCTGCAAAATATATCACATAAAATTCGGTCAGAATTATTTACTGTTGGTATTGTAACTTCAATATTCTGATTTGTAGGAATATAATTGCTACATTATTTTATATTTTTATATTAGCCTTATTAAGATACAATAGAATGCAAATATTCTACAGATACAATCTGCAAAATTTTAGTTTTTTATTGCTTTGATTAATGCGTGCCACAACTATAAACATAAATATACACAATACTTGGTGTATACGCGCCAGATATTCTGATATATCGTATTGTCATGACATTGCAAAATATAATTAGATATAAGTTTTTAAATATAACATCATGCTATAGATTGCATCTGTTTAGAACAAAATAGTATTTTTTGAGAAAAAAAGTTATATAAACAAAGTTGATGATACATATACTCAAACTGACACTTGTCTCTCCACACTGACACATTCAAAGTAATACTGCATTATATCTAGTATCAATGTAGGCAAATTATTTAATATACCAATGATTCGTTGAAATAAATTTTTATTTACTAATCTATATAGATAAACGAAATAAATTTTGCAGCAAATCTACTACTTTATATTATAGGTAGACTAGTAAGTAAAACTGCTTGTTATTTATTTTTGATGAAGCTGTAAGAGTTATTTAATCATTACTTCAAGTAAAGTACTTTAAAACTGAGGAGCGTACCTCAAAATAGTACTTAACTTGACTTGATGCATGCCTTTAGTCAGGTCGGTCTAACTAGATTATACAAATACCAATATATGCTTGGTTCATTTATTTCATATAATGGCTGTTTATAGTGTTTGAATCTATTATACTCACAATTAAAATTAATGTAGTTGATTAAAACCTTAGAAAATAAGTAATTAGTTTACAAAACAGCTGTGCAAGCTTTAGTACTATTCAAATTAACTATATACATCGTGTCTCTTGTTGATTATACAATATAACATAAGACCAGTTTTTTTCAAGTATGCAAATTATATCAATTGATATAATATGTTTTAAATTTTAAAATATCACCAATAAGAAATTGGTGTTATATACAATAAATCCGAGAGACTGATAAAAAATTCTCAATTCTTAGTTTATTTACAGGCTAATAAAATATTACTAGTAATATTTAACACTTTATTACCACTTGTATAATGTCACTCAAGTGGCTTTCAAACCCGTGGCTGTTCAAAGATTTCTAACCAATAATAGGCATTGCCTGTGTAGGCTATTTATATCAGCCAATCATAGCAAAGAAACTAGTTAGATGAAAACTTGAGGTAAAGAAAAACTAGACCTAATAGCAGTGAGTTGCAAGCTTCCTTGCTACTCAATTGTCCTGAGGGAAATTCAGTTTTTCCTTCAGTTGCAAGATATGGTGTTGAGATCCAACGCATGGGGTACCTGCCACACACAATGCATTGTCAGTAGAAGCAAAAGTTTACTAGCTAATGATATCTGCATTAACTTTACTGCTTGCTGCTTTGTTTCCATGGTTACATTGATTGCCTTGCCGCCTGTTCCATCTGTGTTATATACTGTAACGAAAGCGGAAAATTCAACGAAATAACTAAATTGCTAAAAAGTAAAAACATGAAATTGAAACACGAAAAGTAACATGCAGTGCTAAATAATATCTAGCCAATTATATCGTGTGTTTCAGCATTTTTAAGATATGAAATTAACACACACTGCCAAATTGTCCACCTGTGTGGAATTTCCATTAGCAATATTTCATTATTTTGAAAAATCGTCTTCTCTTTTTACAACAATTTATCATTGGTGTTTCTATTTACAAATTTAGGAACTGTAAACAAGTACTTATCAACAACCAATAAATAAATAAAGTACTCAATTTATAATAAAAGCAGCTCAGCTAAAAGACGATAATTATACTGTAAACAGTAACACAATTCACGAATTAATATATGGATCTATAGCAAGTGTCAAGAGTCATGTTTAGCCATGTACCTGCCACAGCGTGTCAACATTTACTTATATGCTATAAATATATAAAGCAACGCGTAGCTTTGGGAATTTTCAACCTGCACAGTATTATTAATTAGCAAAGAAGAGTTTATTTTGTGGCATGCCATCTGTTAGTGGTATATTAGAAGCATTTTACTTTGTCACATATATCTATAAGGTGCTTTAGAGCTTTTAGCTGATACAATTTTGCCATAATTATGTTTTCAAGGTGCCAAGTAAATCCTAACCATTGTATCTTCATGCCAAAGTAATTTTAGTAAAATTTTGGAATTTTTTTCAATAGGCGTTCAATTATTATTTTAAAACGCGCATCATTAATTTTATAATTACGTTAATAAATCTTGCAAACAGAGTTTGTTGATAAAATGCCAGGGAAACATTTTCTTTTGCTGAAATTTTTTTACAAGGCTAGCCATTGACTATTTATGTTCTACATTGTATCACCGGCATATATCTGAAATGTTATATACCACCTAGTTTTACCTGCATGTCTGTAATGTAGGCAACTTTGATATTTTGGCAACTTACTATGCTTCAGTTTTTTGTATATTAATTTAGACTCAAGAACAGAGTGTTTGCTATCAATTGGTTTAAGTAGGTATAATGCGTATGAATCTAAAATCAATTTGATATTAATAGAGAATGTCAAAGTAAAGTTGGTATAAAACATTGTGCAGGCATCATATATAAAATATAAATTGCTATTAACCACAAAAAAATATTTATTGCTAGAAAGCAAATGCATCACAAAAACATATAACATATATAATATAACCTCAAACAAGTGAATTGCCAAAAGAAAGCAATAAAAATAGCATACACTATAAAATGCTCAGCTAGGTGCTAAACAATAGGAGTGTTGCATTGTGGGTAAGAATAGACTTTCAGTGGGGAGTTGTCTTCCCTTCTTATATAAGGTTCAGCTTTCATCAGTTGTTTTAGTCAGTGTTCTGAACCAACATCCCCTGCACATTGTAAACTCCTGCAATAGCATATGTATTACTGAGAAACAATATTGATCTAATAAAAAATGAGTTATAATTGTTAGATTCAATAAGTTAATAAAAACTGCAAGCAATTTGTGAAGCATGTGAAACATCTCAAAATAATGATCAGCATTTTTGCAGCAAAATATTTTAACAACATTCAAATAAAGTCACAATAAATTCAAAAGATGCATTTAACATGCATGCAGTTCAAATCTGGGTAATATAATGGACCCTGTATATAAATTAAATTTCTTACTTTGGCATCCTTAACCCATTCTGGAGTTTAAGTTCAGATGCTTTGCTAGCAGCAACTTCCTCTCTTTTATAGAGAGAATCTTAATGTGCTTTGGAAAAACAACTTCTTCAGCTAAAAAGATTATGTATATACTTGAACATTGTTTACCAGAGCAGTTATGGCGTTGGAGATTAAAGTAATGAACCTATACAGTGGCTGGTATTTATAATTAATTATCTAATATATTTTATAAATACCACTGATTCTATAATAAATAGAAAGAGAGTGTAATAGAGTAGTGATTGGACAAAAAGTGATACACACACTATATTGTAATGTATATGATATAATATGTTATCTCACCCTTTTCTTGTTTGATTTCTTTTAGGTCACCTGCTTTACACTGTGAAACTGAAGAGGGTCCCAAGAGCTCCTTTTGACGTTTTTCTGAAAGTGCGGTTGCACTTAATTGATTTTCCTCCTTTTCCTCTGTTATACTGTCATCATCATCATTTAACGTATGGTTTTTCAAAGTTGCAGGTCTGTAATTTATCATGAAACATTGAATCAAGTTTTTTCGAAGGCAAAAGACAAAAATTCCTAAAAAAATTATTAGAGAACAAAACAATACATAATATATTTAAATTGCGACCAATTGTAAATGTGTAGACACTTACAAATGGTTACATATTATTTGACAGGGAAATTATTATACACAGTTGAAATGTAATGCTTACACAAGCAGGAGATAAGCTGATACAGTCACAAAGATAACTTTAACAACAGCAGGCAATAGTAGTTTGATGATCCACCACATAATCGGGAGTAATCCATTCCTATATCCAACATCCAACATCATAATAGCTGTAGCTATTGTCCAATAAATATTCCATGTATTAGAAAACATATTTGATTAGCAGTTTGATGATAGCAGCTGTATAACGAGCCAAACATTCAAACAGTGAAGACTTTAATATTTTATTTGCTGAAAGAGATGGCTTCACTGATTGTTCATGCATTCCAATCAGGAGTTAACAAATTCTTTTCTGAAATTAGAAATATTTTACACAAGCTGTGATGATGCAATCTTTTCAACTACCATTTAAGTTACATTATTTATTAAAGACAAAAACAGGTTCAATTGTTTTAATAAAGAGTTGTCTTTTCATGCATTCTTTCACAATTACTGTTTCCAGTTTCTGTTTGCTGCAAAATTTTTTTTTAAAAAAAAAAGACTATTAACAGTGAATGGTTAAAGTATTTTTTATATTGAATGCAGCTCAATCAAAACAAAGATATTCCAAGCAACATCAAAATATTCTCAATAATTTATATATGTATCTTTAGAAAGTGTCATGCGCCATGTTTAGCTATGTACCTGCCACGGCATTTTTAGCATCTATTTACATAAATAAAAAGTAACAAGCGCCCATTGGGAATATTTGCTTTACGCAATATTAATAACTACCATATAAATAAATGTGTAATTTGTGATGCCAAATTGCTGCTTGTAGCACTCTACCTAAGTCAAAGTCATATAGAGCGACTTTTATAGAGAGTTTAGCTGATATAAATTTAGTCATAATTGAGTCTTCACAGTGCCAACTAAACTTTATAGCTATTATAATTTCACGCCAGGGTAACTTTAATAAAGTCTTTGCAATTTTCGATATATAGGCATTTAAACTTGAACTTTAAAATATGCGCATAACTGGTTTTATAAAATTACTATAATATGTAAGTAATAAATCTCACTTACATCGTCTGTTGATAAAATGCCAGAGAAACTGTTTTTTGACTAAGTTATTTAACATGGTTAGAAAATACACTGTATATCACCTTCATATGATACATTCTGTTTTGTCTTATCTGCATGTCTGCTGCTTTGTTCTATAACCTGAATGTCTGAAATGGCTAAAATTTGTTCTTTTATCCATGCAAAAGCTTTATTGTTTTGCAGTTTTTAGATGGAAAAACTTTGCAATTTTGATCAGTTTCCTATCAACATTGTAATAGCTATGATGTGCACAAATGTATTTATTTATCATTTGATACGCATCTGCTCATTGTCAGATTAAACTTGAAAATGTCCTCTTCTGCAGCCATTAAATATAAAATAAATCAAAAGGCACCACTATGAACCACAATAAAATATGTATTGCTAAAAAGAAATTATAACTCAAAAAACATATAACATATAATATAACCTCAAACAAGTAAATTGCCAAAAGAAAGCAATAAAAATAGCATACACTATAAAATGCTCAGCTAGGTGCTAAACAATAGGAGTGTTGCATTGTGGGTAAGCATAGACTTTCAGTGGAGAGTTTTCTTCCCTTCATAAGGTTCATAGCATCAATCAGTTGTTTTAGTCAGTGTTCTGAACCAACATCACCTGCACATTGTAGACTCCTGCAATAGCATGTGCATTACTTAGAAACAATATTGATCTTGTAAAAAATGAGTTATAATTGTTAAATTTAAAAAGTTAATGAAAACTGCAAGCAATTTGTGAAGCATGTGAAGCATCCCAAAATAATGACCAGCATTTTTGCAGCAAAACAACATTCAAATAAAGTCGCAATAAATTTAAAAAGATGCGTTTAACATGCATGCAGTTCGAATCTGGGTAATATAATAGACCGTGTATATAAATTAAATTTCTTACTTTGGCATCCTTAACCCATTCTGGAGTTTAAGTTCAGATGCTTTGCTAGCAGCAGCTTCCTCTCTTTTATAGAGAGAATCTTAATGTGCTTTGGAAAAACAACTTCTTCAGCTAAAAAGATTATGTATATACTTGAACATTGTTTACCAGAGCAGTTATGGCGTTGGAGATTAAAGTAATGAACCTATACAGTGGCTGATTTCATAATTAATTCTCTAATATATCTTATAAATACCACTGATTCTATAATAAATAGAAAGAGAGTGTAATAGAGTAGTGATTGGACAAAAAGTGATACACACACTATATTGTAATGTATATGATATAATATGTTATCTCACCCTTTTCTTGTCTGTTTTCCTTTAGGTCAGCTGCTTTACACTGTGAAACTGAAGAGGGCCCCAAGAGCTCCTTCTGACGTTTTTCTGAAAGTCCGGTTGCACTTGATTGATTTTCCTCATTTTCCTCTGCCATACTTTCATCATCATCATTTAATGTATGGTTTTTTAAAGTTGCAGGTCTGTAATTTATGATGAAACATTGAATCAAGCTTTTTTGAAGGCAAAAGACAAAAATTCCTAAAAAGTCATTAGAGAACAAAACAATACATAATATATATTTAAGTTGACTAATTGTAAATGTGTAGACACTTACAAATGGTTACATATTATTCGACAGGGAAATTATTATACACAGTTGAAATGTAATGCTTACACAAGCAGTAGATAAGCTGATACAGTCACAAAGATAACTTTAACAACAGCAGGCAATAGTAGTTTGATGATCCACCATATAATCGGGAGTAATCCATTCCTATATCCCACATCCAACATCATAATAGCTGTAGCTATTGTCCAATAGATATTCCATGTATTAGAAAACATATTTAATTAGCAGTTTGATGATAGCAGCTGTATAACAAGCCAAACATTCAAACAGTGAAGACTATAATATTTTATTTGTTGAAAGAAATGGCTTCACTGATTGTTCATGCATTCCAATCAAGAGTTAACAAATTCTTTTCTGAAATTAAAACTTGGACTTTTCTTCGCAAGTTGTGATGATGTAATATCTTGTCAACTATCATTAAAGTTAGATTAATTATTTTAATGAAGAGTTGTCTTTTCACGCACTTTTTCATCATTGTTTCTAGTTTCTGTTTGTTGTAAAAAATGTATAAAACAAAAGAATCCTCAACAGTGAATGGATAAATTATTATCTTTATATTTAAAGCAACCCGACTGAAAAAAGATACTCAAAACAAAACCACAAATCACAGAATAATATATGCATCTATAGCAATTGGGTCAAGTGTCATGTATATTGTATATAGCCATATACCTGCTATATACTGCATGTCAGTATTCTATTTACATGCTATAGACATATAAATATAGGAAAAATTGTAACTATTGGGAATATTGGCTTTACACAGTGGTAATAATAATTAGTAAAGAAAAGTTTATTTGTGATATTATGTTGCTGCTAGAAGCATATTACATAATATGCCATGTATATAATCCCTATATATGGCATCTCCTTTTATTTAGGAGATTTTAGCTGATGGAACTTTGCCATAACCATGTTCTCAAGGTGCCAAGTAAACTTTAATAATTATAATTTTCTGCCAAGACAATCTTAGTGAAATTTTCCCAACTCCATACTAGTTTTGAAACCAACAATTCAAAATATGCATAATTGGTTTTATAAAATTACTATATAACATAATTATGAAGGCAATAAATCTTGCCTAAATTGTGTGTTAGTAATAAATGCCAGGGAAACCAGTTTTTTGTTAAACACAGCTATTTATACTATAGAGTGTATTAACTTTGTATCTGTGTTGTTCAAACTGCAGGTCTGCTACTTTGCTTTACTTGCACATGGATGCCTGGAGTAGTTTAAAATTAGTGCTTTCTAATTATAGCAACTATAATATGTTTCACTGTTCTGCAAATTTCACATTCAATGACATAGCATTTCTGATCAGTTTGTTATCAACATTTTGATAGCTATTATGCTAATAAATCTTATTTTCTACTGCTTAACGTGCATCAACTTTGTCAGATCAAACTTAAAAATATCTTGTGTAGGTGTTATATATAAAATAAATCATAATCACCACTATGAACCACAACAAAAGATTTTATTGCTGGAAAGCAAGTAAATCTCAAAAACATAAAATACATAACCTCAAATAAGTAAATTGACAAAAAAGCAACTAACATAGCATACACTATAGACTATTCAGCTATAGGTGCTTATTATTAAAAGTGCTGCATTATGGGTAAGTTTTAAGGTTTCAGTGCAGAGTTTCCTCCCTTCTTAGGGTTCAGAATAAATAGATTGTTATAGTCAGTGTCTTGAAAGATCTCTATACAGTATATCTCAGCTGCATTGCACATTGCAGACTCCTGCAAAAATATATGCATTGCTTAAAAATGATAATAATATTACATTTTGCAATTGAACCCTGAGTAATATAATATAGGCCCTGTATATAAATTAAATTGCTTACATTGACATCCTTAGCCCATTTTAGAATTTAAGTTGAGATATTTGGATAACATTTTTTTTCTCTCTTTTATGGAGGGAATCTTGTTTTCTGATGAGCAGACAACTTTTTCAGCTAAAAATAATATTAATATACTTTACCACTGTTAACCACAACAGTTATGGCATTGAAGATCAGAGTAATGAAACTAGAGTGGCTAAATTCATATTTAATAATCAGATATATATGTTATAAATACAACATACTATATTATACATTGAATGGAAAAACAGAGTGTAATAGAGTAGTGATTGAGCAAAAAGTGATGTACACACTATATTGTAATGTATATTATGATTTAAATTATCCCACCCTTGTCTGGCTTAATTTCTTTAACGTCAGCTGCTGCTTCACACTGCGATTGTGAGGGTAAAAAGGGCTCTAAGAGTTCCTTTTGAGGTGTTTCTGAAAATTGAGACGCACTTTGGGTTTTTTCCTTTTCCTTTGCCATGCTTTCACCATTGTCATCTGAGATATAGTTTTGCCAAATTTCAGGTCTATAATTTATGATAAATTCTTGAGTCAAATTTCTCTTTTTAGACACTCATTAGAAGAAAAAAGAGTAGCTACTGCTATTGTCTCAAGTCATGGGTTCGAGCCGACAAAAGTAATTATGTTATTTTAGGAAAAGCATACAATCAGAATTGCTCTGGTGCCTCATCTAAATAAGTCCTTAGCCCGATTTAACAAAAAACCTTTTTCATCTGGGGTTTTCTCACAGGGATGCGGCAACTATAAACTTGCTTAAGTTTTTATTAAAAAAAGCATTGCATAGGCCCAAATTGACTTGTGAATGTGCAAAAACTTACTAATGGTTATATATAGCAGACAAAGAAATGACTACATAGTTGAATTTTAATACTTACACAAGAACAAAAGAAATTGTTACAGCCACAAGGATTATTTGGCCAACAACAGGCAATAGTAGTTTGATGATCCACCATATAATCGGGAGTAATCCATTCCTATATCCAACATCCAACATCATAATAGCTGTAGCTATTGTCCAATAGATATTCCATGTATTAGAAAACATCTTTGATTTGCAGTTTGATGATAGCAGCTGCGTAACAAGCCAAACATTCAAACAGTGATGACTACAGTAGCTTTTTGTGATGTAATTTAATTGTTGAGAGGAATGGCTTCACTGATAGTTCATGCATTCTAAACAAGAGTTGAAGAATTCTTATAATTCCTATTTACAATTTGCTATGTAACTTTTCAATTAAGTTTAACTCGCGTAAAATTTTATTTTTACATGATTTTTCATGGTCAATCAAGAATCAGCAAATTCTTTCCACACACACGCACGCACACACGCACACACGCACGCACGCACGCGCGCGTGCGTGCGTGCGCGCACATATAAAACAGTGTTTACATTCAGATGTTTATTCTGACTTTTATTCTCTCGTTATATTATGATATAGGCTATACATGCTAGGATTGCACATTATATTAGAAGATTCTTTTATAGTTTGCAAGTTACATTGTTTGAGCTGTTGGCATATGAGTCATGGCATGGCTATGTGTAGTCAAGCTTATACCTTTGTCCTTAAATTATGCTTATTTAGTTTGGTGAAATGTTTATACTTATACTACGTTTGAATGAGCTTGTTTGGTTATATATATTCTTTTAAACTCTGTTTCACATATGCCAAGTGTGGGGGCTGTCTGAGGATTTTCACAGTAGCTTCCTAAATATAATGCTAAAATATACGCATTTCTATTGGGAAACGGCGGTGCCCAGATAGATTAGTGTCTGCAGCTACAACTTTTCTTGGCGTTGCTGGTAGATGGTAGACAGTTCGCTGCTTGGTTGGCAAACAACAATAAAGTAAGAACATCAGTACTTTTACTTATTGTTGATTAATATTGAATGAGTCATACCAGATGCAGACGAAACTCCAACTTATGGTCATAATTACAGGCAAGTAATCTAACTTACGGTATTTTTTGTATTACTAGTAGACTTTAAAACTATCTGTTTCTATTCTTTGTTTCTATGGTTATCTCAAACAAATAAAAATGTCATCTAATATATCATAAAAAATATTCCGATAATGTAAAATGTTATATTAAATGGTAATTGGTTGTTGGTTTGTCTCATCTATCATTTATATTTGAGAGGTGCATTTCCTCATGTTCCTCAACTCGAGTATAATACACACCGCACTCTCCACACAGACATAACTTAGACAAACATCGCTAATAGTGAATGTTTATTTGCAAACATCATATTGCAGAGTATATACAAAAGTATTAGAAACATTTTAGAGGACATGGAGTTGACGAAAGTTCGTATCAGATTATTAATATTTGCCGTTAACTTTGTGAAAGGTATTTATATAGAGAACAGCCAATACTATAAAAATAAATTATTATGATAAATTGTTGTTTATTATTCTAATTATTGTTGAGCGACATACATATATACAATATTATTGATGTCATTAAATGTTTTATCAAACTTGTGTTTAAAATGAATTGAAAACTATGACAAATTATAGCAGCCCTAATTGAAAATTTTATTCAACTATGGTTTGATAATTTATGAAAACGCTTAAAAATTTTTTCTAGTTTTTTTAACTTTAGCTTATACATTGTATTCGTATGAAGATTATGCCTAAACAAGTTATTGCAATAAATTGCAATACTATGCATAGTATTGCAATTTATTGCAATAACTTGTTTAGGCATAATCTTCATACCGATACGATTAGCACTTCTAGAATCAGATTGATTTATAATTAATATATCTTACCACTGTCAATAATATTCACATTATTATGCTTGCTGTTACTATCTTATCAGTATTATAGAATACAATGAAAATGTTTTAAACTGAATAAACTTGTAAACTTAAATGATAGCTAAGAGTTATATCTATGCATGTTGTATACCCAGGAGTAGTATAATATACGATATTTAAGTTTTATTAAAATATAAGCACTTTTGTATTGGTTAACTATATCTCTCTAGTTAGAGTCTTTTCAACTATTTAATGACAAAATGTGTAACTCATAAATTTTTTAACAAACTGTTTCACTTATAGGAGCTTCAGAAAACTGATACTGTTATTATAATAATTGCACATATTTATGTCCAATATTATTTACATAATTTTGTCTAAACAATTCTAAAGTGTGTTTGTGTGATCAGAATGACTTACTATTATACACAAGTATATATACTGATATAAACCTATCTCTCTAATATATACTATGGTGATTTATAAGTTCTCATGAACTAAAAGCATTTATTTTGCAACAAATAATGACTCACCAATACATATTTAATATTAATTATCTAAAGAACTTACCAAAACCAAGAAATGCAATTTTCCGCAGTGTTTGAGACATGTTTAAAACAATTCTAATGTAGCTTTAAATTAAAACACCTGTAAAAACAGTATTTAAATAAATTTTACTGTCTTGCGCTAACACACACATGTCATAAAAATATTGTTATTGTTTTCAGTTTCTGGTCACGCCTCACAGATCTGTTTAAACTGTTTAGCCCAGGTATGATACTTATATAGCTTATAATATAATGTTCGTGCATGCGTGCGTGCGTGAGTGCGTGCGTGCAAAATGTATTCTATTCTATATATTATGTAGTTTGACTTTTTAGCTTATATTAACAGTGACTTTCATGCTTACAAATAGTATAGAACAGAGCATGTTGAAGAAGCATAATAATATGTAAGTGATTTACACTCTCTGTTTTAGATTCGCCCTGAAGATGGCTGTGTAAAAGATTATATAAAAGATATGGAATTTTGTGGGCCATACAGAATTTCCAACCGTTTTTTCGAAGATTGCAAAGGTTTTGTTTCAGGTATTTGATGCTAAAGCAATATCTACATAAAACGTAATAACAATTGTTATCTGAAATTATCTGAGTATATTCCTTTTAGACATGACGCCTGCTTAATAATTCTGCAAAGCAAGCTTTATTTTATTATTATAATTTTCCTAAATGCTAAATACTAAAATATTGAGCAATTATTCAGAGCTACAGCATATTTTTCAGATCCAGACTTTAGAAACTGCACAACTGACTATGACTGTGCTACGGAGTGTGTGAAAGCTTGGCAGGATAAATATGAGGATGGCTGTCTGATTGGTCGACAGAGGAGAGTTGGCTTCGATTACGAGCAACTGCAATGTGCAGACTATGCCAGGATGCATGGGTTCGGCCATCTTTCCTGTGCCTGGGTTAACAGTGAAGCTATTTTTACCTTTCTAGCTAAACAAGAACCCAAATGTGGATGCAAAAGTAAGTAAACAAAAACTAAAGTTTAATATTAACCCATTTGCCAAGATTTTTGTTAGATGAATAATATATGCAAGTGCACTATCTTCTTTTTAATATCAAAGTCAAATTCACTGATTAAAAATTGAGATTTGTATATAATCGGTTCAGCTTGTAGACAGACATCTTTTCACGGTGCAATCTTTTGCTAGAATCAAGTTGTTTTGCACCTGCCTGGTTAGTTTGATAACGCGTTCAATGTCATGAGGAAATTTATTAGACAAGTTATTGTAATAATTTATGCAGATATTCATGTTACATTTAAATCCATGTGGTTTTAGTTTGTCATTTCATAGTGATGCAATATAATTGTATATGACATTGTGCACTTTCCTACACCTGCATGATTTGTATACAAAATAATATATACTTGGTAAGGAAGCTTAATGATGATTGGCTGTTGAATTTTTGCAAGTACTTCTGTTTTGACACAAAATTCAACGAATTAGGTTCATGAATTTAAAAACAACACGACAAAAATATTGACTGCATATAGACATAAAATCATTGATAGGCTCAAGCTATCAATAACATAAACAATGATTTTGATATAAATAGTCAGTACTAATATATAGCTCAATGGTCTATATATAGCTATTTTTGTTTGATCGAATGAAAATCAAACATTAACAACACTTATAAATAAACAACAGTGTTTACTTTGATTTGTCAAAATACAATGATGAATTGATTACAACTTCCTACAAAGCATGACTAGAGAAAACTAAAATTATGAAACATCTGTTTCAGTAGTAGTATATAGTAAATTGTCAATAGTTACACAAATTACATTTTAATTTGAAGAAAAATTACTGTGGGCCCAAATTTTTTATTAAATAAGAAACTTTTGCAATATCTTCAAAATTTCATTATTCCAAAATCGTTTAGACATACTTATAAGTTACACAACTGCTTAGTTTATTTGAAATTTGTTAAAATTTCAATGTTTTAATTTGTCTTATAATTATACAGGAATACAGTATGTATATTAGCGTATATGTTAATAAGGATACTATGTATATACATATACTTACTTACAGCACTGTATGGAGAGTGTGATACAACTACAACCATTGGACAGACTACAAACAGACCTATAACACAGGACCCACTTCTATCCTTATATATACTAGCTCCATGTGGAGTTGTCCTCCTTGCAGTTTTTATTGGTTGCCTTTGTTATTTACTGAAGAATAAGCACACCCGTGGCGCTGATTCAGGTAATTGTAAACATATTGTTTTGCTTAAGATAGCTCAATTGTTTAGTGTACGTTTTAATTTAGTAAAAAAAAGTTTTGGTTATTTCTATTAATTATATATTTTATATTAAGTTAGTAACATGCAATGATAATATTTACCTTATATAATTATAGTGCTTAAATGCAATACATTATTAGTGCCTATAAATGTAACACATTATTATACAATGTAACATAGTATCATAATTGTAAACTATAAATTATATAACATATTGCATCGTATGATCTATTATACAATATAACATATGTTATATTGCATGATATATCATTTATTATATTTTAAAAATACAAAAATTATATAAAAGATTATATAACAGATTAAATATTATATAGCATAATATATTGTATTTTATAAAGCTGTAAGTTATCCTAAATGAAAAATAATAAAAACTTATGCAATAAAAATTAGTGATGCGGCCAAAATTAACCTTCGTCTCAATTATTGTCGGTTTTACTTTTATCAAATGCATTACTATTTGATGAGGGATAGATGCATTGTTTGCAGCTAAAACTAAACTAAAACTAGCCAGTTATAAGCAAAAGCTTAGTGTTGAGAGAAGAATTATAAAAAAACTTTATCTTTTGTACCTTTTCTAGCTAATTTTAGTTTTTATTTTTTTTTGGCTTTTTAGTGCTACATAAATCAATTTTTCAAACTTGGTTTCATGCACATTTATACGTTTTCAACATCAATAAATTTGGTTAGTGCTGAGAATATGATGTTGAAATAATAAATAGCATTTGCCTGAGTAGTTTCAACACTAACAACATCATAAGGTGAACATAATATATAGTATTATTTAGTATCCAATAGCTAGTAAACTGACTACCTATCTATATTACCTGCTGCCTTACTCATACTACTTGCTGCTTTACCCAGATTACCTGCTGTTGCCGCTAAATTAAAACTTCCATATTATGTACTTATTGTTTGACAAAAATTTTAGAGAAATACAGTTATTAAGTTCTGTTTACCACACAATATTTGAAATTTTTGAGAACAAACCCTATATCGCCAATCTCAGTCAGCTTTAAATGCTGAAATCATATTTTTTGCAAAAAAAGTCAAGTCAGTTTTTAATTAGAAAATGTTTTTATTGTATGCAAAGAATACTTTCACCAGCTAAAATTATAGAATTGTCAGGATGCAAAATGGCAGGTTATGGTGACTAAGTGATGGTATGTACTGCACAATGCAGTGTTAATTTATTGTGAAGTCAATCATCCTGACAACAAAATAAAATTAAGTTAAACATTCTTAAATTAATTAATTTACACAGCTGCCATCTTGCACATTTAACTTTGACCGGTACTATAAAGACAAATATTAGTCAACTATTGCGTTTTCCATACAAATTAAGTAAAAAACGTCTAACATTACAATGGCAATTGCTAAATTTTACAAACTAAAAACAATACAAGATCAGCCCATGTAGGATATATATTCAACTTTTTACAGAATGAGCCACCACTAATATTTACTCTGGCTAAAAAATGCAATGCTATAGTATTTATTTATACCAACAGAAAGTTATATTGTTTTGATACCTAGAGAAGAATTAAAAAATAAAATGTATTGCTAGTCTGAAGTTTCTATTACTTTGCTTTCAAATTACACAGCATAGAGAGTTAAATTTGAAATTTTCCATAGTGGAAACTTCAATCGCTACAATTCATGTCTTGAGTGATTCCAAATTAGTTTTTGATTGTTGATATTTATTTTTAGATTTAGAACATCATGGGGGAAATAAACAAAAACAGTCAGGTAAGATCATCAGTAGAGAGATGCTGAACAGGCGATCTACAGACAATATGTACACATCACGTCGAGAGCAACTCCGTATTTCTACAATTCCATCTCATAATCTTTCTATTCCTCCTCCACACAGAGCACCTGTGGTTAATCCTACAGTTTCTCAGACTACGGCCAACACTACAACCATTATTTCACCAGACTATGATCTTCATTACGAACAACCCATTCCATATCATAAAATATCCGTGGAGACTTTGGACAAGGAAGAGTTGGCTACAAGTGAAATAAAAGCAGCTGCTGACACAAATACAGCATCAGATGGATTGTATGTCAACACAAACAACGTTGGAAACATCAGCCAATCAGTGGGCTTGCACAGAACTCCAAACAAATCTCCTATACCGGCACCCAGAGAGATTTCTAAGGAAAATGCAACTCCACCCATCACCTATGTGTCAAATGTCACTATTGTAGATGGATACACTGCATGATAATTTTTACAAAAGAATAGTTGTAGTAGTACTGATTTGCAACATTTGACAGCGACGTTTGTAACATGAATGAGAATTTCAGGTTGAACCAGCTTCTTCTATTTAGTTTGTTGAATCGCCAAGTCGCTTGCTGTCAACATTCAAAATGTATTTGAAATAGCTATAAGAGCAATATTATTACTGCGTTTACAGTATGATTATGATGAATTGTTAACATGTATGTAACAAATTTATTTTCAACTATATATCCAATGATGTTTTGTTAGCAGAATACTGACAAAATTTTAGGTGATAAGGCTCAAAATATTTTCTAAAAGATGGACAATAATTTAATCAGTTGCTGTATAATATATTTTACAACAGCAAGAGTTAAACTCCTGTAAGAAAATTATGTAAAATGCCATCATTCTGATAGCACACAATCATATTATCATTTTTGTGAGTTTGAATGAAAATAGTATAAATGTTGGTTTTAACCACTTTTTGTACTTTTACCCTAGAATTTCATAATAGTCATAATACCTCACTACTATACTCATAATATCACACATCTATTCGCGCGCGCGCGTGCGTGCGTGCGTGCGTGCGTGCGTGCGTGCGTGCGTGCGTGCGTGCGTGCGTGCGTGCGTGCGTGCGTGCGTGCGTGCGTGTGTGTGTGTGTATACATGTTATTGTATAGTTTGAAATGACTGCAGTATTGATTTTAAATGATTCACTAAAAAAGATGTTTATAGGGAAAAATTCATGCCACTTGTCAGGTGATTTATGGAGCAACTATATGATATACTCGTTATAGAAAACGTAATGTACACGAATTCAAAAATAGAAAATTTTATTGAATTACAATTAACATATTCTATTATATGCTGTTGTAAAATATAGCCCGGCTGAATATTATGCATTATAGTAGCAATTTAGATAATACTTAAGAGTTGTGTCTGCATGTAGACGGTAATTCTGATCCAGCGTTTTATTATGCTACCAATAGGTTGTGCATAATATGATATATTTCTATAATGCACAAGTTGTACGTTTTAAATGTTCACCTATCACCAATGTGGCTTGGCTGATGATCTTTCATATATGACACCATAGCTTAATTATACCTTGAGCTATGGTTATTTAGTTTGGTGAAATTTTTATACACAATTTATAGAACTAGTTTAAATATAATTATATATTCTTTGAAACTCTGTTTCACATATGCCCAGTGTGGGTGTTGCCTGAGGATTTCACAAGAGCCTGGTAAACAGTATTATAATATAAGTTTCTCCATGAGGGGCAGATGAATCAGTCTTTGCAGTTGTACGTTCTCTTAGTGTTGCTGTTAGATGGTAAAGAGTTTAAGCTGTGTGATTGGCAAACAGCAATAATCTGATGACAATTTGTATCTTTACATTTTTATTGATAAATATTGAATGAGTCATGCCCTTATATAACAAAATGCAGACTAAAACGCTAACTGTTGGTCATGATTACAGTTTAAAGTAACATAAATCACAATACTTTGTACATTACTAGTAGAATTCATTACTTATATTTGTTTCTATTCATTGTTTCCATGGTTATTTCCAGCAAATAAATGTGTCATTTTATATGTTGTAAACAGAAGTTCAGTTAATATATAAAAATATGTTATATTAGATGGTGATTGGCTGATGGTTTGTCTCATTTATCACTTGTATCTGAAAGGTACATTTCTTCCTGTTCCTCAATCAACTCAAGTATAATACACACTGCAATCTCCACACAGACATAACTTAAGCAACCATCTCCAATAGTGAATGCCTATTTACTATAACATAATAACTGGTATTATATAAAACTTCTTAGAACAAAATAGAAAGCATGGAGGTGATCAAAGTTTATATTGGATTATTATTATTTGCCATAAACTTTCCAAAAGGTATTTATAGAAATAACAATTGCTATGAGTGCAAACACTATATAATATCAGAACAAAATTTGTTGTTTGAATTATCACACCATATCTCAATAATTTTGGAGTAGCATAAATATGTAAAATATTATCAATGTTTTTACACGTTGTTATATTTATACCCATTTATGCTTAAACAGGAGAAACATAAATAACTAGTAGCTCTATATTAAACAATATTCGTGGTTTGCTGCGAAAGTACCAATAAAAATTAATTTCTGTATCTACAAACAATTTTATTAGAGATATTTTCTTACTATCTAATGAAAAAATATATAATTCATAGAATCTTCGAACAAACTGATTCACTATTAACTTTGGATATCTGATGCCGTTTTTAATTTAATTACATGTATTCATCAATTATTATTTACATAATTCTGTCCAAACAATTTCATTTTGTCTTTGCTTGATCATATACTGACATACCATTATATAAAAGTATGGTGATATATAAGTTCTGATAAACCAAAAGCATTTATTTTGCAACAAATAATGACTCACCAATACATATCTAATAATAATAATCTAAAAAAGTTCTCAAAAGCAAGAAATACAATTTTCCGCAGTGTTTGAGACATGGCATATTCAGCAGAGGCAATTTCAGCTCTGGTTTGTATAATTTCAAAATACTTTAAAATAATTCTAATAGCTTTAAATTAATACACCTGTAAAAATAGTATTTAAATAAGTTTGACTGTCCTGTGCTAACACACATGTCATAAAAATATTGTTATTGCTTTCAGTTTCTGGTCGCGCCTCACAGATCTGTTTAAACTGTTTAGCCCAGGTATGAAACTTATATAGCTTATAATATAATGTGTGTGTGCTCGTGCGTGCGTGTGTGCATGTGTGCGTGCGTGCGTGTGTCTGTCTGTGTGTGTGCGTGTGTGTGTTGTATGTGCATGCGTGTGTGTGTTATATGTGTGTGTGCATGTGTTTGTATTTATGTGTGTGCGAAATATATTTTAATCTATCATGTAGTCTGAATTTTTAAGTTATTGCCTGTGACTGTCATGTCTACACATTCAATAGTATAGAATAGAGCACATTGATGAAACAGACTTCAATATGTAATTGATTTGTTTTAGATTCGCCCTGAAGAAGGCTGTGTAACAGATCACATAAAAAACATGGAATTTTGTGGGCCATACAGAATTTCCAACAGTTTTTTTGAAGATTGTAAAAATTTTGTCTCAGGTATTTGATGCTAAAGCAATATCCACATAAAATGCGATAAAAGATGTTCTCTAAAAAGTATTCAAGTACGTGTTTTATGTTCTCTTCAAACATGGTGCCTACTTAGAAATTCTACAGCAAGAATATCTGTCTTATTATCATAATTTTCTTAAATGCTAAATACTAAAATATTGAGCAATTATTCAAAGCTATAGCATGTTTTACAGATCCAGACTTTAGAAACTGCACAACCGACTATGACTGTGCTACGGAGTGTGTGAAGGCTTGGCAGGATAAATACGAGGATGGGTGTCTGATTGGTCGACAGAGGAGAGTTGGCTTTGACTACGAGCAACTGCAATGTGCAGACTACGCCAGGATGCATTTCTTCGGCCATCTTTCCTGTGCATGGGTTAACAGTAAAGATGTTCTTGCTTTTCTGGCTAAACAAGAACCCAAATGTGGATGCAGTAGTGAGTAGATAAAAACTGTTTAATATTAATTCGTTGTCAAGGTTTTTGATAAAAAAATATAAGTAAGTGCTTCCCTAACTTTAATAAAATCTAATTCACTGACCAAAATGGAGATTTTTATAGAATTGGTTTAGCTTGGAGGCAAATATCTTTTACTATAAAAGAGTTCCTTTGCACCTGCTTTAGTTCTACAGTGTGTGCAATTTCAAGATGAAATATATTAGCCAAGTTATTGCGACAACTTATGCACTTATTTATGGTACATTAAATGTCATGTGGTGTTGGTTTGTCATTTCATATTGATGCAATATCATTGTATATGACATCGTGCACTTTCCTACACCTGTAACACCTGACATTTGCTAAAGAAGCTTAATGTTGAGTGGCTGTCGAATTTCTGGGAATGGTTTTGTTTTGACATGAAATTCAGTAAACTAGGTTTATAAGTTCAAAAAAGAAAAACACTACAAAAATATTACTGCATAGACATAAAAGCATTGATATAGGCTGATCTAGCTTATATGATGGGCAGTTTTTATAGCCAATGACATAAACCGGGATTTTGCTCTAAATATAGTCAATATTAACACGGTTCAATAGCCAATAAATGTTTCCTGTTTAATCGAATGAAAATCTAACATTAACAATACCTAAATAAACAGCAGTGTTAACTTTAATTTGTCAAAATAAAATGAATAATTGATTACAATTTCCTACAAAATATGGCCAATCAATTAAGAAAAATATTTGTAAAGAATTTGCTTTCAACTTATAGTAGTAAATTGTCAATGGTTACAATAATTACATTTTTAATTTAAGAAAAATGACTGTGGGCTCAAAATTTTTATTAACTTAGAAAATGCTGCATTGAAATTTTCAAAATTTTATTCTTCCAAAGTTGTTTACATACATTTATGAGTTATACAAACATTTACTTTGTTGATCTAAAATAATATGTTAAGATATATTTTATATTTTTTATAATCATGCAGAAATGATCTATATCGGCGTACGTTAATAAGGATACTATGTATATACATATACTTACTTACAGCACTGTATGGAGAGTGTGCTACAACTACAACCATTGGACAGACTACAGACAGACCTATAACACAGGACCCACTTCTGTCCTTATATATACTAGCTCCTTGTGGAGTTGTCATCCTTGCAGTTTTTATTGGTTGCCTTTGCTATTCACTGAAGAATAAGCACAGCCGTGGCACTGATTTAGGTAAATTCAAATATATTATTTTGCAAAAGACTTGCAATCCAACTTTTTAATATACGCTATTTTTTCTTTAAGTAAAACGTTATGGTTGTTTTAATTAATAGCAGCTCAGGAATATCATACTTGCAACATGCAACAATAATCTCTAAGTAAAGAGAAGAATATAGTTAATGAGCGAATATAACGCATTATATAATGCAACATAATATAATAATACTATTGTTAATTATAAATCACTTAAATAACATGGTGTAGGTATATTAAGGTCTAGACTCTAGTATATAATATAATTTATGTTATATTATATTATAGGCTAATATTGCATTAATTGCCGTGGTATTTATTATATAGTGACAAAAAGTTAAGTTATTTGAATACCGGAAGAACGTTAGAAAATAATTCTTATGGCTTGTTTGAATTTTAATTATTGTGCTTCTCAATTACACAGTAAAAAGGGTAAAAAATACAAAAAAAATTTTATATAGGTACTGGAAACTTTGTTGGTTACATTCAAAACTTTGAGTGACTCGAAATTAGTTAAAAATGCTAATGTTTATTTTTAGATTTAGAACATAAGAGAAATAAACGAAAACAATCAGGAGAGATCATCAGTAGAGACGTGCTGAACAGACGGTCTACAGACAATATGTACACATCACGACAACAGAATAATTCTACATTTTCATCTCACAATCCTTCTATTCCTCCTCAACACAGAGCACCTGCGATTAATCCTACAGTTTCTCAGACGATGGCCAACACTACAACCATTTCTCCACCAGGCTATGATCTTCAATATGAACAACCAATACTAACTTATAGAACATCCATAGAGAGTATAAACACTGAAGAACCGGTTTTAAATAACCCTACAACTAGTGGTGACACAAATACATCATCATATGAGTTGTATGTCAACACGAACAATATTAGAAACATCAATCAATCAGTGGGCTTGCACAGAACTCCAAACAAATTACCTATGCCAACACCTAGAGTGAAGACTAAAGGAAGTGCAGCCCAACCTATCGCCTATGTGGAAAATGTTACTATTGCAGATGGGTGATAATTCATACAGAAGGGTAGTTATATTAGCACTGATTTTGCAATAACACCAATGAGAATTTTAGGTGGAACCAGCTTCTTTTATTTAGTTTGTGGAATGTCCAAATCGTTTGCTAATATATATATATATATATATATATATATATATATATATATATATATATATTATAACATTTTTCTATAATTAGCAAGTTGCATCATTTGAGCTGTTGGCCTATAATAAAGGATAGCATAGCTAATGATCTTCTATATGATGTCATTGCTTATAACTTTGTTCTTGAATTATGCTGATTCAGTTTGGTAAAATGCTTATTCTTATGGCACTTGAAAGAACTAGTTTGATTACATATATATCTTTAAACTCTGCTTTACATATGCCAGGTGTTGGTACTGCCTGACGATTTCATAGTAGCTTTGTAAATAATGTTATTATTGGGGAGGGGGGTAGATGAATCGGTCTTTGCAGTTATACATTCTCTTAGTGTTGCTGCGTAGAGGGTTATAGAGAGTTTAAATTGTGTGGTTGGCAAGCAGAAATCAATTGATAACATTTGTATGTTTACTTTTTAATAATCAATATAATTGAATGAGTCATGCCCTTATAACAAGACGCATACTAAACACTAACTGTGTGTCATGATTACAGTAAAGTAATATAAATCTCAATACTCTGTGCATTGCTAGTAGAATTCATTACTTATATTTATTTCTATTCTTTGTTTCTATGGTTATTTCCAGCAAATAAATGTGTCATCTATAACATGTTGTAAACAGGAATTCAGTTAATCTATAAAAAATATGTTATATTAGATGGTGATTGGCTGTTGAGTTTCTGCAAATTCTTCTGTTTTGACATGAATTTCAGCAAATTAGGTTCATAAGTTTACACAACAACGTAACAAAAATATCCCTGCATAAACATAACGGCAGTCTATATGTGATGGGTAGCTTTTTGACAATGGTATAAACCATGGTTTTGCTATAAATATAGTCAGTATTACCACAGTTCAATGGCCAATAAATATTTTTCATTCAATCGAATGAAAATTCAACATTACAATTATTTAAATAAACAGTGTTTACTTTGATTTGTCAAAATACGATGATCAGTTGATCATAGCTTCCCAAAAAATATGGCCAATCAAAGAAAAATAGTTATAAATAAAATTGCTTGCAGTATATGTAAATTGTCAATGGTTACAATAATTGTATTTTAAATTAGGGAAAAATGACTGTGCGCTCAAAATTTTCATTAACTTAAAAACTTTAGCAACATTTTCAAAATGTTGTTGTTCCAAAATTGTTTATATACAAATTTATGAGTTATATATACATTTACCTAGTTTATCTAAAATATGTTAAAATATATTTTATATAATATATTATCTTATAATCATGCAGAAATAATCTATACATGTGTAGGTTTATAAGAGTACTATGTATTACATATATACTTACTTACAGCACTGTATGGAGAATGTGATACAACTACAACCATTGGACAGACTACAAACAGACCTATAACACAAGACCCACTTCTGTCCTTATATATACTAGCTCCATGTGGAGTTGTCCTCCTTGCAGTTTTTATTGGTTGCCTTTGCTATTCACTGAAGAATAAGTACACCCGTGGCACTGATTTAGGTAATTTCAAATACATTATTTCGAAACAGACTTGCAATGCAATTTTTGTAATATATGCTATTTTTTTTTAGGCACAATGTTATGGTTATTTTAATTAATAGCAGTTCGGGAATATTAAACTTTCAACATGCAATAATAATCTCTAAGTAAAGAGAAGAATATAGTTAATGAGCGAATATAACACATTATATAATGCAACATAATATTATAATAATATTGTTAATTATAAATCACTTAAATAACATGGTGTAGGTAGCCTATATTATGGTCTAGACTCTAGTATATAATATAATTTATGTTATATTATATTATAGGCTAATATTGCATTAATTGCCGTGGTATTTATTATATAGCGACAAAAAGTTAAATTATTTGAATACCGGAAGAACGTTAGAAAATAATTCTTATGGCTAGTCGGAATTTTAATTATTGTGCTTCTCAATTACACAGTAAAGAGGGTAAAATGCAATTTTTTTATATAGGTACTGGAAACTTTGTTGGTTACATTCAAAATTTTGAGTGACTGGAAATTAGTTAAAAACGCTAATGTTTATTTTTAGATTTAGAACATGAGGGAAATAAACGAAATCGGTCAGGAGAGATCATCAGTAGAGACGTGCTGAACAGACGGTCTACAGACAATATGTACACATCACGACAACAGAATAATTCTACATTTTCATCTCACAATCCTTCTATTCCACCTCAACACAGAGCACCTGCGATTAATCCTACAGTTTCTCAGACTATGACCAACACTACAACCATTTCTTCACCAGACTATGATCTTCAGTATGAACAACCTATACTAACTCATAGAACATCCATGGAGAGTATAAACACTGAAGAATCGGCTTTAAATAACCCTACAAAGAATGGTGACACAAATACATCATCATATGAATTGCATGTCAACACAAATAATGTTAGAAACACCAGCCAATCAGTGGGCTTGCACAGAACCCCAAACAAATCTCCTATACCAGTACCTAGAGAGATTTCTCAAGAAAATGCAGCTATACCTATCACCTATGTGGACAATGTTTATATTGAAGATGGATACACTGTAAAAGTTTATACATAAAAGTAGTCGTATTAGTACTGACTTTGCAGCATTTGTCCCGTGAAAGTGATGGTGATGTTTAGAAATATGAATGAGAAATTTTGATTGAACCAGTTTTTTTATTTAGTTTGTGGAATCACAAAGTTGATTGCCACTGAATTTTAAATTGTTTTTGAACTAACTGTAAGAGCAATATTAATACTGAGCTCACAGTATGGTAATGATGAATTGCTTATAATATGTTGTATGTGACAAAATTATTTTTAACCATCCAGTGTTGTTTTGTTGTCAAAAAATTGACAAAATTTTAGGTAATAGGGCTCAAGATATTTTCTAAAAAATGGACAACAATTTAATCAGTTTCCGTATAATTTATATGGAGCAGCTGTGGTCTAGGGGTTAAAGCACTTGCTTAGTGAACACGAAGTCATGGGTTCAAACCCTGACAAAGGCCATTGGTGATGTTAGGATCAGCATCCAGTCATAATTGCTCCTGTGCCTCATCTAAACAAGGCCTTAGCCCATTCTAACAAAAACCCTTTCCATCAGAGGTTTCTCACGAGGATAGCGGCTATAAACTTGAGTGAGTTTTGTATAGTATATTTTGCAACAGCAAGAGTTAGGCTCCTGTAAGAACCAATGTAAAGTGCCTTCATTCTGAGATTACACAATTAAATCATATTGTCTGGTTTTTATGCTTCTCCATTGTAATTGAAAATCTTGATTTAATAATGATAAATTAAATCATCTTTGATAGATGCCATTTAATACCTATAATTGGCTGAAAAATTAAAAAAACCATTTAGGTTATATACACTTGCATTACTTTATTGATTTTGACATATATAGTTTGATCTACAGGTATTGATGCCATAAATAAAGTCCGCGCAATTGAGTGGCACTGCAAGCAATCTACTTTGCATGCTTCATTATTAGGAGTGGGATAACTTCTATACTTTGACATGATTTTGTTGTGAAAAGCAAATAATTTTGAAAACAGAGCAATTAAACTGGAATGAATGTCAAATTATTTGATACTTTTTATAAAACCAAATAATTATGTGTGCTAAAGTAAAAGATATTATCTATATATAATAACATATTCTAGTGGTGCTTTGAGATGTGTTATAAAGCTTCAAACTTTAGACATGTATACAATAATTTTACAGCTGCATATGATAACATTTTTAGAGCTACTATAGTTAGTTAACATATGATTGTTTTATAAAGTATGTATATCCTAGTAAGTCCACAGGTGTAAATGTATGTATTCCAAGAAAAAACTTTATATTATAAAGCATAATTATCATAGAAGTTGTCTCCTCAAACTACTATACTCGTAATACCACACTATTATATTCATAATACTCCACAACTATACTCATAATACCACACTACTACACTCATAATACCACACTACTATACTCATAATACCACACTACTATACTCATAATACCACACTACTATATATACTCATTATACCACACTACTACACTCATAATATACCACACTACTATACTCATAATACCACACTACTATACTCATATTACCATACTACTATACTCATAATACCATACTACTATACTCATAATACCACACTACTATACTCATATTACCATACTACTATACTCATAATACCACACTACTATACTCATAATACCACACTACTATACTCATAAAACCACACTACTATACTCATAATACCATACTACTATACTCATAATACCACACTACTATACTCATAATACCACACTACTATACTCATAATACCACACTACTATACTCATAATACCACACTACTATACTCATAATATCATATTACTATACTCATAATACCTCACTAGTACAGTAGACTAACTGACCCGTAGATATCCATAAACAATGCTTATAATAATTGATTATCTATTTATATACTATGATCTACTAAAAACCCTAGCCAAATTACACCATAAATATAAAATTTCACTTTATAACTAACTAAATGACATTTATGAAGGATCTATAGGAATATTAGAGCTGCATTCAGATAACACTCCATTCATGTCATTGCAAGCAGAACTCTTCATATTGAAAAGCAATGAGGAGTAGAGCTGGCAGTTTTATACTGTTGGAAATTTTCCTCCTGTGTCAAAACAAACTCAGAGTTTACAGCAACAGACTGATGAATCATTCAAGTTCTCTACATGCAGTTCTGAAATTGCTATACAATAAAGAGTCCTTACATATTATACCTACTAAAATAGATAGGCATCGAGGTGCTGTTCACTGAAGCATTACATAATATTATACTGCTTAATAATAACACCAATTCTTAAACTGATGTGCATAATAATATGTCCTAACTTAATAGATTATCTTGTACAAAGAAATGGTGTTGATCATTATCAGTGTCACTCAATGCCTAAAAGGAAGTTTGAGGATACATTTTCACATTGAACATTGTAAAGCAAGTCATAAAATTGATATACATGTATATTGTAACATGATTCGTGTTATGAGCAGTCACCTGCGTCAAAGTGAAAATACTTTATTCAGTGCAAATTATGGCTTCCAGTAGAAAAGATGGTCATGTGGTAAGTAGTGGCAAATGTTTCAGTTGTTACATTTTTCAAAAGAATGGGCTTTTTAGGAGCTGTAGTGAAGAAATTGAGATAGCCTAAGTTCTTTATTTGTATTTCTTGCGAGAACATAACTATTTGTGCTACATTTCTAATCTAAAACACAGGCTTTTCTCAATTTCTCCATTATTGCACATATTATGTACCTTGGTAAAAGTGTTGGCTGCAATTTAAGTTTTAAGTAAACTTATACAAGCTACTAAGCTGGCTGCATCAACTGAGGTTTGATTTTATATGCTTGTTTATGATGGAGAAGTATTAATTATTAGTATAATGTGACATTCTTAGACTGATGCTTGCTCCATCAAAGTGTGAAGCAGAAGGGCAAAAAATGATTGGCTGATGTGTAAATTTGTTGTCAATTGTTTGAACTGGTGAAATTATAACATTGCTTTGCACTTTCAACTATAGCAATGGCTATAAATTCTTGCAAATTAAATCATGTTTTTATGTTTATATATACTCTAAGCCAGGGGTGTCCAACCTTTTCAGTGCAAGGGCCACATTGTAAAACTCAGCTTTGGCTGAGGGCCACGTCATCATTTTTTTTAAATTAATCTTAGATTCCAAGCTCCTATGATTCATTACACAATAAAGTCACAATACTTACTGCAGGCTGCATGTTTTGTAGCATATATAAAAATAGACATTTTAAAAGTGTTTTTTTTTATTCTAATTCATATATGTGCAAAATAATTCTATAAATTATTATGTCTTTGATGGCCACATAAATTTAGGCTGGGGGCTGTATCAGGCCCTGGGGCAGCCTGTTGGACAGTCCTGCTTTAAACTGTAAAACCTAATTCAACTCTTACAATCTTTATACACCAGGCAGTTGATGTTTGACATAAACAAATAAAGTTACCTGTGTAATACCACACCAAAACAGTGCGTATGAATTCGATATCGTAGGCGTTAAGAAGTTCAGAGATTCAATATGCCATAGGAAAGTTAGAGAGCCACATTAATTTATTATACTATTTCTATTCTACTGCACATTTCATTCACCAGCTATAATACAGCTGCCTAGTTACAGCTAGTTAGCAAAACTCCTGGTTGCAGCTATATTATTTCTACTGTTAGATGGTTTGATATTCTAACCTATACTTAATCATTGTCTTAAATTTTGCTTATTGAATTTCCAAAAAGCTCTACTTCTTATCTCAATTTTACATAAATTCGTCATTTGTTTGATGCTTTCAATGATGACGACATCTATATATACATACAGTATAATGTGTGTTATCAACAGCGAATCAATTATTATAGTATGTGCCATAACATGTTGCATCATGTATAATTGACAGATTTCAAAGGAAGATTTAGATGCATTCAAACGAGACTATTACAGTGCTCCTGGAGGTCCCTACAACCTGACAGTTCAAATACCTCACCTCAGTAAACTAGCTGACGGTTATATAGATGAGTATGAGAGAACAGGGCACTGGACAGATGCGCTCAAGGTGGGCTCAAACAACAAACTTCAATTCCTAACAATTTTTTGTATGTTTGGATTTACTTTGCAAAGCTGTAATACTTTATAACATATAGTATATAACTGACTCTATTTATGGTAAAGGAAAATATTTAGCTTAATAATCAATGCTGACATTTCCAAAATTAACATATACATACTAGAGTTCAAAATTACTGCATAATTTAATTTTGCAAATTAATATAAGTAAGGAAATCTATCATCTAACCAGTCAAGCTGAAATACTTATATTAGGGGGAGGTTACTTTTACTTCCTTGAATATAGGCATAATACTTTCATTTTGAAAGCTGTATTTAGTTAATATTTTAGGCATACACGCTTTGCACCTCTGTGTCCGCAAGAAGCATAGACAAAGATCATGAGGTGGCATGGGCTAAAAAGGCATTTACGGTTCAGAAAACATGTATTGGAACAAAAAATTATGCATTTGATTTTCAACAGAGTTTACAAACTGCCAAAACAATTATGTTGCACTTACGTGAAACAAAAGAATATTGCAGTGGAGAATTAAAGAAAGCAGCCATTTTGTCAGAAGATATTGCATTGCCAGTAGAGTTTGAGAGATTTTATAATTATGTGCGACAAGTATCTCTCTACTGTTCCAAAAGAATGACAGATCTTGCAAAAATTATTTTCGATTTCAGCATTGAAAGTATTTCAGAAAAGCTGCCTTGTGCCTTCTCTGTGATTGCATTGGGATCCCTTGCTAAAGGAGAGGCGACTCCTTACTCAGATTTTGAGTACATGTTTCTCATAGAGGTAAAAAATGACCAAACTTTAGCCTATTTTCACAAACTAGCTCTTTCAAGTTACTTTATTATTGGGAGTATTAAAGAGACAAAACTAGAGTGTATGGCAATTAAAGAACTAGAAGGCTGGTTTCAAGATAGACATACAAGTGGCTTTAAAATAGATGGATTAAAAGAAATTGCCGGAAATATCCCAACAGGAAATGGTAATTGTGGTGATTATCAGTATATTCTTTTGCCCTCTGAGTTAAAAAATCAATATTTAGAGATACTGAACAATCCTCCAAAAACTATCAAGCAGAAAAATGGTGACTTTACAACTATGTTAAATCAAGCAAACATTATATACAAGAAGGGAGTCAACAGTGATAAGCTTGTTAAAGCATTCAGCATGCTGAAATCTTTTCCTGCTAACGAAAACAGAAAAAATGCTAATATTGAAATGTTCAAAGCTGATTCTGAAAAGTTTGGTTTTAAACCTATTGAGATTTTTGTCAATAAAGGATTTTCTTTACATACCAAGGATGAGCTTTACAGGTTTCCATCCATTTGCTTGGAGGATATTTCTATATTGCTTGGAGTTTGTGAGCCAAGTTCTTGGGAGACACTGCATTCCCTAACGGCAAAAAACATGCTCTCACACTCTGTCCACTTTTCTTTGTCATTTATGCTGGCTTGTTCTTGTTATTTTCGGTTATCAACATACTTGTACTATGATTCTCAGGATGATAGACTTTCTGTTCTACCAATCAATATGTTTCAAATGACAAGGCCGCGAAGATTTCCTCAAATTCCAGAAGCAGCTGGTTCAAGATGGGTGCTTTCACAAAATCTGTTCAACTTGTACTGCAAACATTCAATTGCACTAAAAAATCATTTGCTTAAGTTGATGGATTCCATGGATGTGTTTAAAATTCTGAAATTAGAATTCAGCTCACCAAGCTGGTTGGTAAAGTTTCAAACGTACCACTATTGCAACAGGTGGTCAGAGTGTCAAGACTACTTCCAGGAGCACGTCTGTGAAACAATTTTTATGGAAAATCCAGAACTGACTATCAGAAGGTTTCAACAAGAATTCCCCAATGACTTGTTGAAAACATGGCGGTGCGTGAAAGCGTTGACTTACTCTCTGGCACAGAGAAGACATGAAAAGATCACATTGCAGTACAATGAAAGTTTCTTGGCACTGTTTGAGAATTCCAATCAATCTCCTAGCAATGAGACGCAACAATTTCTGTTGGCAGACATTTATTCCGAAATAGGAGCAAGTCATTATGGGCTAAGCAAATATGCAACTGCTCAAGAATATTTTAAAAGAGCAATTAGGATTTGGGAAAATTTGAACTTGTTAGGTGAGGACAGCATTGTTATGGTAGCTAAAATGCAACTGAGGCTTGGAGAGTGCTTTCTTATGATGTTCAAATACGAAAAGTCACTGAAACACCTTTTAAAAGCAATGCAAATTTGCATTGATAAATCTTTGCAATCAACAGCCAAACCAACTCCAGCTGGGCACATATTTTTAGAATCACCCGAAAGCCAACTAGTGTTCCTAACAACTCCTACAGTAATTCTTGCTCATGTGATTTGGACTATTGGAATTGTTTATCAATACACAAAGTACTATCAAAGAGCTGCATTGTATTTTCAAAAAAGCTTAGAAATGTTTTTAGAGCTCTATGGGGAAAAATCTTGTCACAGAGACATCGCTAACACGCTGTATCATTTGGGAGTTGCTATGGAGTCATTGAAGAGAGGAATTCCATTTTCAGATTACTATTTGGAGTCAATGGTAATGACTACACAGCTTTACTGTAATGACCATTTGCATCTAACCTTGTTATTAGAGACAGCAGACTTGTCTGGAACAAAAGAGTTCTATGATACCTGTCTAAAAGTTTTCCCCCAATTGTCTCGATTTGGCGTTGCTCATTCACAATCAGCGACAGTAGTCTCTCGGTTTGGATATCATTTAACATTTGCCGGATTGCCTGGTAGAGCTGCTCAAGCTTTTGATATAGCACTCAACATGTTTGAGAACCCTTGCAGTGAAGATGAATATTCCTATGTTTACAAAGCTCAGACTATAGCAGGACAAGCTTTTAATGACTGGAAAAATGGAGACGGCCTGCTTGCAGAACAACTTTTTGCTGAAGCTTTTAAAATTCTTGAATCAACAAATCCAAGCGATAGCTTACTAGATCAAGCTGAGATTTTAGTAAATAAAGGAGACATGTACCTAGCCTTCGCTGAAAAATCTAATGTTAGAGCAAAATCTTTAAGTTTTCACCAGCAAGCATTAGATGCTTATCAACTGGCTTTATGTAAGCAGAGGCTTGGATCATGTGACTCCACACATCCTCAGTTGACTGAAATTAATCAGAAGATAGAGAAGCGCCTTTCTGAAGTTTTGTGACAACAAATTTTAACATATTTATTTTGTGCTTTAGTTTAACTACTCACCTGGTTAACGGTGTCATGTTAAATATAAGTAAACACATATATAGTAGCCTGAATTTTACATTTTGTGACCATCTAGTCTTAGTATTAATAAAATACTCAAGATTTGTCAGTACATGTATTATAACCTACACTTTTACATATACAGCCTCATATTTAAAATAATTATAAAAGCTGCATCATGACAATTTTAAAAGAATTATCAAAAAAAAAGTTTTTAAAACTATAAAAAAATAGCAGTAAAAAAACTCCACTTGCTGAATTCCATTTTATATTAAAGAAACTATAAAATATAATTTTATAGCACAAATATTATTTTTCCCAGCGATATTATCTTTTTTATAGCTTTTTGTGGTATAATTTTGTTCTATTGAGTGTCAATCTGGATTTGAAATTGTTTTTCAATAACTTTATATAGCTTGTTTACATGCATGTGTGTTTAAGCATTTATTAAAACAATAAAACTGTAAATTAATAAAAAGATCATGTGCCAACAATAATATAATAATAAAACTAGAAGATAATCAAGGAAACCAATACAAGCTCAGGTAAACATCTAAAAAATGATTGTTCTGTGATTTGCTAATGACATATATTGTTTGTCATACAATATACGAGTACAGGTATGACTAACAAAAAACTAATCAGTGAATGACCATGAGGAAATAACTCTTGAAATCCATAATAATTGGGCAAACTCACTGCGTTTCCATTGCTTCAAATTATGTGAATGGATGCTTGTACAAAATAATTTGTGGTTGCGGTTTCATTAGATGCAACGGTTTCCAAACATCAAATGAAAAGTCTATATAATGCAAAGATTGGAAAGGTAGTAATAGTGGCTACTGAATCACATGAATAATAATAATACACATATATATAATTAAACACATAACAAGAGATTGAATTATCTTTATACTATAATATGTATGCAAGTTTACATAAAGTAGTTAGTTACATTTGTTAGTTGCATCATAGTTTACATAAACTATGATGCAACTAAGAAATGTATAATATAATGAAGAAATTCCCTGCTTACACTAATGTTTAAAGTTTTGCAAGATAAATATGTCTAATGATTTGGGTTCGCCATTCACTGTGTCATTATGTACCATTAGCCTAATAGTAGTAGAAGTTCACATCACACTGCCAAGCATATGGGTACTGGTAAAGTCTTGCACTTACTGCAGGTAAAGTGTATTAGCACAAGCATTCAACAAAATCATTGTATATCGATAGTCAATCAAAAAATATTTCTTGCCAATAACCTGTCAATCATAACCTAAAAAACAGGAGTCGTTTCAAACAAATTATTTATGCATGGAACATATATTATTGTGCACTCATTACTAATCCACCTACTCTATTGTATAAACTATCACACAGTGTACCCATCTTCAATAGTAACATTGTCCACGTAGGTAATAGGTTGTGCTGTGCTTCCTTTAGACATCACTCTGGGCGCAGGCATAGGTAACTTCTTTGATGTTTTGAGCATGCCCACTGATTGGCTGATGTTTCTAACATTTGTTGTGTTGACATACAATTCATCTGATGCTGCATTTGTGTGAGCAGCAGCTTTTATTTCACTTGTAGCCAAATCTTCCTTGTCCAAAGTCTCCACGGATGTTTTATGATATGGAATGGGTTGTTCGTACTGGGGACTGTACTCTGGTGGAGGAGATGCAGGATTAACTGCAGGTGCTCTGTGTTGAGGTGGAGGTGGAATAGAAGGGTTGTGAGGTGGGAGAGTATAATCATACAGCTGCTGGCTACGTGTTGTGTACATGTTGTTGGTAGAGCTTCTGTTCAACACAGCTCTGCTGCTAGCCTCATTAGACTGATTAGATATCCTTCTTCGACTCACATATTGCTCTAAAATTGCAAATAACTCGTTTGCCCCATATAATACTCGAAGCATAGTTGTACTTGAGATACCTAAACTAAACACTTATGTAAATGATGGTTGCCAAGGTAACGCCATGAGCCGTCACGATTGTCAGGTGGAAGTTTATGGGAAGCCAACTGTAGAAACAAATTAAACATAACTTGTGGTAGAATCATTATTTTAGTGTCACACTCAGGACTTCTAATAGCAGCTAAATAGCATTTGACTGACATAATTATTTAAATTTAACTATACTCACATATGCATACGCCCACCCACACACAAAACCATCATTTGATACAAAAGGTGTATGCATTTAGTACAATGAAAGTAACTACACATTAGAATGAAATATGAGAAAATGTTATCAATCATTATTACAGAACAATTATATTTTATTGCTAAGGATTTTATAGTTTTTACTTTACCAAAAGCTATAATTTTTTGTTTTTTGGCACCATGAACAGCTTTGGTTTCATAACAACAACAAAAGCATGACTCTGCAACTTCTCTAGTTTTGTCCAATATAGTAGACTGCTAGTCAATTGTTGTTGGCTTATAACTTAAGATTAGGAAACACTACAGCCTATTTATATATTATTGCTCTCTCTCTCTCTCTCTCTCTCTCTCTCTCTCTCTCTCTCTCTCTCTCTCTCTCTCTCTCTCTCTCTCTCTCTCTCTCTCTCTCTCTCTCTCTCTCTCTCTCTCTCTCTCTCTCTCTCTCTCTCTCTCTCTCTCTCTCTCTCTCTCTCTCATTAATAAAAAAAGAATGCTTTCAACTTTTCAACTGTCCTATATGTGTTATAGGATATTCATTATTCATACAGAAGCACTTTTACAATACACCACAAATTAGATTGTGTTTTACACGATATTTAGAAAATTACCTTGATTAGTATCACGTCTATGCTTATCCTTCAGTAAATAGCAAAGGCCACCAATGAAGACTATAAGAATGACAACTCCACACGGAACTAATGAGTACAAGAGAAGAAGCTGGTCATGTCTTAGAGTAGTGTTTGTCACCATGGCAACGGTTGTCATAGTTGGTGTAGTGCAAACTCCATAAAGTGCTGTATGTATATGTATATGTGCAATTAACATATATTATATTCATTAGCTTACGCCAATGAAAACTATTGGGGAAGAAAAATCAAAATAAAAATCTAACTTGAGTTGACAGTCTAAATCATATCATGTCATATTCAATGATTCAAATTTTGCTAAATTTGAAAGCTGCTTGTAACTAAATACAATGTTGAATATTGTTAAGTCCCTGTCAGGTATAATGAAGGCTTCTAGAGAAAGTTACCTACCATGACATACATGATGCAATGACTCAAATGACCAGGTCAATTAATTAAGCTTTACTGCTCCATTTTATAAATTATACGTCATTATTGAAATTTAAATTTTTAATTATGCATAGTTGATTGGAATAGAGACGCATTAAATATAAATTTCAAAAAGTGGAATTACTATATTAATAGCACTATTTTGAGGTTAGTGCTAACTTCTTGCTAGCATTCATGCAAAAATCTGCTTTACAAGACAAGACATTTATTTTGTTTTAAATTAAAATGTAACTATTGGAGCCAGTAATAAGTTTTATTTGCTAGAAGCAATTCCTTCATATAAATTTGTTGAAGTAGCCATATTTTGTATACACATGCAGTCACTCACCAGTATTGCTGCATGAGAAGTCAATTTCAATAAACTTTTTATTCAACTAGCTTTGGTATTATAAAAAGTCATCATCATTTTACAATGTATGTAGAGTACATGCCACCAGATTATATTAGTGAAATATATTTATATTAATTGTTCACAGTGTTTTTCATCGCCTATAACGTACTATATATAATTATACGTTGGGGCTAGCTCTTATAGAACCTAGAGTGACTGATTTGGTCTATGCAGTGTGTATCTTTTGCTATTATTTTGAAACATCTAATTTGTTGCACTCATGAGGATTTGACGCTAGTCAATCAAATTTAGCCAATTAGTAATAAACTTTATGTTCGAAGTATAGGGACCTGCATATTATAATGCAATACTTTACAGAAGCGAAATGACTAATACAGGTCACATGATATGCAGCTATAGCCGTCAATACCTGCATAAATTGTTTCACTTGTTTACTGGCTAATAAAAACTTTCATCACATTTCCCATGTTGTTAGTTGTTATATACGCACCAATATCACAGAAGTTGTAACATTAGAAGTTCTCCCCATTTAAACTGAATCAATTTATATATAATATTTCAAATCAGTGAATTAGATTGGGGGGAAATCAAAGCGGAATGTTTTTAAAAAAGAAACAGTATTAAAAGAGTAATTTTTTAGGTAATTTTTTATCTACTCACTACTGCAGCCACATTTAGGTTCTTGTTTAGCCAAAAAAACAAGAACATCTTCACTGTTGACCCACGAGCAGGAAAGATGGCCGAACACATGCATCGTGGCGTAGTCTGCACATTGAAGTTGCTCGTAATCAAAGCTAACTCTCCTCTGTCGACCAATCAGACAGCCATCCTCGTATTTATCCTGCCAAGCTTTAACACACTCCGTAGCACAATCATAGTCAGTTGTGCAGTTTCTAAAGTCTGAATCTGTAAAAATACTATATATAGCTTTGAAAATTGCATATGGCATTCTTAGGGTAACAGCAGTGTAAATAAATGATCAATTTTTCAACGAACGTACCGACTTAAAGCTATTGTTATTTCAGAAATTGTTAAATACTTTTAAAACTTTTTGAAACTTCAAAGTTTTAATGTTTCTAAACCTAACTCATATTATGTTTATATGTTGTAGGAATTAAGAATTGCTAATTATATAAGCAACAACATAATATATATTTTAAAATTATTCACCTAAACTTTTATGATGGCCTAATATTATATTGATATGAGCGACCTTGCAGGTATGACATATTGAACTTTACTTTCTAAAGCACATGTTACAGTACCAGGTACCTGGGACAACATTCTTGCAATCTTCAAAGAAATCTTCAGAAATTCTGTACGGCCCACAAAAGTTTAGACCTTTTATATGATCTTTTACACAGCCTTCCTCAGGGTGAATCTGTGGAGAGTTATACAGAAAGCATTAACAAACTTTCTATTGTTCTATAGTAAGTAGACATGAAGTATATATGCAGAATATATAATGATTTATTAGTAAGGTGCTGTTGCAAGATGCATGATTAACTGCACCAGTTATTACACACCTATCATTTCTGCACTGAATTTACCATGAAATAGTTGACAGAATTAGAAGTAAGAATTATAGGCAAGACAGGATATACGTCACGCGACAGATTTGATATATTATTTAGTTAGTTGTCATGACGCTGCAAATAATAATAGCTTTGCATGTAGCCATACATAAACATCTATAACTATAATAGCTACTAACAGTGTAAGCTCTGTAAATTAGCAATATACAAAAGTACTACAATTATTTGCCTTCTAAGAATAGCTTAAACGCAGGCTATGTTTAGAGACATCTAAACTCTGTGTGAGCAAGCAAGTGAGCTAGCATTGAGTGAGCGAGTACATTGCATTTTATACCTTGGCAAGACATTTTAAGCAAACCTCTGAAGCATGCCCATCAGAAACTACAAACAAAGCAATATAGTCATATAAATATAATTGAAATTAATAAACTATTTCAAACAATAATTTTTGTGTACCTACTTGATATAATAATATTTGAATTTATTATAAACCAATTTAAATAGAGATCTCAATGTGAAGCTGCACTTCACCATTCTTTTTGCTTGACAAAAACATTTAAGGTAATAAATTGAATGAGCCCTAATCACCTTTCATACAACTCACTGCCCATCAAACTATAACCATAGCAAATATCAAACTATGCCTATTTTATCACAACTTATCCAACTCTTTATATAACACTTTCATGCGTTATTAACCCACCTCTTACAAAGTTGATTACAAATATTAATAATCCAGTGTAAACTATTTTCAGCTTCATACTTGTAATTCATATATTCGAATGTTGAAAATGTGTAACACTATTAATTAAACTAATAGTAATAGTTTCCTATGTTTCAACTGTGTGACTAAACAAGCTGTGTGAAATATACTTCAGCTGCAAAAAAGGAAACATGCACACTTCATATCAAAATGATAAATGAGACGTAATGCAAACCATCAGCCAATTACCATTCAATAAAGGACCTTGCATCATAAATATATTTTTGTTTACATCATGCCAGGTGACATAATTTCTGTTCACTGTAACCATGGAAACTGATTAATCGAAATAACTTGAATACCAGCAAGCGATAAAGTACTAGGGTAGAGTGATTTACAACTTTTTTACAAAACTGTCTCAGAAAGACAAAGTCAGGGATGTATAGTGGTACCCATACGGTCCCATACGCCGTATGGCCTAGAAGAAATTAGACTGTTCTAGGCCATACGCCCGTATGGGCATAATTATTTTTGAAAGATGATTAGTACACAGGATAGTTTGGGCATCCTCACTGAGAATATCATAAATTTCGCTCACAATCTAATTTAAGTTGTTGTTATGTTAATGCTATGTGGGTGGCATGCGTGTTGCCTACTTGTGATTGTTTAGCCTGAGATTACACTGGGAATAATAAGCAGCTATCAACATTCCATCTTCTTATCACTACGTGTTCACTGAAGCGCGAAGTGCTGTGCATTGGTGATTACTAAGGAGAAAATCTTTCATTTTCGGTGTATAAATCACTAACTTTTAGAAAATCTATGAAGGCTATTGAAAAGATCAAAAAATTTGCCATACATAAATTTCTCAGGTTTCTGACAGTGTTTGTTCTATTCGAATACCATGCTTTCCTGCTGAGATATTTGGCAGGGATTGAAAAATAAACTTTTCAGCTAAAATTGGCCAAAAATGGGTAGATTTTTGTTTATAACTTTGCAAAAAAATATTGAAATCTCAAAAAGGCAGATGCTCTGAGGAACAGGAAGCTCTAAAACTTGGTGTTTAAATTTTAATTCTAGCACAATTAAGTGAGGTTTTATTTGGCTGGACTGAATTCTTATAATATACCAATACCGTGGCTTCAGCAAGGCAGTGACAGCTAGAAGGTTGCCCTTATCTATCTTGTGTGGACTTGCATTTTGTCGATAAGCAATGGAATTTGGAAAAAACCTACATGAAATCCAGAAATAAAATCAAATTGTATTCAAGAAACAGTACCAGGTGTGTAGGAGAGGCTAATGAAAATGTATCACTGAGGTCTACAGGTACTATATCCACATTTTGGTCAAAAACCTAGCGTTATTGCATGTTAATTATCAATGCAATAAGGTTTTGCAAACTGTACACCACTATAAGTAACCTTTTATGTTTGATAGTACCAATGTCTGGCTTTACATTTAATCATCTTCTAGGTTAACACATATTAAACCTGTAAAATTTCTTCTTTTGGGGTATATTTCCTTGATGTATCTAGTGGAAGCTCAGGGGTTTTATTTTAAAACCAAGTTAAAATACTCTTCTTGGGTGTGCGTTATTGTGTGTAAGGAGGTGTGGCGGTATCACCTTATGGATTAGACTAGTACCCTATGAAACTCCAAACAGGTTTTCAACCAATTTCTGCTTGCCAATGAGTTATCAATTCAAATTGCTCTTTATAAATAACCAACACACATCTTTTGATTAGCAATCTTCCTTTGTTCTGATCTATTATTCTTTTTTTGTGCAGTGTATTAGTGTGCAGTGTATTAGTTATTTGAAGTAATCAGGTTGCATTTGGAGAGCACTTGTTACCTGCCTCTATCCTTCCATCTTTTTGAGATATTTAGCAATTTTTCTGTACGGGTTGGACTTAGTGTCAGAACAAATCTAACTGCAGTTGAGTAAGACTACATTACATTACATTACAGTCAACAGGTATGGGACAATACTGAATATTTATATAGTTTGCAGCAATGCCCAGTCGTCATATAGCTGGTATGGTATGAAAATAATAGCGAGGTGCACATTTCAACACAGATTTTTTTCAGAAGAATTATAATTCACAATGGCTTTAAATTGCATAAATTTGCATCAGAAGTGCTCTGAGAGCTTCGGCGGCAGGGGCGCTGCCCCGGACCCCGCCGGGGGCCTGGGCGGCCCCTTGGACCCCGGCCTCAGAGTATGGCCTAGAATATTTTTGCCACTACATCCCTGGACAAAGTGATATAAAAGTTTTATTGCATCAAACCATTTATCATCAAGTTATAGCTTACAGGTCCCCTACCAACATGCCTGATGAAGTGTTGTCAAAGTCCTTATAAAATGCACTTAATTTTGAAACTCACTAAGCCTTTGCACAACACGTTACTAGCATTGCACCAATGAAGAGATCAAACGCTGTAAAAAGTGCATCATTAAGACGTCAAGCATACATTGTTTCTTTTTGACTATAGCATTGCCAGAACTTTCACAAATGTTCTGGTAATCTTCATCATTCACATAAATGATGATTAACTGAAGGTTATATAAGCATTGCAACTCCATCCTCAGCCATTGTGTTTCCATGCAATTCAAATGGCTGTTTATTGCGTTAGACCACATGGAAAGAATACGAATCAGCAGTAATATTTCCATACCAAGTTTACTGTTTTTAAAAAAAGACAACTCCAAATAAACCAGCTTTTTAGCCCTGCCTGCAAATAAGCTACACAGCAGATACTGCTATCACATAAATAATATAAACAAATTTAGCTCCTAAATGGAATTTAGTCTTGCATGAGAGCTTTTCTCCTCTCTATTATTTTTACTATAATCAATATAAAGGTATAATAAAATTTTAATTATATTCAATTTGGTTCAATATAGTTGCATGAAAACTTTTAACTTTGAAAGATGATTGAATAAAAGTTATACAGCAGGTTTAGCAATTTGCAAAACTATTGTTTTTGTATTATCTACACTTTTTAATAATAGATCACATCACTAAACAGCTTATTCTTTCTCAATGGCTTATCTAATGAACTCAATTAAAAACACACCTTTACATGTTGATTCAATTGCCTTGTAGCAGTTCTTTGCAATAAATTAGTTATTGGCTATTGCAATCAAATAACTCTTTGGCCAACATGCAAATAAAATTTCCAACTTGCATCAAAAGTTTACAGATTGTTATATTAATTATGCACGTAAATGACATCTTTAAAACTTAACTTGATTCTAGTATATGTATATAGAAGAGGACTTGCATAGCTTCTTCCGTTCAATTGCTCTCAAGCAGTTATCTTTATAGCTTGTGTTTGATGACTTGGTACTTTTCAAGCTGCTTAAAACGCATGACTGGTGCTTTAAAGTAGGTTTGGTGAGCAAATTAAACAAATATTCAAACAGGAAATGGTCATTGTGATTCTCCCAATAACTATTGTTAGAGCTAAGGGTTGATCAATGGGTTTTTGATTAATATTTACAGCACATATAATATACCCATAGCTACTTTTGCTTTTATTTTCTCTAAAGTACCATATTTTAGCATTTATATTTAACAAATATTCTGCTGGTGCCAGCGAAAAGCCATGAATTTAATTTGCTTCTTTGAAATCCTTGCAGTTTGAGTTTAAGATTAGCATTATATACAGTCCACTTTTATAATAATATGTTATATTTCAAGGTGGATGAGCCTAAATTGTAACAGGTGCAACTGACTATAACACTGACATATCTTTTAGTCAAACAATCTATATACTGCTAATTGGTATAGAAGGTAAGAATAAACGTGCTCTATAATATTGTATGGCAAGAAATTCTTTGTTGTAGCTACTGACTCAATTTAATTATCTTTACTTTAAATGTTTTACAAATAAATTATTTTTAGTCCTTAATTATAATTGATCATTGGCATTACATGAATTGAAAGGTGTTTTTATAATAATAAGGAAAAATTATGTAGGGGTACATATAAATCATAAAATAGTTAACATCTTCTTTATCCAATGTGATTATAAAAATTTGTTAAAAATATTCATACATTTTGATATATTAGTTTCAATTTATTGTAGAGTCTTGGTGAATATCGTGCTGACGTTAATGACATGGCAATACTCAAACCTTATGGGACCTTCATGATCTACTTGATTCAGCTGACAGTATTTGCCTTGTTTAAAACTTGTCAAAAAGTTTGGTGGAAACTATCTGGAGTGCAGAAACACATAAACGAATGTTACCATGACGACCTATATGATATGTCAGTCCAGTGTCTCAGAGTCTGGAGTAAATGCAAACCATCTCCTCTAACTATTCCACAACTTCACCATTTTTTAACCACTCATGTGAAGTTTGTAAACCCCGAGTATGCTCTAGGAAAACATGTAACGCTTCTAGCTGTCAATGATAAAGAGGCTATCTTTGGAGTTTTCTCACCACAAGAAGATATTTACAATGTCAGGAAATGGCCATTTTTATATATAGCTGAATTTCAAACTGCGGAACATATTCTTGTGATGCCCATAAATTCTTTCATTAGGTTGGCTAATAAGTTAGGAAATCCTAGGTCAAAGGTCATCTGGGTGCACAGCACTGGAAGATGTGGCTCCACTGCCCTGGCTCAAGCATTTAACTCTTTACCAGATGTTTTGGCTATGGCAGAACCAATGTGCTTTTTCTCTTTGAAACAGAAATTCTTAGAGAAAAAGTTTAAGCACTTTGAGATTGATTGGCCGAAGTCAAAAGAATATTTGGTTGCTTATAGGAGTGCAGTTCGAATACTGCTCAAGCCAAGTATAACAAACGGAAAAATAGTGTTCTTGAAAGCAATTCCAATGTGCCTGCCAGATGACATTGTTCTACTCAATGAACTCTTTCCTGAATTTAATAATATATATTTGTATAGGGAAGTTAGAGAACAAGTTTCATCTATGTGCAAACTTATACAAGACATCAATGTTCAGCTGAAATTAACACACACAGTGCACTGTCATCCAATCTTGTCAAACTTACTTCCGAGCATTAAATCTCTGTCTTTGAAGTTTGCCAGCTGCTCATCCTCAGACCATATCCAGTGGATATTTAACCGAAGAAACCTTTCTAAAGAAGCACCTAGTTTCATAGCCTGTGTTATAGCCTGGTGCGAGAATGCCTTTCACTACAGAAACTTTAATATAAAAAAGGAGGGGGATGAGAGGATCTCAGCCTTTAAATATGAACACTTGATAGCCAATCAAAACAAGTTTATCGAATCTTTATTCAAATGTTTAAATTTAGAGCTGACAGAAGAAAGACAGATGTTAATGAGTCAAGCTTTAAAAATAGATAGTCAAAAGAACACGCATGGTGACAGAAACAAGTTGAAGGTAAAGCAACTCCAAATCACTTCAACTATGATTTCTGAAGCTAATAAGCATCTTGAATACTACCAGTTACCAAAATGGGGAGAAGATTTTACGGTTTTCAACACTGTTACTTCACCATGACTAATACTGAAGGGCAGTATATGCCAGGAGATTCTATCGTATAAAAAATGTATATTATGAGAACATTATAATGAATGGAAGTGATTCAGCGTACAGCAATAAAAATATATTTATTCTTTTTGCATGTGATTGTATGTAACGTACGTTCACATAGTGCATGTTATACCAGTTTTAAGAATTTAAAGAAGAAAATAAATATTATACAATTTAATATATAAATGTTGCAGTTCCTTAATTTTATTTTTGTAAAAAAAGCTTAATATAATATAATATAGCCTCAGTACAAGTTAGACCGCATATCATAAAATATAGAAATAATTTATATGTAGTAAAATTACATCAAAAGCTTGTGTTAAACGCTAGGTTTAAGTTATATTGATTGATATTTGATTAATTTCTTTTCTACAAGTCTATGCCAGGTTTGATTGATTTTGGTTTTTTTATTCTGACACAATCCTGTTGATATAAAATAAATGCATTGGCAGCAAAAATTATTTTATAAACAATTTATTGGTTTTTGTATGCCGAAACCTATTGACAGCAATTACTAAACATTTTGCACGTATAGTGACTTCTAGCAGCTATGATGCAATTATTATAGTATGATACTATAAACCTGAAAAATTAATTTTGAATATTTTATTCGTTCAATCTTAAAATTAAGTAGCTGTTAAACACAATAATTATACTATGCATGAGCAAGTATGTACTAGCTCTCTAAAAATAAATTTCTACTCTTATCTTTAAGATTTGAACTACTATAAACCACAGTAAAAAATATCAAAATAGATTATCTATAATTATAGATTATCTATTATAATAATAGATTATCTATTATCTATTATTAATAGATTATAATAATATAATAAATTATTAATAGATAATAGATTATCAAAATAGATTATCTGTAACTCAACTTTGTTTCATTACCTCTATAATATTAAAATAAAATAAAATAAAATCTGTGTTTTATGCCAAAGAGCTTATTGAAAATTGTCTATACTCACTTTACACTGATGCATGTTATAGACAATATATAGCTAAAGTAACTTTGACGCTCCTTTAGGTTAAGTGAATTCATGATGTAATAAAGTTAGACAGTCTACACAAAATAGTGCTTAAGAGGTTTTTATCTTTAGCAAGTTAACAATCTCTTTTGCTTCATACTTTAAATTTTTCATTTGATAAACCTAAAATTTAATTTAACCTTGTAGAAGTAGTTGAATTACTAGTTTATTTTGTTTTAAATGGTTGAATTTTATTGTTTTTAGTTTTAATAAAATAGTAATATTATAATCAAATTTATTTTGTATTGATTCAAAATTGTAATAAAGCTGTTGCATGCTTTAGAACTCTCAATTACGAAGTTGTCTGCTCACCAGTATGTAGACTTTATATAAAGCCCTAACCAACAGCATATTTTTAGCTATTATATAATATTTTATCATACAAAGTGCAAAGATTGAAATCTGAATTAAAATATATCTGCTTAATTTTTCCCTGTGTTGTTGTGTTGTGTGTGTTGCGTTGTTATATATGCAATACAGAAAATATAATGCAATCTGCAGAACATGTCTCCAAGGGAGATAACCCCATTATATAGAAAAAATATTTTGCTCAACCTAGAAAATGTGTTACATATACATTCTCAAAATAGCAAGCTGAAAATATAGTCTTATTTATGCACAGTAATATTACGTTGATTGTTAATTTATCTATCTAGCATTATTATATGAACTAATTTTGTCTATATATGTCATGATCTCTAGGTTAAATGCTATAAATTAAATTTAACAGTTAGATAATTTACTGCAGATGTCTCCTAAACTTATCGCACATACTTAGCCTGCAAACCATAAGGGGTGAATGGTTATAGTTGCCCAATACACAGTATATTATATGCAACAGTTACACCCAGGCTAATATATATCTGTTTTCCAACTATAATTGCTTTTACTGTCATAAGGAAAATATGTATGTATGTAGGTTATAATATATGCCGCCGGAAGTTCTGTTTTATTCACAGTGTATATGATGAAATGATGATCATCTGATAAAAGTTCTATAGGAATGGATAGTTGATGTATATGCTTTGTTCAACTGCTAGTTGATTGGCTATTTAAATAAAGATCTGATAAATTCTTTTTACTTTATGCATCAACAGCATTCAGTGGTTCTTTCCAAGTGTGTCACTATAAATTCTAACTTGATGCAGGTATATATATATAACTTATAGTTGACAAGCAGCTTATAGCTGTTCAACAATTACGTGTACCTAATTTATCTTTTCCATCATAGAGTGTTACTGAGTGAAAGTTATGGCATTACACAACGAGGACAGTTATGCTGTAAGTACTTCAGTAATATTATTTATACCTCTAAAGATAGGGGTAACAAGTAGTAAGTGCAGTAATGGAGAAATTGAGAAGCACCTGTGTTTTAGATTAGAAATGTAGCAAAAGAAGTTATGCTCTATAGCAAGAACTTCAACCTGCACCCCAAACCAAGAGTTCATAAAAAATAAAAAACTCGGGCTCTCTCATTTTATCTACTACTGCTTTTAAAGGTATAATTCTAGATCCTAAATAAAACTCGCAGTAACTATGATTGGATGCATTTAAAATATCATCAGCTTTTCAAAGCGGTGTTCAGGTCTATAAACTTTATTCAGTCAAGTGCTTAGCATATAACGTTCCTGAAAATGTTATATGATCTTTTAGCAATGTAATCCAGCATGGCCTCATATAAAATAAACCACTTCAGGTTTCTACATATTCAACTGTTACACTACAAGTTCAGTGGTCAAAGTCTGGTGGGGTTACAGTATATCACTTCGTATCCTTTAAATTTTACCACTGAATTGCGGCAGCAATTACATCAGTAACCAGAAAGTAAAAGCTCAGCTGCAATGCTATATATTGCTGTTATTCAAAGGGTCACGTGGATTGCCGCAAATTGTATACAATCGCATATTATACAACAAATTAACTATGTTTTCTACAGTATAGATTCAGGGCTGTCCAACTGTCGGTTTAGATGAATCAACAAAAATGAACCCAACCAAGTGTATGCGTATTGTAACTTGTAATTGGGGGAAAGGGGATTAACTATTTACTATGCTAAAAGCTTAACAATAGCCATAGTATTTAAAGTATTAGAAAGTTACGCCACATACTTAGCTATAACTACAGTATTTAGAAAAATATCCATAAGTAATGTGTCAAGGGGGATAACTCTTAATATTTACCACAATATTACAAACATGACAACACATTGCGAAATTCAGTGTAAATACTCACTATAATATAAGTAGGAATGAACAAAAATGAGAGAAAAAGTCAAAACTCTGTTGGATTGTTTAAAATAGAAGCTTATTAAATTATTTACAATATGTTGCAAGAAGTTATCTCTGCCCCATGCCCCTCTATATATTTGATGGTTCAATATCTTCCAGAAGGGCATTGAATCAAAAAGTTATTGATAAAATAGTCATTGTCTACTATATATTTGATGGCAAGTTCTTTAGTGAGTTTCTGAATGTGCAATTCAATGTTTAGATACTCAATCCCAAGTTTTGAGCAATCTTTGAAAATCTTTCGAATAGCCTTTTTATCACGGGCATAGATACAAGTAAAAATAATAGGTAGACAATAGGCGATGCGGGACATGATGAAACTTTTGAATAATATATTTATTAGAGGTTTAGAGCTAAGATACACAAAATTCTTCACAATATACATTCTTCTTGATACTGTTGTAAGTACTGATTGTACATGTTCATAAAATCTCAAATTCTGATCCACTAACACACCAAGGTATCTCACTTTATCAGCCATTAAAATGTTAGTTCCATTCAATATACAAGAGTAAGGGCATGAGGTTTAGCACGTTGGGTTGAGAACATCATTTCTTGGGTCTTTGGAGCAAATCAAATCAAAACTAAAATTAGAATGTGGATGACAAGGGCTGATTACTTGGCCAAATGAGCTTTTTGCTGATTTCTTGTCAATCTTATAAGTGTATAAATCCACGAATATACGGTCTAAGTTTATGTTTCACAAATTTCACTATAATTATTATACTACGCCATGATAGCATACACTCTTTGACACAATCAAATTAGCTTTCAATCAGACCTTATATTTTGTCAACAAAGCATAATATTTTAATGCTCAACCAGCAATAAATATTACCAAAATTAGGTCATCATGTCAATGAGCTTAACAGCCTAATGCCTGTCAACACTAGTGACACTGTGTGCCCTGTTATGATGAATGTAGATACCGAAACAGTTATTATACTGACTATTTCAAAATAGAAAAACATGCACATTGTATTCTGGATAAAACAGCAAAATATGTGTGCATTTAAAAGTACTTTATAATAGCATTGCTTATAAGCCAACTAATGGTGTAGCTGTCCCCAGGCTGTTCTTTTAGACATCTAAAAAACAGGCTAAGGCTTTTTGAAAAGCTAAATCTATGTGATAAGATTCAATCGTTTAATATTTTATCTTTTTATCTTTTTATTGATATTGAAAGTGCAACTCTCGACTTTGTGGTAGATTTTTTAAAACTGTTCACCTAAATCAAAGGCTTCGCCAAAAAGTTTGAGAAGCTCATTTTATATAGTCAATACAATAGGCTAATTGATGTTATATAGCAAGTTCTTATATACTTATTCCTCGAATATAATAAAATCAATTGCAACTACACTGATCTAGAAATTTAGTCTAATTTGAACTTAATATACAGTTATCATTATCCAGGCTATTAGTAAAACTTCAACTTGACTGGGGGGGGGGAAGTTGGTTATATGAAAAATCTTATACTGAGCTCAATAAATTAAATAAGTGACAAAGGGAAACGCAATATTTTACGAAATTATTTGCACAAGTTTTAATAAAAAATAAAGCGCATCATAAAATGTTCAGTAAAAGTGCATGACAATTTGATTTCAGATTTCCAAAGAAGATTTAGATGCATTCAAACGAGACTATTACAGTGCTCATGGAGGTCCCTACAACCTGACAGCTCAAATACCTCACCTCAGTAAACTAGCTGATGGTTATATAGAGAAGTATGAGAGAACAGGGCATTGGACAGATGCGCTCAAGGTGGGCTTTAAGTGCTTAAGATACTATACAGGACCTCAGGTGATCCATGCAGCTAAATGCCTGTACTATAGCATACGCGGCATACATTACATATGCAATAGTACATACATGTATATGATGTGTATAAGTTGTACACACCAGGAACTTTTGTCTATAAGCTGTGCTACAGCATCAACCACATGTAGTATTGAACAGATATTGATATAATATGTGAATATGATTAGTACACATAAGGAACTTCTGACTTTTATCATCCCAACATAGTTAGAAGGCTTGTGATGTGTCACAACAGCAATTTTACCAGATGTCTTTCATCACTTGCAAACTGCTGATTAGATTAGAGCTATGTTGTTTAGATACAATAAAATGTATTAAAATTATATATCATCATGATAATATCATTTTTGAGATGCTAGGAAGCTTCTATTTTCTATGACATGTGCTATGTTATCTTCAAAAATATTGAGTAATATGCTTGCTTATGCAAAATATATTTTTTGTCACAGAGCTTTTAAAATATTATTATTTAAATGTTAACCCTCCATTTGATTGTATTTCAGGCACACGCTCTATGTAATTCTGTGGCTGCAAGAAGTCTTGGGAGTGAAAATGCAGATAGATGGAATAAAAAAGCATTTGATATTCAAAAGAAGTATATAAAATATAATATTTATGCCTTTGACTACCAAAAAAGCTTGCAAAATATAAAAGCTATAAAATTGCATTTAAGTAACACCAGAGAATATTGTTATAAGGAATTAAGAAAATTGAAAACTGTAGCAGAAGATATCACTTTACCAGCAGAATTTGACCGGTTCCATGGCAGCATACGTTGCCTGTCTCTCTACTGCACAGATCGCATGGTTAGTCTTTTAGGCGAAATAGTTGATATCAGCATTCAAAGTATGTTAGAAGAGCTGCCTTGCTCATTTTGTGTGATTGCATTGGGTTCCCTTGCTAAAGGGGAAGCTACACCATACTCAGATGTTGAGTACATGTTTCTCATAGAAGTGAAAAATGAGCACACTATGGAATATTTTCACAAACTGGCTCTTTCAAGTTACTTTCTCATAGGCAACCTTCAAGAAACAAAATTGGAATGCATGGCAATCAAAGAACTAAAAAGTTGGTATCATGATAAGTTCAAAAGTGGTTTTAAAATAGATGGTCTGAAAAATGTTGCAGGAAACATTCCTACTGGGAATGGCAATAATGGAGATTATGAGTACATATTTTCTCCTATAGAACTAGAAGACAAATATATTCAAACATTGCTCAATCCTGCAGAAACTAAACAAGAAATAATCGGAGATTTTGCATCTACGATCATGCAAGGACATATTGTTTATAGAAAAGGTTCTAACAGCAAAATTTTGGAAAAGCAGTTCAATAAAATACAAAACATAAGCCCTAATAGCAAAAGAAATCAGGCTAACTTGGAGATGTTTAAAGCGGATTCTGAAAAGTTTGATTTCAAACCTATTGATGAATTTGTTAACAAAGGGTTTTCTCTACACGCTAAAGATGAACTTTACAGATATCCTTCAATCTTTCTTACTCATATATCAATTTTACTTGAAGCATTTGGGCCAAACTCTTGGCAAAACCTTCAAACTTTAAAAGAACAAAACAAGATATCAAGCTCTTTATATTTTACTTTGTCATTTATGCTAGCCTGTTCTTGCTACTTTAGACTTTCAGCATATGCGTACTATGAATCCCAAGACGAACGAATTTCTCTTTTGCCAATAAGTGAGCTACAAGAGATAAGACCAAGACTATTTCCTAAAATTTCAGAAATAGCAGGAAAACGATGGATTCTTTCACAAAAACTTTTCAATTTGTATTGTAGACATTCGATTTCATTGAAAAACCATATCAATAAACTGTTAGACACTAAAATGTTGGCAAGTATCCTGGCATTAGAGATTAGCGCACCCAGCTGGTTGGTAGAATTCCAAACCTACCACTACTGTAACAGATGGTCAGAAAGCCGAAACTTTTTTCGAGAGCATATTTGCGAAACAGATTTCATGCAAAACCCTGAGCAAACTATTTTCAAATTTCAACAGCAATTTCCAGATGATTTACATAAAATATTTCGTTGTGTAAAGGCCTTGACGCATTCCTTAAATGAGAACAGACAGGAAAACATATCATTGCAATACAATGAGCGAATGCTAGCAATGATTGAGTGTCGCTGTGCACAGTTTTATAGTAATGAGTCACTACAGTTTCTCTTAGCTGATGCACATTCTCAGCTAGGGACAAGCTATTATGGGATGCACCAATACAGCCAAGCTGCTGAGCATGCCAAAAGATCATTAAGCATTCTGGAGCCTTTAGCAATACAAGATACATGGATGGTGGCTAAAATGCATTTGAGAATAGGAGAATGTTTTCTCTTCATGTTTAATTATGAAAAATCGCATAAACACCTTTTAAGAGTTTTGCAAATATGCTTTGATGAATCTGTAGGATCCAATACTGAACAAGTTTTATCCATTGATATGGCCTTGATATCACCAGAAGAGCGCATTAAATTTTTTAATATCCCAACAGTGATTTTGGGGCATGCAGTTTGGACTATGGGAACAGTCTACAGATACACTAAGTACTATCAAATAGCTGCTTTATATTATCAAAAAAGTTTGGAAGTATTTTTAGAACTTTACGGAGAAAGTTCGTGCCACAGAGACATTGCCAATATACAATACCACCTCGGAGTTGCAACACAATCAATAAAAAAAGGTATAACTTTTTCAGAGCATTATTTAGAATCGTTTGTAATGACCACACAAATTTATGGTACTAATGAGCAGCTAGCTCGTCTGATGGCATCAATAGATATATGTGACTCAAAAGAGTTTTATGGCATAGCCACATCTATATTCCTCAATTTGTCTCGCTTCAACACACCTCATTCTCAAACAGGAAATGTAGAAATTAGTCTTGCTTATAACTTGGCATATTTAGGTTTCCATGATGAAGCAGTAGACTTGTTTGCCATGTCATTACAAATGTTTGAATGTTTAAGCAAGAAAGATAAACATTCCTACATTTATAAAGCTCATACCAAAGCTGGCCAAGCTTTCAACAATTGGAAAAATGGGGATGGTCTGCTAGCTGAACAGCTTTTTGCTGAAGCTTTAGAAATTATAGAATCAAACAACCCCATAGCCAATTCACTTGACATTGCCGAAATTTTAGTAAACAAAGGAGACATGTACTTGGCCTTAGCTGAAAAAACCGACACTAAAACAAAATCTTTAAGTTTTCACCAGCAAGCATTAGATGCTTATCAACTGGCTTTGTGCAAGCAGAGACTTGGGTCATGTGACTCCACACATCCTCAGTTGACTGAAATTAATCAGAAGATAGAGAAGCTTCTTTCTGAATGTTCATAATTTTTTTCAATAATAAACAGAAAGAAATACATGTAGTTTTAAGTTTGTGCATATCTATAATAATGATATACTATTTAGCTTTTTGTGAACTATTATAAAATACTTATAGCATTACATTATATTCAATGCTTATATACTATATGGTGATTCATGTCAAATCTGAAATATACATTTTTGTCTCCAGAGCTCATAATCTACCATGCTTTCTTTCATTCTATGCAAACTTTTCTATGAGATATATAATTATATTTATAAGTGGATGTACGTCAGCATTTGGAAGTAACAGATTGACAAAAAGTAAGACACTCTGTAAAGTCATATTGATAAGCTGTTTCTTAAGCTATTAGGAACCATTTTTATGTTCAGTGCAAGATGTTCAATGCAGCTCAGCTTCTCTGAAATGTAGGCCTAAGACAAACAGTAAAGAATAGTTTCCCAGATGCATAATGACAGCATATCTTGCTGGTTGTCACAAAATTCTGATGTACTCCTTAAAGTAATGAATTAGCATTTATTGCACTATATCACCCAGATATTTTCTCCTTAGCATTTACTTACTATTAGTACGTATATATGCATATATACCTGACATATCAATAGCTCATAAAACTAGCAATAAACTTAAATTTTGATCAATGTGTTGATTTCTCATCACGGCACCCCCTAGTTTTTGACCCCGAGAATGTGCATCATGATTTTCATTTTTTCTCTTAATTTTTCAGCTTCATAACTTTTGATTAGTTGAGTTTGTGTAAAATGCAAAATGCTTTTAGTGATAATAATTCTAAAATCAAATTTGTTTTCAAAGCTAAATACAAATTAAATATTCTTACAACACCCACAGAAATTAAATGGCCTTGTTGCCCTGAACCAGATACTGGAATGTATTAGTAGGCTGATATTCTTTACAAATTAGTCTTCACTCAAATGCTTTATTAGAAATGGAGACATATTTTAAATATAATGTTAAAATCAAATATATCTACTGTGTAAATTTAAGCTCCTCGACAACACCATGTTGTAGAATAGAGAACACATAGGTTAGTTTTACAAAATATATATCAATTCAAAAAAAAGTGCATTTCTTATATTAAATAATGCATATAATTATGTGGTGTTTGTAAATTCTGTGATAAATAAATTCATTATTTAGTACGCCTTAAAATAAATTTTACTAAATACTCTATAGATACTACTATACGTATGCAATGTGAAATGCTAGTAATAACTATGCATGTATTTAGCTCAATAGCAGAGATATGTTTGGGAAACCTAAAAAGTGCATGATTATGCAAATAGCAGTATATTAAAACAAGTTTCCTTTTAACTTAAATAATAAATGAGTTGATTGAAAAATGAACTGTAACAAAAGATGATTTGATGTTACCATTAGGATTCTTTGTAAAAGTCCCAAAGAGACTAAAGCGAAGATAGATGAGAATAGGTGAGGATTAGGATGTTTGTAAAAAGCACTAGCTGAAGTGTGTACACTCACTCCTGAAGAAATTGCATCTTCAGTAATACAAACACCAAATACCTATTAGTGACAAAAATAGAAAGACTATAGCCACACTTAGTAGACAACTGTTCATACAATTATCATTTCAAAATAAATAGGAATCTTTAATTAGTTTAGCTAAAAATGCATTGTATACAAAACTCACTCCAAATACTAAGCCAAACAGTTAAAATGTCAATGGTGTCATATAAAAGGTGAATACTACATACTTGTTATATTCACTTTGCAATTGCAAGCATAGCAAATAACAATAGCCATTCTAAGACAGATATATAAAGTATTGTATTTTTTAGCCAACCAGTCCAGGGGAAAGGAAGATATTAAAATATTATATAAGTTTATGGAGGTAGACTTGGTAGGCTACTAATACTACTTGGTTTCAATTCAGGTCCAGTAGCTTACTGTTTGAACTTTAATAAGTTCACGTAATGCAATACTAGAAATAAATAAGAAATTGACATCAAATTTAAGAATAACTGATACAACTACAATTTATAAACCAATCACTAGAACTGAAACCACAACTAAACAAACCTCAAGAGCAATATTATTATGAATATTAGTAGCAATATAAGCAATACTAATAGACTATTAGTAGTAGTAATACTCCAATCTTGAAGTTTGAGTAAATTTTTTACACCAATAAGTGACAGTCTTGAGTAAGATTCGAACTAGACAACTAATAATATTATTAGTGATTTTAGGTAAAAATTGCACAGGTAATAATGGCACAAATGGAAAGTAGGTAAAAATGGCACACTAATGTTAAATTTTCCCAAACCCCTCACTCGAAACCTAAATCCCCAATCCTTAAATCCAAACCCCAAACTCAAACCCCCATCCCTAAACCTCAACCTCATCCTCCAACCCTTTAACGTCAACCCCCACCCTAAACCGTAATATTGAAAATGTGCCATTTTTACCTCTGCCATTTTACTGGTGCCATATTACTGATACCATTTTACTGGTGCCATTTTACTAGTGCCATTTTACTGGTGTCATATTTACTGGACACCATTATTAGTAAAATAATTATCATGTACAATATATAACACTATAATTCAATATAATCATAAGTAATCAGCCAAGCTATTGTTGCTATAATTTATCTACTGTTAGTGAATTAAAATAAGTTGAAGACATTAGAATGACTCTAATACCATAAGTAATCTACTAATAGAAGTATTATAGCTAAATGACTTAAAATAAAAACACTCTGGCACCAATGGCAACAGTTAGAGACAGTTACAGTCAGTGTTAGTCACATCTGAATTATGATATATGTTTCTACAGCAACAGCCCTAAAAACTCATTTACTCTAATTTGTTTCACTAAGCAAACAGGAATAAAGTCAAGCTGAAAGTAAAAGTTTAAATAATCAGTATAATTACCCTTATTATAATTATATTTATTATAATTATGATTATTATCATATCATATTGATTATCATAATGAGTGTCATTAAATTTGATAATTAATTATCCCCAAGTCACTGACTTTCTCTTTTTAGCTCACTCATTAACATAAGAAGAGTGGGGCTCTGGTAAATAATGGTCATCGCCGTTCTCATTCTCACTTTCTCATAGTCATTCTGATAGTGATTCTCATTCTGCCGTTCTCAATTTAGTGGCTTCGTCATCACACCCTGAAATAAGTCTGATTTACAATACAACAACTAATAAACAACTGCATACCTAAGTCTAGTATTGAAAACAATCATTTGATTTAAGATTATGTTGAAGTCGTGCAGTTACTGCTATATTTCCATTGCACCAACACTCAACGGACTCAGTTGTCGTTGAAGGCATTGCCAACAAACTAGTACTACAAAAACCGCTAAAAGCAGCTTTGAGTTAGGGTTGCTGAGTAGCCTACAGCGTTTGCATACATATCGTTTTCCGAACTCAAAACCTTGAAACTTAAGACCCTCCCGAACCACTATACTAACTCGGTGCTGTTTCTAGCATTCTACCCAATGAACTTGAAAATAACCAGTTCTGGTACTAACGTGGAAAAACCAATAGCCTTAGTCTCTTTTTTCATCGGTAGTTTACGAAATAAATCAGCTATCAAATCAATACGAAAGCCGTTCTGGCAATAAAATCCTTGGGTCGTTTATTTTTGTCACATGACACTGAAGTGTCCATAATCGTTACTATACAACTATAACAATGACTGTCTTGAGAGATCAAGGATCTATTCCCGTGCATTGCACCATCACGGATGTTGCTTCTTAATAACTCAATAACCTGCCCTGCTATTGCAATGAATGTAATGATTGTTATGCATGGCAGGTGGTGGTGCAATCAAACGATAAAGGTTTTGAGGACATAAATAAGCTCGCGTGATCATAACATAACATAGCACATATAAACCTCAACGCTTATACTGATACTATAGGCAAGCGAGAGCAAGAGTGTAAACTGGTGATATTCATTTGCTTGGATTTCGATTGATCAGCTGTAAAGGTTAGTGGCTACTACATACTTTCACAATTATTACATTGCTCTGAGGTGCATTATAAGATGAATATATTGGAAGAAATAACATATTACCCTTTGTATAACAAGGGGTAGGAAAAATTCATGAAATTCGAGAGACTAGGCTAGTCCCAAATGTTTTTCACTATGCATTTGTATACCATGCAATATTGTGTCAATTGACCATTAATTTTGTGTTAATTTAGAAGAATTTTAGCCTGTGTAAATATTTATTTATATGTCACAATCCATGTAAATATAATCTATAGCTACTTATATTGACCAACTACTTCCTGAACATATTTGTAAATGTTGGCAATAGATTATTCCTTATGAAATGCTAAGAATTACTTCTACTTAGAAAATTATATTGAAATTATAACTAGTTGTTTACTTGGCACTAATACACTTCGATTTCTTTGTTTCTTTTGAGACTATGTTTCCTTGTTTACTTTGAGTAATAAAACATAAGATAGGAAATGCTGACAAGTTGCCAAAAATAAGTACCAACGTACCAATATAGAGGACACACTAAACAAAGTTCAATAATAACTTATAGTGTAACACCACAATTCAAATATAAATAATTTATACAATAGTTTTGCAGTATCTTTTTCTATATGCATGTATAATATTGATACCAATGCATAATATTTTATACAACATTTAAATTATGTACTACAATTATGTATTTTAACATACATCATATAGTATTTCATTCAGCAGTTGCTTGTTGAAATAGTTTTTTTTTAATAAATGTAAGCCATTAATCTTAAAGTTTAGCATGATCATTATCTAGTAATCATTTACTGGCTGAAAATAGCTATAATATGTTATATTGCATGCTCCTTGTGACTTATTAGTTATATTAGTATATTTCAATATTTTAACTTAACATAAGGAGTTATCTGCCCAATGACTGCATAAACTTCTATCAACTTAAAGTAGCCTAGATCATTGTAGGAGTACAAGTTACGATTTCTTATAAAAATTTAGTTTTGTTTGAAAATTTAAGTGTTACATTGCGCTAAACTGTAATAAAAAATTATGTGAGCAGTTTTTATTTAAAATGATTAAATTTCAGGCATATTGTCACTACAAGGAACTGTTACAAGCCATGTCTTACAAAGGATCTAAAAAAGGCCGAATTACTGGCAAAACTATAAGAAATCAGCCATTTTCTTCTGCTACTAAAAAGTATGGCTGCCTTGTCGTGCACAGCAACTCAGAAAACAAGAAACCAGGCGCCATCAGCAATGATGTGAAAAATTTCATGAGTTGTTTGCCTGCCAACGCATCTGGTGCTGTCGAGTACTCACTGAACAAACATAAGAGATGGGAGCTTCCACAGAGCATCAAGTCACAAGTTGAACTCGAGTCAGAAAACCAGGATATAAAGGTAAGTCTCAAGTTAATGTGATTCTTGAAATTATTTCTCTGTTCATATAGACCTATAGGGTTATGATTGCGTACATGCTTATTTACTTTAGATTACGGTTCTTGAACACACCCTCTCTATGACTAACAGAGGTGATCCCTCCATGTCCAACACCTGCACAGGATACTACTCTAATCAAGGAAATGTAAGGCAGTGTGTTTCAAAGAATGAAATGAACATTACATCCGCCATGCAAGGTCACCGCCCACAAGACCATCTCACCAGACAAGAGAGACGAGCACTCAAAGTTAGCCAACATGAGTTGTCAGAAGGTGAAATGATTGTCTCAGAAAGTTGGGTACAAACTTGTGAAAACTATTCTGATAGGCACTCAATTGCCGCATTACAGTGTTGATTTAATATTAGAATTATATTATTTGAGTATTTTTGTTTATATCTTTGTAGAAACATCTGATAATGAAGATTTGTCTACCTTTGAAATTCATTTGGGCTACTTTGATCAAAGTGACCATAAGTTGTATAAAAACATGGTAACTAAGAATTGTAAGTTTGAATAATTTAGAGTAAAGCATCCTAATAATTAGTAAGATGCAATAAAATAAACTTGTAAAACTGCGAAGTTTTTTAAGACAGTCATGTATTATTAACAATTTTAGTAACCACATGGGACCTAATTCTATAAGCTTTGTTTTACATTAAGTATCTATTCAAATGTTATGTATACCTCTTTGAAGTAGAAAGTATATAATTTCTACTACAATGTGCATGATTATAATTCTGTAATTCAAACATATTGCTTTAGCTATAAGATATTATACTGCTCTCAACTGTTATGCATAGTTATATTAGATGAAAAATTATGATCAAAAACCTATTATACTTTACATGATGCACTTAGTTTTCTGATACTCTCTCTTTCTCTTTATACATGCTACTTGTATAGTAATACTAATTATTATATAATATTAAATATATAATTAATATTATGTAATTAGAAACCTATTTTGTAAATTTCCTTATAGCTCGAAGGAAAAAGATGAATACCCCTAAGCTCAGAGAAGAAAGGTACATTTGGGATGGAGATAATGCTGAGCTAGATTATGGTGTTGACCTAGATTATGATACTGACCTAGAATATGATACTGACCTCCAGCAAAACAAACATGCTGATAAAAATGATGCTATTCATCCAGCTGCATTCTCTCTATCTGATTACATCACTGAGTCACCCACCAACCAGTTAGTTCTTTTAAAAACAGTTTTTTGTACTATATGAAATGTAATGCATGTGTTTAAGGAAATTTCTCTTTATATAGACATTTCAATAGCTTGCACGTTATTCATTTTTTTCGGTCTGTGGTGTGGGCTAAAGTAGTTTCTTTTGCTATACTGTTTGTTTAGAACACAGGTAATATTAATTTTTTTCCGCTGCTGCATTACATTTTGCCTTTTTTTTAAAACACAACAGACCAATATTCCGGATTGTTGTTACAGTTTATAAAGTTGATAACCCTCCATTGCTCATGTTTAGCATTTTACTGAATTATCTTCCCACTAAAACATGCAGCAATGCCATCACCAATATTTCATAATTGTTTTGCAAAGAAATTTTACTAGCAAATATATTTCTATAGTATTTATATAATCGAATTTTAATCAGATGCATTTAACTGCCTCGAAATATAGATACACCGAGCTTAGGCAAAGCTCTTATTAATGCTACATTAATCTGTATTCTGTACCCTTTATTGTAGCATTTAACCATTTTTTGTGTCATTATCTATAAATTGCAAAAGACTTATTTAAATATCTCCCATTAAATTGCTAGTCAGAATAAGGCAAAGTGTATTTAGAGCAGTAGCTATGCACATATATCTCAACTGATTGGGCCAACATGAATATTTTGTCTGGTTATTGAATCATCATTAGATATGTCATTTATAGCCATGCATTTTATCAACCAGATTTGTTTTATTTCTTTAACATATAGAACTCAGATGCTTACCACAATGTTTTTTATTTTTGTTTTAGGTCACAGGCGCGTAAACGCTCAAAGCTAAAGTCAACCTCAAGTTTTGACGACAGCTCCTTTGTGAAACTATGACAACTATCTTTAATACGGACCATATCTTAGTGTTGCAGTGCTGTCAACAAATTTTGCAAAACGTCTAAATTTTTTGTGTGTAAAATATTGCTTTTATTTAATCGAGTAAACATCTTGGTTCAGCTGGTTGAAACTGGCAAAAGTACAAAATAATTAAAAAAATAAAAAGTTGCAAACTAGTTGTAAAAAGTTCTGCAGTCTTTTCTTTGACTGAAACAATCCCATTTATTGAGTTTTGAAATTACTTTACCTGATTTATATTTATTCTTGAATTATACAAAACATTTGCCAAGTCATTTATAATTACTGGCTTAGAAGTTTAAATTTTATTTTTTTATTTATTCTTTGTCTGGTGACATATTTCTGGCTTCAAAGTCATGTTTGAGAATATGCAAATCTTGTGATATTCAATTATTGTTATATTATATGTAAATATGAATGCTCAATTATTTGCTTATTTTATTGTATCTTAAGGCTGCAGGCCTGTCTTTTGCTTTATTTTTTTCTGAAAAGAAGATATATTCTATAATAAAATGTAATACATGTATTATATAGGTAACCAGCTATCTTTTGTATCATGTATATAGGAATTGTTAAATTTTACTGAGGAAAATTAACCCCATGCCTTGCAACTCAATATTCATGAATAAAGTGAATCAACTGATATTGTTGAGCTACTTGTTTGTCAAAAGCTAGGCTTTTGAATATATTGAATAACAACATAATTACTTTTTTATAATACCTCTGAACAAAGTTAGTGCATTTCGATCAATTTCCCTGCAATTTATAGCAAAAATAAATTTAATCATTAAAAGTTTATGTTTGGGACATAACTGCAGCGCCGGACTCAAATTTGCTATCATTTTAAGTTGCATTAACCAGAAACCACCCCTATGCAGAATTAAAAAGATACTCAACTTGCCTACCATTTACACGTTATATGAATGTTGATAAGTTCCAATAACAATCATGATACCTGGTTATATTAGGCAAAGAACAGGTAACTGAACAGAAGTAAACTTATCCTTAATTGTTTTGAAAGGTTGAGCATTGGTAACTGAATTTTTTGGCAAAGTTATCACACATAAATTAAACATTACAATATATATAACTGTGATTTAAAACATAAAACCCTCTATGCATATAATTACCAATTTCATCAAAGAGTACTAATTGCATATAAACATATTTATATGCTCATAGGTAAATTTATTGCTTATATTCAATAACAATATGAAAGAAATATTTTATACAATATGTGAATTTCAATGTGTTGAAAATGCAGTTACAGCTTACAAGTTAAGTGCAAACTCCACCTTAACTTTTTCATTTAATTTATTGCAAGAGAAATTTGAAAACCCTAACATGCGTCAGAAGCATAAAGAAAAACGTCATGCTGCGCAGCATGATATTCAAAATATATTTAAATTTTTTCAAGTGATCTGTCACTAAAGCCGATTTTTGTAAAAAGTTGAAATAATATTCAAAAAGTTGTTCAGCATGAGGTAAGTAAACAAAAATAAACTTATTTTTGGAACCTTGTATCCAGAGTTATTCATAAAATTTTATAAAAATTCAATTATTTCACAGTGTAATAATTCCTTATTTTGTTCAAAACAACTTAAGTTGTTTTGAACAAAACAATTTTCTCTACTTTAAATCATTGCACGTCTACAAAAACAATGTGTTCTGCAAAACTTTAATAATAACTTGCTTTATCAGTAATGATTATAATATATTTTCTTGTGTCTTTAGTCAACATGACAAAGCTCCACCTGAGGTTAGATATAAAGAGGGTTATAGATACTCGCATAGCAAATCTCAAACTTTCTCAATAGACCCACAATTGGCATTCGCACACTTGCTTGCTCCACACAGGTATGTGTGTGCATGTGTGCGTGTGTGCGTGTGTGCGTGTGTGCGTGTGTGCGCGTGTGTGCGTGTGTGCGTGTGTGCGTGTGTGCGTGTGTGCGTGTGTGCGTGTGTGCGTGTGTGCGTGTGTGCGTGTGTGCGTGTGTGCGTGTGTGCGTGTGTGAGTGTGTGTTGCATGTGAGTGTGTGCGTGTGTGAGTGTGTGTTGCATGTGAGTGTGTGCGTGTGTGCGTGTGTGCGTGTGTGCGTGTGTGTGTGTGTGTGTGTGTGTGTGTGCGTGTGTGCGTGTGTGCGTGTGTGCGTGTGTGAGTGTGTGCTGCATGTGAGTGTGTGCGTGTGTGAGTGTGTGTGTGTGTTCGCGCGCGTGTGCGTGTGTGAGTGCGTGTGGGCGTGTGCGAGTGTGTGCGTGTGTGCACGTGTGTGCATGTGTATCCATTCTAATTTCGGTTAAATTTTGACTTCAGTTAGATTTTATTTGCTAAATGTTTATTTTTATCTACTTGCACTCTTTTAATTGCAATAGTTAATGTCTCTATAACAAGCTGCAAAAGTCAGAGTGCATATTAAGTTTATTTCATGCAAGAATATTGCAGCAGATGTTATAAATTCTGTTTTAGAGATTCTGTAAAACCCTTGTCTTCTCCCGATATGCAGTTGAGAACAAGTTTGTTTCCTTGGACACCAGCAGTTACAATATCTTACCAAGATGATAGCCAAGCTACAACTAATACTAAGAGCAGGTATTCAAGGCTACCCTAATTTAAGATCTAAATTAAAGGAGCCCGTGCTAAATTATAGCAATTGAAGCATGGCCCTGTTTTTTCAGTATATATATACTTAGATAAATAGCTTTTAACTTGACATGATGATAATTGGAATACAAAACGTATAATAAAGTTTAACTGCATACATATAATTTCAATTATTGTCAACATATTACTACATGTTGGTGCAAATAGAATTTATTTGTAGAAAGCCTAAAAGCAAAACTCCAATATCGTTGATGCGTACAACATGCGACGCCATCAGTTTTTCAGCAATTTTGGAAGAAACTATTGAACAACTCGATATACTTGGGTTGATTGGAAAAGATCCATCCTTATATCTAGCTACTAAATCAAATTTGGTAGGTATATATTCTATTGTAATGACAGTAATAGCAAAATAATAATACTATAATACAATGCTAGATACATGCAATTCTCAATTTTAGCTAAATTTACATAAATGTAAACCAAACCAAAGCTTGTACAAGGATGCAGCACTGCAACACACATATTCTCCAAATATAATAATAATAAGTAAAATCTCATAACATTTAGGATAATTTTTGCAGACAATTTTTCTCACTCAGACTTCATGAGGTTAAAGGATTCATCTATTTTGCTGAACTAGTTGACTCATTTTAGTTAAATAATGCTTCTATCATACTTTGATTTTTTGTGTTGTTATTATTTTCCCAACATCTATTGTAGATAGGTGAAGATGGCAGATTTATTCTGGATAAAATATTGTCTATCAAAGACGACCCTGCTCAAATAATACGAAAACTTACTTCTCATAGAATTCAACTGGTATGCAGTAATTTATAGAAAATAACAACCCTTTGTAAAATAAAGCAGTTTAAAACCCTTGGAATAAGACTATATGCTGCAAGATTGCATGTCGTTAAAACGAGATTTTTAGCCATACAGTCATTTGTTGTGCAACTTAATATATTATGTAAAGTTTGAATGTTAAGGAAAAGGTTGCTTGAAATTTGAACAATGTACATCTGCGTTAACAAAAGGTTTTAAAAAATATAGTTTAATTGAAGTATTTCACATTTAAAGTATTAAAGTTATTTGCAAAGTTAGAATTTTTTTACCAAGTTCAAAGGTGATGGAAAAGTGATATACACTGAGTCTGGAAATAGAAAAGAAGTTCGTCGTCTTTTGAAGTTAACAGCAGAAACTTGCTGCTCCGCAAAAGTAAATTCAGAAAGGTATGTGCATTATTAACAGTAATCGTCACTATTCCTTTTAAACTAAAAACAGTTAAACAACTTGTATATAATATGTTCAATAACGTTACTTTTGCGCTAGCTGTATATATGTATATGTAATTGTAGGTCGTTATTGCACTACTTTATGTAATTGTAGGTTATTCTTAGAACATGTTTTAAAAGATGCTTATACAGAGTTGTTGACAAAAAATTCCTTCCAAAGTCTAGTTGAAGCTATTAAAACAGAAAAGGTGTATAGAAAAAAAATTCAAGATGCACTGAAAAGGTAAATCTAACAATTTTTATCAGATATTATAATTAATAACATTTTTAAACTGTTAGCAAACTAAAAAAAATCAATTTTAAGGTAATGCAATCAATTTGAAAATAAATTTCTCTCTAAACTCAGACTTTTGTTGACCAAATTTAAAATTTTGAGAAAAAATTGGAAAAAAAGCAAAGCAATTTGCTGATCATGTACTCTGGTTTTGACATAAATTATTTAGCTTGTATGTTTAGTTTTCAGAGAAGTCAAAATAGGATTGAGGAGCTAAAATCTAACCTCAAAGACTTAAGCACTTCTAGTGCAAAAGCAGTAAGCACCATACCTTTCATTAACTAGCTTACAGCTTGTTTACTAAGCCAATATTATCATACATAATATTGTAAAACCACCATGCGTTTTAGGTCAACATATTGATCTTTGTATGATTATATATCTTAGAAGGGTTGAATTTAACTTTTATTGGCATATTATAATGCATTGTATTCTATACTAAAAATCAATATGATTTGTGGTAATTTTTTAAATATTTAGTTTTATCTTTATGCAATAAATGCGCACAGATAGGTAAATGAACGTAACTCAATAGAGCTGCATACTAATTGTTATCATAGTTAGTTTATTTTCATCAATTTGATTGAATAAGCAGACATATCATTTTAAAACATTAATAAAACATGAGTAGGCCTAGTTGCTTTTTGTCGAAAAACGATCAGGCAGTTAAAGAATAAATATTTACGAATATTTTTTGCAGATTGCAACTTTTGCTAAAAAAAAGTTAACTGTAAAATAGTTCTAATTTAAAACGAAATAGCAGGAAGTAACTGTGAGTGCAATTAATAAGTGAATAGATTGAATTGTTTACATTGTTTTTAAAAATTCAACACCTGTATATACACGTTTTTGCCAAGATGAAAAATTCTGCATTGTATCCTTGTTCATATATAAAAGAATTATTAATGGTATATATTGAAAAATATTCTTAATTACCTTTGATCTACAGCAAGCAACAGGTGTTTTGGTAAACAAAACTAATTTAAGAAAAACCTATAAACTACTTTCTTTACAATTGTAGAATAATTCGATCAAAAATAATATATTGTTTTCTCTTTGCAACATTCTTGAGTATAGACAATAAACTGGAATTTGTAACGAGCAAGTTAATTCATCTGTCACTAGTGTGAGACTCGTGATGACGAAGTGGCGAGTTTGAAAGATCAACTGCAGATGATGAAAATAAAATCTAGTGTAGAGAAAAAATACCACACCAAACATAGTGACAACCAAGTGCAGCAGACTTTTAAGCAGAATCGGATTGCTTATGAAAATATCTTACATGACATTCAGGTGAGAAATCAGGGTTATTTCTACTAATCAAATGTTTTGATTTTTATTATAACCAAAACAATAAAAAAAATTTCTAGTTTAGGAACTTTTTAGAAATTCTTAAACAACTCAAGTATTTACTGTTATGTACTTTTTTGCGTATTTTGTAATCTCAATTTTTCAAACATTTAGTGTGTACATCAAAGCATGGATTTCACCTATAATAATAAAAATCATTTTGCACAATCATGATGCCAGTGTATATATATTTTATATAGATTTTAAAAGATAAAGATGATCGAGAGCTAAAATGTCATTTTGAGATTATGAATTTTCTAAAAAAGGAAATAGAAAGACTCAAAGAATTGGTAAGGAGATTTTAGCATAAAACTATTTCAAAAGTTTTTAGTTAATATAATTATATAAAACAACAATAAAAAACCAAAAAGATTCAGTTTTTGGCTCAAAACGAATTGTAGCTTCAACTTGAAAAATATAGTTTATTTGACTAAAGAATTGAAGTATAAGTTTAGAAAAAATATAATAACTTAAGGAATAGTCAGTCTTCTATAATTTGTTATGCAGAAAGAACATTGGTATGAAAAGTACCGTAAGGACACAGATGAAAAGACTCAGGAGCTGGAACAGTTAAAAGCTATGAGGAATAAAGACCTTGAGCGTATGCAAGAGCTGACAGTAAAAGTAAGTTTTAAAATCAGTTGTTATATGGTGGTTGTTTTTTTTTGACGAGAGCAATTGCCTTGTTGCGCCAACATGCAAAGAAGCAAATATCTAAATGCTTCTATTTTGTATTGGTATAAAACATGATAAATATTTTAACTAGTATCTATTAATGAAGCAAAATTGCAATGGTTGACTTTTGGCTATTGAAATCTTAGTTTAATACATGTGTTTATAGCCAAGCAGAAAATATATACTTATTATACTAATCAGTAAAATGTATCTCAGCTATTCAAGTCATAATTTAAAAATATTATGCTAATTAAAACTCAATTGTAATAAGAGAGAATAATATTATTATTTAAAAAGCTGGCATAGTATTTTGTTAAAAGATATTATAATCTAACAAATCATATAAATTTTCGCTAAAAATGATATTTATAACTTTGCAGTCAAGGCATCTGAATATTTTTATTGAATGTTATATTGATTGCCAAAGCTTCGGACTTTGAAATGGGTTATGGGTAACATTATTAAATCTGGCATATGGCCTGCTAATACAGTGTTAATAACTGTCTTAATACATATGCTCTACAGTTTTGAAATTGTATAATTGAAGTTATTTTATCATTTATAGTTTGAGCTTGCACGCTTAATAAACAATTCATATGGGGTAATACTTTTCTGTAATTAATTCGACTGCTGTACAAATTTTAACCCAATTGCTTTTATACATATATTTTAGTATGCGGAGTATGAGCAGGTGTGTGTGTCAGAGAGGATATGTAATGAAAAACTACGATTAGAAAAAGAAACAGAGCGTATGAGACTAAAGGCCTCAGTGAGAATTCAGTCATGGTGGAGAGGAGTTATGGTATGTACATGAAAGAGAATATTGGCAGCTAGAAACAGTGGTTGATTTTTTAAATAAAAAGATGCCTGTTATTTTTAAACCATTGCATGATTGTATGAATATATGAATTCTAATGTTGTTTAATTAAGATATATGGTTATAATTTCTTGTAACAAGATTAGTGTAGCTTATTTTACCATTGCAGAATATTTTTATTTGAGGAGTTTTAGATACAATAAGGCTAATAATATAACTTTCTCACCATTCTCTTACCTAAAGTTCTTTGCGTAGTAGCCATGCATTAAGTCAATGAAGCCAACAGGAAAAAGTTGCATAACTAATTCACTTTTTATATAAATCATGATGCTATGCTAGGTTCAAATATTGTTTATTATAACATTTTATGAGCTTTTATTGTAGCAGCCAGGAAATGAAAGCATTTACAATGTGATACGATGATAGACTTAATTATAAAACATTCTGATGGGCCAGTTCTGAAATTGTAGGTTCGAAAAGGACTTGGACCATTTCGAACTGCAAAAAGAAAAAAGAAAAAATCTAAAAGTAAAAAAAGACATAATCGTAATAAGTAATGGGCCTTACTTTGTTTATAAGATGTTTCATTGATAAGTTGAATTATTTGTTATGAATATTATTATAATTGTAGGGCTATGTGTGAACCACTACAAACTCATAGATGTATATAAAATAATCCAAATGTGTTGATAATGTGTTTACAATAATTTTTAGCAATAATAATATAATATTGCCTCTTCTACAAGATATTATAATACCGTATTGTGTTGTATATTATAAAGCAAAAGAACATATTATTTTATATAACACACATTGCTATGTAGCAGAATTTTTCCCTCATCAGCAGTGTTTATACACTGCTGATGAGTGAGCCAAATTATGCTTTCCTGCGGCTGGTGTCAATTTAAACTAAAAAGCTCAATTGTCTCTCTGAGTATAATAATATAACGTTTTCATACACTAACTACTCCAGGGTTTGTCCTATCATCTGCACACATTTTAAAAGAGATGGAGCTACTCACTAAAATACAATATAATAGTGAGATGGAATGAATAATATTATTTATTTCATCTGGGTTGAGCATTTTTAACACCAACTGTAAGTTGTGAGATATTTCAATTTTTGCCAGATTCTGTGGAGTTGCATCCCCTTTTTGTGTTAGCCTGAGTATGTGACTCAACTTTTGATTTTATCGAAGTACGAGTCGAACCTTTGCACGCTGTATAGAGTTTTGGTATCAGAACTGTACAATTTCCGGCTGATATGTAAACTACTATTAGTAGTATTAGTAAAACTAAAAATTGGGTTGTGAACTTTAACATATTGAATTTGATATTCATATTGATATCGAGTCATTATCAACATGTACTTGTAGTGGCATTTATCATAGTGATAATATATTGCGAAGTGGTTGTTTTTATGGAGTAATTCAATTATACAATAACAATGGAGACACGTAAACATCGATGGGGCTTGTACTTTGCAATCGAAGACTTTGGCAAACCTCGTCCAAAAAGAACCATTCACGACGGCATCGATATAAGCCTTTTGAAAGATATTCGCCCAGGTAATTATTTAATAAATAATACTTATTTACATTATTTCGCAATCACAATAATCAATAGCCATTGGTTTTACAACTACACTCGAATTTGAAACATCAAACAACTGTAAGTGTAAGTATAAAATTAAAAGGAATATCCGGCAATTATCAACTAAATATAAAATTAATATGTATATTAAATTTTAATTTAGCATCAATACGAATATCAATATGCATGATTGATGATTGTATTGAAGTTAAAAAAATTGGTGTTGGGCTTAAAAGTCAAACTTTTAGTTTTTGCTATCAGCATCACTATATCTTGTCATATTGCCTAGGCTACAGAGTGAGACTAAGAGTAAGAGTAAGACTTGGAGTTAGACTAACGCTTTGAGTATGTCAAGTTGGCCATTGGCATTGTTAATAGTAATAGCTAATAATAATAATTACTATTATTTGTTATTATTAAAATTATATTTGAGTTCATTTTAAATGTAATTTCATATTAATATAATTATTGCAATTATTAATAGTAATAGTAATAAATTTATTTTAGGGATTCACTAAAAGTAGATAGGTTTATAAATAGGTTGAGCATATTGATTTTTTTTATTGACAGCCTTCATAAATATGGATTCAGCTGTGAATTCTTAGGTACTATCAAAAGTATTTAGAAAAGAGGCAGTAGTGAAAATCCCAGCAGAATGTGTGAAGTACATATTCATATTGTGGTGTGTGCATTAAATGCGTGTTTGCATGACTTTTCCAGTTTGAAGTAGTTGAAGTTTATTGTGTGGATTATGTGTATAGCTAAAAAGTTACATTTCAAGTGTTTATATTTAAATCTAATGTTTTCTGTAAACTCCATTTCATATGTGACTAATAGAAATGAGTTAGGGGTAACATTTATAAACTTAGCATAAGGCCTGGTATTACTAAATACTGACTTCTAATGAATTGTGTACTCCACTGTGGTAAACTTCCAACTTTTTTCAGTGTTATTTTCTATTTTTTAGTATCATTTGAGTCGATTCGACTATTTGTGACTATTCATGGAATGATTGCTGATGTCACATGTCAAGCTTCATTTCGAAACACCGAGGGCGAACACATAGATGGGTTCTTCCTGTTTCCTGTTGACCCGGAAGCTATTCTTTATCATTTTGAAGCCTCCTGTTGTGGGAAAAAAATTGTTGCTGCCAGTCGAGAGAAAGGAGAAAATCATGTAAAAAGTTTTCTCATTTTTATCCACCTATACTTGGTCTTCATTAATAAAATTGTGGGCTTTAGACCTTCTCTTATAAACAATAGTGACCATCTCTGTAGTCTATTGGTTCTTTTTGTAATTGGTTATGGTGGTTCTACTTCAAAGTATACAACAAGAAATATTGTTTCTGTTCTGAAATTCCATCTCAAACTGTGCATTGTTAGAATAAGTGAGCCAATGATTGTGTTATAGGAATTGTCCCTTCTTGAGGAGCTGGATGGTGAAGGAATACTATTGGAAGAGACAGCTAGTGACATGTTCACATGTCATCTAGGTGTTATCCCATCTGATGAGCTGGTAAGTTACTGTAATGTTATTCTTATAATTTAATGTTAAATTGTAAATATTTTATTAACACTATATAGTTTATAAAACCTTTATTCAGCATCGAAGAATAAACTGTTCTGGTAAAGTCAAATAATTACTTAAAATATTAATTCGAATTTGTTGCATTTGTTAGGTGGATGTCATGTTTCAATATTCAATTGAGTTATCAATCTCTCCTGAAGGAGATGTTCCATTTGTCTTTCCTTCCTTTGTCCCAAGAGAGTTTCAAGCAAGATATCTTGGTTTGTATTTAAATGTAGATGAAGACATGAGTTATAATTTAAAATGTGTATGAATAAACTTTAGGTTAACCTACCACCATTTTTAACTTTATATCAAAAACCATTAGTTTTTAAAATACACATCCCTTTTCCTTTTATTTAGTGTTATACTGGTTGATCTTTTCATAAAATTGATGTGGTTAACTTGTGTATTTTTAAATATGAAAGAACAAACTTTTAATATGTGGATAATATTTTTGTTTGTATTTTGCTTAGCTAATTCTTATTTGGTAGATAGAATAACACAGTGATAACTGGTTTGACCCCTTGCGGCCTCAATTTACCTAGTGGCTTAAGCAAAACCGCAATTTGCCACACTACTAGGTCAACCATTGATAGTTTTGAAAACTTGCAGTTTTAATTAAAAAAATATTTGCACTGAAACCAGCATAGAAATAAAATAATTTGTAATCTGTTGGTATTGTTGAGTTTAGAAAGAACATAAAATACAAGCTTTGCACATTTTTTTGTGAGAAAATATCAACTAAATATAATTTAGGTTTAGGAAATTGTTTTTATTTCTGAATCTCTGAGTACGGATTGTTTTTCAATGCAGATTCTGTATATGGCCAAGCTGATCAGCAACCTTTTGGAATGGATGGGTTTAGTTTTGACTTCTACTTTCAAGCTATAATAGCTGGCAATTATATGATCAGAGATGTGCTCTCTAGCGAAGTGCTGGAAATTGATTACCTTGATCAATCACATTACAATGCTAAGGTATGACACCCTTGGCAAGTGCTCTGTCACTAAATCACAATGTGTTGTGTTAAAGCAGACACTCTCTGCAGGTGCTCTATGATTAAGTGCCGTAGTATGAAGTGTGTATTAAGAAGATATAGCATTTTCTGTAAATGGCATGTAACTTAATCATATCACAATTGGAAGGACACTTTTCATCTATTTATGGAGGCTTTCCATATGCTTGTTTCATGTGGAATTTGGAGCTCTGTTTTTGTTGATAGCCATGAACTATATAGTTTGACTGCTTCTGTTTCCTGTTCCCATGTAGTGCATAGATTGTGATGAAGACTGTATGCAATTAAACACTCATTATTACCATGTAATTACAGTTGACGCTAGCTGGGAGTTATCTTCCCAACAGAGACTTTGCGTTCACCATGAAGTATTCAGATATTGAATCACCTCACATCCTGGTGCAGAAAGGAGGCTTGCCTACAGGTTCGTGATTAAACACTGCTGTATGTGTATTGGGTTATTAAATGAAGAGTGGTTTCAGTTTTAGACTCAATATATATGACCTTCTTTGATTATCTTCTATAACTCAACTTTGTAAGACAGTTACAGCTCAGTTGAATAACTTTAAACTTTCACAGTTTTTTATTTTGTGTTCCTGAGCCAGTTATTTGTGGTTAGGAGTGTTACATGACTAGAAAAATAGTTCAGAACTTTTGCTGTTATCATATAATCAACAACATTTATCTTGTCTTATTTTTTTCAGCAATATACTTTGAAATTAGTGTTAAATTGTGTTTCAACAAGTAATTGGGTTTCTACACTAAATGTAGAGAACTGTCAACTGAGTTTCAGTATGTCGTCGAGTGGTAGCCGCTGATTGTTTCCGTCACCCAACATTCTAAGCGATGCGCTATACAATTGACCTACTAGCTAAAGGGAGTAAATCACAGCTTGTCATTTACCCAGGCTTGCTTCTAGCATAACTTAAATTCTTCCAGATAAGTGAAGCGTGTGATTGGAAGGATAAAGATAGACTCGGTTTACACATTCAACTGTATCTTATCTAACTAATTATGATTAATGTTGTAGCTTTTGATCATGTGGTAATGACGAACCACTGCGGGCTCTTTACTTTATTCCACAGGCTGAATAAAACAAGACCACAGTCTATGAAAGGAGAGTTTATCTTCTGCGTTGACAGATCATGTATGTGTTTATATTTAGCGCAACTTTGGTAAATATGATAGTACAATAGTGGCTATTGTTGGATATAATGATACAAAATGAAAATATTATATGGGAATTGTTCTCACTTTGTGACCTCTGCAGTATTCACAGTGTTGGTAAACTGTAGACTCTGCACCATTATATATTTAGTTTAACTTATTAGTAATAGCTTAGTAGTCAGTTATAGTAATTGAAATATTTGTTAGTTTAGAGTTTAGCCTTAAATTCAGCTTTGATAAAGTATTCTTCTACGCACACCCATCAATCCTAGAAGTTTGCATAACAGTGTATTATGCATTTTATGTTGTGTAAAGGAGTCGTCTCTGTGTATTGCAATTCTCAAAGAGAATAGACAACTCCTAAAATAGGAGTACCAGAAAAACTCAATATGTTAAAATTGTGTATGCATTGTTGTATTTGTTGTAGCTGGCATGAGAGGTCACAAAATACAAGTGGCTAGAGAAATTTTGCTCTATTTCATCAAGGGTTTACCTATGGGCTGCTACTTTAATATAGTTAGTTATGCTGGTACCACCCAACCACTTTTCAAGTAAGCCTCAAGTTCTCATACTATTTCATTTTGCTAGCTGAATTAATCGTTTCAATTATTTGCATTTTGAAAAAGTATCTGCACCAGCCAATGAACGGATTATAATTTTCGATAAATGAAAATCATTAAACAATATTTATAGTTATATATTGTCGGAATCTTGTTGAGGCAATCGTTGAAATTTATTTATAGTGTATATTATTTCTAATAACAACGTATCATTCATCGAGTAAATTCTTTGATAATTTACATTTTTGTCCGACTTGAATGTGTATTGTAAAGTGAGAATGTTAATATAAAATTCAACAGTTGGTCACAGTTTATTTGGAATATATCAGCCCAAACTTGTCTTGGCGCAGTAAAAAGAATGTTGCTGCCGATTTCTAACCAGCGTCACTCCATGCTGTCTGTATTACTTGTGTTGTGTCTTCAAGGTCAAGCAGGGTGTACAACCAGTACAATGTAATGAAGGCTATTAAGTGCCAGTTGAAGATGCGGGCAGACATGCAGGGTACTAACAATATCTTAGGACTACTGCAGTATGTCTATGATCAGCCAATCATAGCGGGCCACCCTAAGCAGGTAACAACTTCTAGCCCACTTTCTTTACTTCTTTGTAGACCACAGTCTATGTTACTAGCACTTCAATCATTTATCAGATAAAAATTTAAAAGCACTCGAACGAATTTTTTCACTGTTAATAATTCCTTAGGTATATAATCAGACAATCCTGGAGGTGTTTGATTTTTTACAATCTCCATGCGAAGTATTTCTTCACGATTTGGTTTGTTGATGACAAAATGATTTTTTAACGGCATGTTTCATGATTTATAATTTCATACATGTATGTATAATATTTCTAGGCAAATATAGGCAAGACATCATATGTAGCTAATGGTTCTATGTGTTTGACCAGGTGTTCCTGATAACCGAGGGATCTGAGTTTAATAAGTATGAGTGTATAGAGTACGTTAGCCAAAGGGCCGAGTTTGCTCGAATGTTTCCTATAGGGGTGGGGGAGTTGTGTCACCGTGCCATCATTAATGGACTCGCTAGAGCCGGCAATGGTAAAGCTCACTTCATCAAGCTCAACGAAAAGCCATACAACATGGTAAGACATTTGACTCATTGTTCTAGTGAGCAGACAACTACAAATGCTTGTCTTCTTTATCGATAGTATATTATGAAACAGATAGAATGTTGATAGTTATGGTGTATCCCTCGTGGTACTAGCTCACTCAGTAGTTACACTAAAACTGCGTGTTCAAATCCCACTACCAGCTTGTCATTTTCTTCATCATATAAATTTTAGCTTAAATAATAATAATACTACTATCAATGAAGTGTTATGTTTTTTTAATTCAATTTTAATGTGTTACAAAAGGCTGTAGGTGTGTCATTCGTTACTGTAGGTCTATAATTGTAGGTGTAATGTGTAAATGTGATTGTCGTATTGTAGTGCAAGTGTGTCGTGTGCTACATGGTATGACATATATTGTAGGTGTTGGAGTGCCTTAAACAAGCTATGCAACCGGGACTCATCAACTTAGAGATGGAGTTTGACACCCCAGCTGGCGTCACGTGTCTCACCATCCCACCCTCCATCCCTCCCATCGTGTTTGCTGAGGAAAAACTCCAAATATACATTCTAATTAAAGGGCAGGTAAATGGCCGCAGTCTATACTATTTATAGTATCTAATGCCTTCCCTTTTAGTATCAGTATATCCTGTTATGTGTTTACATGACTTCAAAGGGAAATTATATTTTTAATATTGTTTGTTATTAGCATTATGTAAACATTTATTGCAATGGGGTTAGAGAAAAGATTTTCAATAGTTATACTGATTCTTGCAGTAAATATTAAAACTATAATAATGAACAAATCGCTTTATCATTGTAGATGAACTAAATAAATAATTGTTAGTCTTTTTACAGTGGGAGGCTTTGAAGAGAGTTAGTTAGTGTATTTGTCTTTCTTGTTCGGGGGACAATACATACTCGTATGTGTATTTTACTGAAAAACTTCATCACATTGAAGATTGAAAGTGTTTTATAAAAGTGTTATGATACATGCATTCACCATATTTTATAGTCAATTTTACACGCACCCCTTCTCTATTAAGTGTAATATATATGTTCACAGTGTTATGTTGTGCTACATTGGTTAGTAATTAGAATTGGTAGAAGTCGCTGTTTATTTTACAATGTTAGTATGTCATCTGGTTAGACATCAATGTTCACTCACGCAGATAGAGATCAATGCTTAAACTGATTTTAGCCTGAGAACCCTAATGACAATGACTGCACTATAACGCTGAGTGGCACACTGGGTAAAGACGAGCCCTACTCCCAGACAGTATATTTCAATCTAGTGGAGTCTATGGTCAACGAGAATCTTCCCATCCACCGGCTGGCCCTGAAGACTGAAATTAAAGACTTGGAAAAATGTAGGTTTCCATGTTATATGTGCTGTTAGTGTTGGCTTTAAGATAGAACATTGTTATGTAATTGTTTTCTATCACAGCAAATTGTCTAGCAGTAGTGTCCAAGCCCCTGCGCTGTTCCATAGGGAAGACAACTTCTGTTTGTTGCAGACAGTAAATTGTGTTGATTAAATAGCTTCACTTTGAATATTTTTTTGTTTATGGTTTTATCCAGATAATTTTTTTGATATTCCTCAAATAAAGCTCAAATTATAGAGTGTAAAAATTATTGCCGTATTTCTTCCATCAATTTAAATAATATTCATAACAGTTGCATGAATTTATTGCTCTATTTATCAACATTATATTAAAATTATATGGGCATGCATTGGATACTGATATTGGTTCTGTTCTCCACTAGCTATAGCAACAGCTTTGGGTGCAGATGATATCCTGGAGAATGAATACCAGATGATACAAGCAGCCATTGCTGCTAATATCTCCTCCAGGTTCACCCCTTTAGTTGGTATTGACTCTATGACCGGGCAGGAAATAGAAGGGTTTCCTATCATTAGAGTGCGGGCCGACGAGATAGTTCTCGGCAGATCTCACCCTGTAAGTGCTCGGGCTAAGCTCTTATTACTTTCCAATGTGACTTTGTTTCGGTACTGTTCACTATGGTGTTTTTATTAATGGCTTAGGTTGAGAAATGCCCCCCTCACTTACCTGTTAGTTATGATGAATTTTGATTTCTTTGTGCTTGAAGTTTGTTGATATTAATTTTTGTTGTGTATATGCTTTTCAGTTGCCCATGTTGTTGGGTTCTTATGCTGATTTCTCAAACATATTGAGGGAATTCAAATTATATACTTTTCTAGTACCATTTTATCAAACAAATAGCTTAATTATATTTATGTGTGCTTTTCACATATATCTACTGCTGTAAATCATCATGGGCCCGAAACACCAATAATGTTAGCAGATAACAGCAAAAAATTATTAGTGTTTATAATTGCTATATGCTAACACTAAGTTACTATACGTCTTCTAGTTCACTATGTCACTGTAGGTCTGCTAACACTGTCTTTCACTGTTTGTCTGTATGTGTTACTCTATTTGTACCGCAGACTGCTACTTCTGTGTACAAGTCTGTGAGTCGCCTCACCTTGTCGCGACCTGGGGAGAACCCCAGTGCATTCGTTAGAGGAATTTTTGAGAGACAGAGTGGAGGGCAGAGAGTTGGAGTCTATTCGATGGCCGATTCTAGAAGTAAGTCAAATATGTCACATCTAGATGTATTGATGTATTGATCTATACACAATGTAACATTTAGGTATATGTGCTGTAATACTTGTCATGTACAGTGCTATGTACTTATAGGATACACAGATTTTTAAATAAATATCTGGTTCTCCCTGTTTGAAATAAGCTATACATTAATATTGTTACCAGGTTCCCGGGGATCACAGTGTAAGTCTAATGGTGTTCACTTCTCATTTCCATTAAACTTGCTCCCACTTCAGCTTGTCCAAGTGTTTGGTTATGCGTTTAATTGGAAGTTATTTGTTGTTACCTGTACCAGAACCCTATATCTAAGAAATTTAATGCTGTGTTTGGGCGTAGTCACTGCCAGGTTGAGTGTGGGAGCAGAGTTTAATGGAAACCTATTGATGCTGTCACTTGGTGGTGAAAGGTTACTTAGTGTCTGATATGTGTAGTCTACCACATGCATTCACAGTATTACATATTCACCTGCCGCACTGTGCCTGGGCTACCTCTGTAGCTCAGCTCTGCATATTTACACATGGAGTTGTTTTTCCTTCCTTGCAAGTGCATGCACAATGAAGTCTTCTCGGCATGGCAATTCTTATGTAATACCAATACGAAGAGATTGTGGAATGAGAGTTTGTGATTTAAACGACAGCTTTTCCATGGTTGCACCGACTCTTTTCACGTACCACCTTACCATTCACCAATGTTGTAGTTTCTGCCCTTCTTATTGTGTGTGCTATGGGGACTGCCTTTAGTGTAGCCCAACCCAGATGCTAATGGTTTGTCAGTTTTAGGCTATTTATATCTGCCGTTACATATGTAAACTATGGTTAGACTCTGAGCAAGAAGTGCCAGCTGCGTAGATCTAGCTGTAGTCAATGCTTCTATTACAGGGCAAAAACAAAGGCTATAATTTTTTAATTTCTTTGGTCGAGTTTCAGAAATTAAAGTCCTCTAATAATTTAAAAGTTGTGTGATTTCTCCTCTCTATAAATTCTTTGCTCTACTATAATCTTCGACACAAGTAAGTTTTAGTCTGGTAGAAATTAAAGGGTTTAAAGAAGCATCACTATCTAATGAGTAATCTTCTGCAACACTCAGTGAGGTGCTCTACGTTCAACATAATCACCTTCATTATTCTCCGTTTATGTTCGGTTTGGTGGAATCTGGTTTAGTTCCGTAAAGTCTAGTTAAGTTTCACAGAGTCTGGTTTGGTTCCAGTTTGTTTTATCTATAACTATTTTAGTAAGAATTTTTATTATTTTCAACTGATACTATTAGTAGAATAATAGAAATGGTTTATCTTTTATAACAGATAAACAGTGTATATAAATATTAAGTGCATTCTCTTTGCTTAGTTAAGTTACTGTCTAGAGGATCCCAAGGTTGGTATCTGTAAGCATGCAGCTTTCTTCTATAAGCACTCCAACCTTTTCAACAAGGCTGTGGCATCATTTCAAATATGCTTATAGCTTTATTTCTCAACTGTACTACACAATGACTTGTTTTTAATACTTCACGAAGGTTTAATATTCATTTTCTCCTACAGTTTTCAAACATTTACTAATGCTATTCGTCAGGAGTAATGCTAAGAAATCTGTAAAATTGACCATGTCCTTAAGGATGTTTTACTTGTAGCTAAACGGTTGTAGAGTATTAGGGAAACATTTCTTCTTATGCACATTTTGTTTTTGGAATTTTGGCCTCCGTGGTTACTGCACATCTCAATAATTGAAACATAATGTTATATAATATACTGAAATTATCTGTCATTTTAGGAGTTGTCTGTTCATTTCATGTATATCAATTCTGGTGGTCGCCAGTGTTCACGTTTTGCCATCTTGATTTTCCTTTGTTGTGTTTGAATTCAGTCTAAGGCACTCATGTTGAACACCACCTTCTAGGTTGAGAATATATAACAAAACAAACCTCATACAATTAATAGAAGAATTTTCTTATGTCACCATGTGGCAATCTAACAAACTCTATGAATACAACACACCAGTGGAGTTTATTTGCAGTAGCTGGCCTTTGTTGTGCTTACAGGTGTAGAATACTGCAACCCAGTCAACTGGCATACACATTGTTCACTAGATAAACATATTGTAGCCATATATTCTGTAAAATGTGTCTTGTAATATTAAGGCATATAGTATACTATAATATTGATATTACATAAGGTTTTCATATTGTACTTATGGAGGGTATTTATTTATGTTACAGGTGGTTTTGCTTATTTTTCTGTTTCACAGCTTTGACCCATGTTTATTTCTGCTATTAATAAGTTTCTTGATGAATATTTTTATAGGTTGTTTACTCATAGCACATTATATATACAGTATGGATATCATTATTTGGTGTATTCATATTACAGACACTCAACAAAATCAAGTGTATAAGTTTAGCATGATGTTTTTATTTCTTTCCAATTATTCATGATTTTACCAGGTGTTGGCACAGTGTGCTGCTATTGGGTGGTTTCCGTTAGCTCAATTTCAGTGTGTCTAACATAGAAAATATAATGCAAGGTCTAATGCAATGCAAATTTTTTTTACAAACATAGTAATTTTAATATTATTAAAAAAAGCTGAAAAGTAGCTTCACCAGTTCTTTTGCTGAATTTAAAGCTTATAAAAATAGAAAGGCAACTCCCACAAAATAATATCTTTACAGTGATAAAATCCAACAAAATGTAATACCTGAGTAAATTTTTGTTGTTTTAATGTTGCCTTGCTTATTTCCTTTGGTATAAACCTACTTTTTGTCCTTTTCATTACTGACAATTTCTCTGTTTGCAATTGATAAGTTTGATACTTCTAGCTCATGACTCATCCTTACAACTCATAGTTACAGCTCATGAGTCATAGTTACAGTTCGTAACTCATAGTTACAGTTCATGAGTCATACTTCCAACTCGTGACTCATATCTCATGACTAATGCTTGCAGTTCATGACTTTGATGACGAGGTAGAAGACGGTTTAGAGATGGAGTACACATTCAAACGACCTCCGGCAGCGGTGGCTGACCTTGACAGCGATTTGGCTCTCTCCGAGGTGTACATGGGAGTTAGTGACAGAGATGAGTGGGACAGTTTTAAAGGTTGGTTTGTATGCTAAGTAGCAAGTCCTAGAACCTAGTGTCATACATCTGAGTTTAGGTAGTCATTGTCCAGCTTTAGTTTAAAATAGTTTTCAATGTTTGTCTGCTTACAAACGATTTTTATACAAAAAATAGAATTGTGTAATGTGTTACTAATTCAACATGTTCATGCTTATTTGCTGGTTATATATGATATGTGATTTAGCACACATTTGATAAGCCAACTTAGCTTCATAATATCTTCAAATCCTAAGTTTAATGTCCCATTAGATCAATGCATAAGAGTGTAAGTTTACAGCTTGTGCTGTGCCTTGCAGTGGTGAAGTATATATTGCATATTATTTCTAGACTCTCTCAAACACCCTGGAGGTTTCACCAAGTTCCAGAACGCTGATGGTTACTGGATGCTGGACAAGAAAGTAGCCTACGCCTTTGGGAGCACCATAACAGAGGTGAAGAAGGAGAACCCACTCAGGGTAAGTAAATCTTTCCCTTTTTGTGCGCACAGTATTAGGTTTTAGTATGTTGCTGTGACCATTTGAATAGTCATATTTTTAGTTTCTGAGAGTTTTTAATAACACGTTTCATTGTGATAATTTCAGATATTTTTTGTGAAGGTTAATAAAATATAAATAAATAATTAAATAAATTTTTTTAACTCGGTTTAGATTTTTGATTTAAAGCTCACAGTTATTGTGTTCCACAGTAACAACCTGTCTTATTTTTCTTTTTTTTGGAGATGGAGACATTTATTTAGATTGAAAATTGCTCTTATTTTAATATTATTTTGCTTTAAATTTACTAACATGTGTTTTTATTTCCAAAGTTGTTATTTTATTTATATTCAGAACTTAGCTCATATATCAGCATGGACTGCTGGACAAGAAATTACTTTAAACAAAACGATTTTCTCTTTCTATGCCCTCTTTTTATTAATATACTGAAATAATGTGTTTAGGATGATTTGGTATGGACCACAATTTTAGCCTTAAACTGGCTGAAAGTCAACTTTGGTATCAGAAAAACAGAATGGAAGGAGTCTGAGGATTGGGCAAAGTGTTGGTTACATCAGCAAGATTTGGAAGGTAGGCTTCTACCTGTGTGTTCTTGTTTATACATCTACCTGTGTGTTCTTGTTTACACATCTACCTATGTGTTGGTTATACATCTACCTGTGTGTTGGTTATACATCTATTTGTGTGTTGTTTATACGTCTACCTGTGTGTTGGTTATACATCTACCTGTGTGTTAGTTATACATCTACGCCTATATTTGGTTGGAATGTGTGACATAGGGCCCATTCTCTTTTTTCTGTTCTCAATTACAGCACAGAATATAGTCTATGTTTATAGGCTATGTAGTATATTGAGGAGTTGTCCTTTTTTAGTTTATTGTTGCCTTAAATATTGCCGTACGAATGATGTGAAAAATCTAGAATTATTTAGGGTTTTATGTGAATAAGTTTACTATATATCATATTTTAAATAAAGTAACTCCTTTGCCAACACCTTATTGAATAATGGTAAAAAGTTTATTATGTATTCTGATTTTGTGCTAATTATATATCTTATCTTGCAGGCTATTCATTGGATGAGCTGTTTGAATTAGCCGCTGGTCTTAAACATTTAGATGGTCACACGTTATTTAAACCACCGCCCCGACCCGAGCGGCAGATCTCCACTATAGATGAAGATGAAGAGTCTCAGGTTAACAGGGTATGTGCTCTCAGTCTATTCTCACTATAACTACTACCTCACTCTAAGTACTACCTAACTATAACTACTACCTCACTATAACTACTACCTCACTATAGCTTCTACCTCACTATAACTACTACCTCACTCTAACTACTACCTCACTCTAACTACTACCTCACTCTAACTACTATCTCACTCTAACTACTACCTCACTATAACTACTACCTCACTCTAACTACTACCTCACTCTAACTACTACCTCACTCTAACTACTACCTCACTCTAACTACTACCTCACTCTACTACCTCACTCTAACTACTACCTCACTATAACTACTATCTCACTCTAACTACTACCTGACTATAACTACTACCTCACTATAACTACTATCTCACTCTAACTACTACCTCACTATAACTACTACCCCACTCTAACTACTACCTCACTCTAACTACTACCTCACTATAACTACTACCTCACTATAACTACTACCTCACTCTAACTACTACCTCACTATAACTACTACCTCACTATAACTATCACCTCACTATAACTACTACCTCACTATAACTACTACCTCACTATAACTACTACCTCACTCTAACTACTACCTCACTCTAACTACTACCTCACTATAACTACTACCTCACTATAACTATCACCTCACTATAACTACTACCTCACTCTAACTACTACCTCACTCTAACTACTACCTCACTATAACTACTACCTCACTATAACTATCACCTCACTATAACTACTACCTCACTCTAACTACTACCTCACTGTAACTACTACCTCACTATAACTACTACCTCACTATAACTATCACCTCACTATAACTACTACCACCCTACAACTACTACCTCACTATAACTACTATCCCACTATAGCTACTACCTCACTATAACTACTACCTCACTATAACTACTACCTCACTATAGCTACTACCTCACTATAACTACTACCTCACTCTAACTATTACCTTACCATAACTACCACCTCACTATTACTACTACCTCACTCTAACTACTACCTCACTATAGCAATTAGCTTTCTAAATGAGCACAGCTTCATAAAAATGTGATGTCCAGGACAGTGACATTGGTAAAATGCTGTTCTGTGGTTCTGTTTTATGTATTCCACCATTTGAAGGAATATGTTGGACTATTACCACTTTTCCCATCTTAGCACCCTCATGGTTTCTATTGAGATATTCAACAAGTTCGGTCACACATCTGGCTGTTGATTAGTCAATTTATACTTGTTTTAAAACTGTTTTCTCCAGCCTAATTTTCATGTAACTTCTTAATAACTGCTGTCTATCAGGTCTGCTGGGATGTATCTCAAGTCATGATAATCTAGTGCATATGTCTGCAATGTACTTCATACTTGAATAGTTTGCTGTATAGACTGCAGTAGTCGTCCTCCCTTTTGCTGTCATCTAACTAAAGTCATTATATAACCTATAATATAGCCCGTAATATTCTGCCCTGTTTCTAGCCCCCGGAGCCAGTCACCTACATGAAGCAAGAGTCCATCACTATGATAGGTAACGATATTGACGATATGGCATATGACGAGTATCTCAATGATGAAGTCCACGATATCAAGAGCACTGCTATAGAGATCAGTGCCACTAATAGACCTCTAGCAGAGAAGCGTAGGTTGCATTCTCTCATTGACAAAATTCCATATATGTCAACTCATTGTGGTATATCTACAAAGGAGTAGGCACTACATGTTTGTGAAACGTGTTCATTAGTTCGCATACTATCACCATGATGTATGGAGAACCTTTGTATAAAACTTAGCTGTTAGTACTGTTTAGATTTGATTACCGTTCTTGGATTTGTCTCCACATGTGTTACACGTTTGCTATCACCAAGTTGTGCTATAGATTGTCTATACTGAGATGTTTCAGTGAAAAACATAGCTGTTTTTTCAACAGTTTTGTTTAGAATTCGATAAGTATGTTTAACTAAGCAGACATGTTTGAAACTAACCACTCTGATTGACTGAGCAGTTTAGGAATTAGGTATTTTTACTCTAAATAGAAAAATTATTTGCAAAATTTACTGCAGACGTAATTTCAAAGTGCTTTATAAAGTTCTCTTCTATTTCTTTTGAGTACACAAACCCCGCCAGCTAAAAACATACATGTTAAACATGGCAGTCTCAATGTGTTTGTGCGATTTTGTGACGGTCATTTTCAACAGTTGTGTTTTCACAGAACATCTCATTGCTAACAGACCTGTATTCTTGTTACTACAATCTCATACCTGTGTATTGTTATTAGTTGTGTTTTGTTTACAGCGACGAGCAGTGGTAGGTAAGATTATGTGTGTAAGTAGTTGTAGTAAGTATGATCACACTTCAGCCAATCATTGCTAACCCCGAGCAGCTAGATTCTGACTGCAGCACTATCATATCTTTCTGATAATCCGCTAGTGTTTCCAATGACTATTATACTAGAAGCTAGTCTGCTGCTTGTTTGTGCTGCATATTACAGTTTCTTACCTGCTTCTCCATTTCTACAGATACTACTTTTTCCATTCAGTCACAAAGTAACTTTTGCTTCTAGCACTTTATAAACAGTTTCAGTCTGGTTTACTTCAAGTTTCTGGTTACTTTCTAGAGTTTGATTACATTATATCTACATACTGGTGCTAGTTTGATTATAGTATATCTACATACTGGTGCTAGTTTGATTATAGTATATCTACCATACTGGTGCTAGTAATGCTATCATATCTATTCTCTCTGTCATTGCTGATTACTTTCCCAGTACTAGTTATGGCTGCATCTCAAGAAAACCCTAGCAGAGTTATCATTGCCTGGCGTTGGTAATTTACCAATCTCACTGAATCGTAAAGCAAATCGTATGAAATTTGTCAATGAATTTTTGAAATTAAATATTAAAATGAAATATAATTGCTTATTGCAACATCTACTTTTTATAAAATATTTGTCATTTCTAACATTTACAATTGATGCTCAGTTTCCTTCTAGTATGTTCGGTTTAGATTAATTTTTCATGGAAGTTTTGCTTTCGAACTGATTCCGTTATAATTTTTAATGATTTCTTCAAAATATTCATTAGTCGAACCATTTCCACCATTAATGCTCTTGCTCATATATTTCATGGTGTCAATTTTTGAAATAACCGATTAATTCTTAACAAATTTATAAAATCATTTTCTGAGATGATTTGACAGAAAACACTATTCCTGCTATTCACTATTCATTTCAGCCGAACATATAAACTAAACCGTTTAGAATCATCATAATATTTGGGGCATTGGGAAGCCCTTCCCTCATTATTAGTCAAAACCATAAAAGTCCAGCAAAACCCTACTGCTATTCTCTTTATTATTCAGACAGAGTCTACTGGGCTGAAACTCGTGTAGAATATTGCATTAAATCGAATATCTTGTTCTAGTTTGACATTTAAATAGTATTCTATGCCGTGTAGAAGACGCAACAAAAAACCACCCAGGCCATCTAATCGTCAGCCCGTCGCAGTTCCAAGACGCTCCATCGTTTCTACAGAAGCCGAGGAACGTCGGCAGCACCAACAGGCATCACCATACGACAGCAGAGAGACAGGAGAGCCTGAGGGTGACACATTCCCAGTCCCAGGTGTGTATATGGTGTGCATGCCACAGGTGTGTTTATAGAGCTCCCTAGTGCTTGCAGGTGCCTTGTAGCAGTTTCAGGTACAAAATTAATTTGCTAAAATATATCCATCATAGTTTTCTAGTGCCACATGCAAGCATTGCCATTATAATTTATAAAACAGTAAGCCTACTCTCTGAATAGTATTTATTGCATAGCTTATGTTCTTTAGAACCAAGAAGACGTAAAGCTGGGTCGCTATGGAGAAGTGATAGCACCTCCTCGGTCGACAGCTCAGTCTCGCAGAGTGCCCCAGCCGTCCAAACGCTCGTCCTTCCAGAGCCAATCACCATCGAGCTCGAGTAAGCTCTTCAGCCATGTCTAGACATACAAACTTGCTTATACTTGCATGACATCTGTTCTCTTTGTATGCCAACAAGCTGTTCAATATTCAGTTGTATTTATTTCCAGCTGGGAAAGTTTTACCACAATCACCCCGTCGCCAGCTCAGCGAATCAGAGCCGATACCGACTCCGCGAAGTCAGAGTTTCAACCAATCAGATCAGCCAAACAAGTTCCAAGTCGACCGAGTCGTAGCAGCGACCGAATACTCCCACCCAAACCCACCAGACCCAAACGGGAGCGAGACTACGCAATTCTCCCAGTTCGACCGTCACGAGCCAACGAGAGATCCAGATCCCCGGCACCAGCCGCCAGAACCTCCCTCTCTCACCACTCAGCTGACTCACCACCAACCAGACCAGCCAGGACTGCCGATGCAGGACAGAACACTGCATATGAATACTTCACAGCCACGGGCGGCACATCGGTCTATGAACTATCACCATTTGGAAGGGACGTCTCACTACAGTCCCCTCACACCAGACAACTCTTTTCAACCTCCCACCAAGACATCTATGCCAGTGATAGGCGAGAAAGAAAATCACAACTCACAGATAGCCTCAGTCCCAGTAAACAGTACCAGCCACTTAGGTTAGTATAGTAGCCCACCCTAAAATATTACTTCTTAGGTTAGTATAGTAGCCCACCCTAATATGTTGCTTATTAGGTTAGTATAGTTGCCCACCTTAATATCTTACTTCTCCAACTCGTACATTGTAAGGTGGTGGTAATTTGAATATAAATATGTACTGCTATAATATAACTAACCATTTCTAGCTAAAGTAGAATATTGTCTGAACAAAGAATTGATTAAATAAGCGCATGGTATTTACACAGCTATGCAGAAGTAGCTGCAAAAGTTTCCATGAGGGATATATTATATAGTAATGGTGTTGATTGAAATAGGATGACTCAAATCACCACTTGATCTGATTTGACTTAGTCAATCAAACTATCACATTGATTACAGATGACCTGCCAAGTTGTGTAATGTCCCTTGTAAGTTCCGTATAATATATAGGTCCTATTTGTTGACTAGAGGTAATAAGGGTGACTTCATGTGAATATGTGGGAAAACAGCTTTGGGTTATAAAGAAAGGCATGGAATACTATTTGCTGGCAGATGACCTGAAAATCGGGTTGAGCTCCGGGATCATGTTGCAATAGCTCTTTTGAAATGCAAACCAATAGTGTTTACTCTGCGTTTATTTAACAGATATGCAAAGCGAAGTCAGCGTACAGTCAGCACCCAGACCAAAAGTGCTGCCACTACAACATACTACGTCGACAGATATACAAATAGACGAATCGCCAGAGGGACTAAACTCTGAGGAGAAGTTTCCACCAAATGGTAACTATGTTTCTCTGTCTAATACGTCTTATGTAGTTCAGTTGTAGGTTGTACTGTAGGTTGTACTGTAGGTTGTACTGTAGGTTGTGCTGTAGGTTGTACTGTAGGTTATGCTGTAGGTGGTACTGTAGTAAGTGCTGGAGTGTGTCTTTTAGTATCAAATGTCAGGCAGAAGCACATCCTGTAGCTTATCTCTTGTGATAACTCGGCTGTTTCCTGTAGGTGTAGGCTCAGATCCTACCAACAGTGTAAAGGGTCAAGATGGGAGAGGTAGCCGATATATGTCCAAAGTTAGTCTGCACAGTGCAGTGAGCACAAGCTATGCTCCTGAACCTACACAACTTTCCCCACAAGTGAGCAAGAAACAGAAACCAAAGCGTAGCATCTCTTTTAAGCAGCGAATGAAGAACATTAAAGACAATTTGCTCTACGCTGCCGACATCAAGTACTGCAGGAAACACAATGACCTCTCAAGGATGAATTCTCTCAGGGCTTCTATTCGAAGCGGCCGAAGTCCATACGTCAATGACTACGATGAAACCGACGCTTTGATATCCACGAATAAATCTGGCAAGAGCCGCAGGAGAAACAACCAGAGTAAAGTTATCAGGCAACCTCGTCCTGGAGTTACCGAGGGGTGTTCTCGCACTCTCACCCCCGAGTTGAAGTCCCGAGCAACCTCTTCCGACTCATCAATACCAGAGCCGGTCTCTCGGCCCACGACACCAACAGCTCAGTCCAGGCCCGTCACTCCAGCTGCCCGTTCAAGGCCCGTTACTCCTGCGGCGCGCTCGCGCTCAGTTTCACCTGAAGCTAAGTCAAGGCCAACAACTCCCAATTTTCGGTCTTGGAGTAAAGCGCCAGATCGTAGCTACTTCAGACCCCGAACACCGGCCGCCTCAGACGTGGATACGCCAAGTGTTTTCTCGGACATGTCTCCTGCCAATGTCCAGTACAACCAGGTGGAGTCTGTCCCCCTTATCAAACCGATAGCTGGGAGGGTGCCCACTGTTTACCAGCACAGTCCCTCTTCTACTCTTAGGAGTAATCTAACTCAACACACCATTCTGTAGTTATGATTCTGAAAGACATACCTGGAAATTCTGCCCTTGGATAACACATCGCTTTACAGATAAACTGGTAAAATGGAACTACAAGTTTGGATGCTGTTCCCTCTCACATCTATTAGTTGCTACTGGTAAATGAATGCTTTTATCCCTTCTTGCATATATTTTTATTATTGCTTTGGTGAAATGCTAAGTAGGTGGTTAGTCTTATGTATACAAATTGACTTGTGCAATAGATATAATGATTACTAAAATAGGGGTTTAAAATGTTTGTATTATTTTAAATAATAATTTATTATTACAATATTAATCGATATTATCTGTTACATTCCATGATTATATTTTAATATTTTTATTTATAAGTTGAAACATGGTGTATATATTTTCATAGGACTTAAGTGCCATTATTTTATCACATTCCACGACTGATTCTCATTTTTAAAGATTGCTAGATTTTGCCTTCAGTTTTTTTTTTCTACTAAATTCTTATTGTATGTGAACAATTATATGAAATATTATGTTGAATATTGGAAGCAGTTTATATTCATAGCTAATCTTGTGTAGGGTAATAAATTTGATGGTTACATTAAATATGCAGGTAAATAAAAATCATTAATGAAAAGCTGTGTGTTATACTACATTCTTCTGCCATAGAAGATCAAAGTCCAGAAAACTGAGCACTTCATATCAAATATATGTTTATTGTGCAAACAAATAAGACTATATCAACTAAAGACAACAGTAAATGTGGTTACAAAATATTCTAAACTCATTGGCACACAACAATTATATATAACAAATTATTATTTCTGCTCAATAGTTTGATAATCAGACAAAATATACAATATATTTAAGTAGGTGATAATCTAAGAAAATGCTATCGGGAATATATTTTGAAAAAGCTAGAAATTAAGCAATTATGACTGGTGTTACATAGTGTTAAATATCGGTGTTGTCTTCCCTATGATAGCTCAATATCATAGAAAGTGTTAATCAGATGGCAGATTACATGAATTTGACTAGCAGTGCAGTGATGAAAAGGGCCAAAGTGGCTTTCATGGTAGTGGCCGAGTTACAAAGATTTCCAGAGCACAAGCATCGGGTTTGAGTACCACCCCCACCTAAAGAAAAATGTGACAAAGCTAAGGTTACGACACTGTAAATTCAAACAAATTGTATCAAATACAACATAACCTGTGTTTGAATAACCATCAAATGACAGGAATGTTCAGCAGTAGCAGATTCATGTGAAACTGACAGTTTTAGTACTAACTGTTTACATTTCCCAGCGGTTTCTAGCATCATTTATAAAAATAACTATCTAGATTTTTGACTTAGACTGAGTTTCCAAACTTTAGTTGCATTGTTGGTGTTGAGGTAGGCTACTTTATAAGACAAACAACTTTCTATGCTATAGCCTAAGGCCTTAACCAGTCAACTACAGAATAGAAATTATATTAGCTGCTAGGAGAAGAGGACGTCTCAACACAGACAGGCACTTCACAAGAATAATCAACTTTCTTGTATAACTAAGTAACTAGGCTAAGGAGCAATGGCACGCTGTTTGAAAGGGCACAATAGTTTATTGACCTACTGCTCGCATAACAACGATATTGTATTCACATCACACAAAGCTATGATGAATGCAAACAATCAAGTGTATATAATGTAAGCTACGGGCAGCTCGTCTGAGCTGGTATTATTACGGGTCAGCATAATATTTGTGGCTGATCCTGGTTATTAAATCTAGGTTACGTAATATCTACAAAGTGAATACAAGAGCAGAGTTGAAATTCATACAAAGCAAACAAGTATATTCAGGTATAAATGGGCCATGGCAAGATTTGTCTTCCTAGCAGCTCATGTGCAAGGGCTAAAAGAGGCAAATGCAACAGTATTCCAAGTTTGATAAGTTGCAGTCTTCCAAATAAAGCTACCTTGTCCAACCACAAAACCAAAGATGGAGTTTAGTAACCATTTACATCATCAAGATCGTAGACATAGATTGCTTGACTTAGAGAACAATACATACTACACACTACTTGATGATGAACTTACCTATAGCCTCAACAGTGCATCTCCTGTCAATTTTGGCGAGGTGATCAAATCCTGCCTTATTACCACAAGTACGAGTAATTTGGCTCAATTCTACAAAAGCAGCAACAGTCAATACAAACAGAGCATCAGTGGAAACTGTTGAATATGGACTACTTTATAGACCCAAACTAGCTCACTGCAAGGCCCCATTACACAGATTGCAGGATAACTTTACAGGAAGACTATAAGCATTGCCATCAATAGATTCTCCTATATGTTACACCATCTGCTACAGTTCACTCCCAGGCTCAATGCCCCAATGATAAACTGGCCGTACAATAAAAATTATCAGAAGCAAAATATGTTTACAAAAGGAGTTGGGGTTGAGTTATTAGATGTGCTAGGTTACTTACCTTCATTGTCAGATTTTCTATCTTGAGGTCCGTTATTTGGCAGTACAATTGTAGTAACTATGATGACGCAGGTGTCTTGGTAACTAGTGCATGTCGATTCTGTGGCATTGCCAGCAAAACATGCTTCTTTATCAGCATCTGTGGCTGAATTACACTCGTAACATGTTAAGGAGATTGCTAAAAGAAACAACAAAATAACACGTAGAAGAGCCAAGAACAAAGCTACATTAACACTTCCTTACCCTACGTTGTGAAATATAATGTTGGTCGGTTTGCTCATTATAACCATAAACCCTGCATTTTCAATGCAATAACATATAAGAGACAAGAGTGTTAGAATGATGCTTAAAAATATATATATGTTTATACAAAGAAATTAATTGCATAGTATTACTATATGTATCTTATTATTGATAGATTAAAAAAATTACAACAAGAGCAAAAGTTACCAATCCTCTAGCCTACTATTAAATTATCAAATGCATGAAAAAGCTGGAATATTTTGTTAAACATCAATACACAGTATACAAAGATAGATATAGCAAGCCTGCACACTACCCTTGCTCAAAGGGAAACCATTCAACTTCAAATTTTCAGTTTGAAATATGACTTTATTTGAATAGCTGCCGACTTGGGTCCAGTATTACTATTACTTTAGTAAAAACATGACACACACTGACAACCACATACTTAACTTCAACACTTGTACACTACTTTTGCTGACTTTGCTCGTGAATGATGAGAAAATATTGCTATAGAAACACAAGTCATGACTCATACCCTAACTGACACTTACAGTGATTGATACACCAAACAAGTAAAGTGGCAACATTATTATCATTTAAAATAAATGATTTATGATTATAATTATCATATTTTATTTCAATTTCATCCCTAATACTAATAGTAATAACTCACTAAGTAATAAAAATTTTAATAATTACTTATTTAGTTATTAGAATGTTGCAACTGTATAATCATATTCATAATGATAATGATAATCTAATCAGTAAGTCTAATTTTAATCAAAAACCACTTTATAATAAACTACAACTCTTAAGTATAGGACTAAGTCTAATGACTGGTGTCACTGTCATAAGTTTAAATTTAAAATAAAAATGTACACTTTATTAATATTATTAATATTTCAAATTTTCCTTTTTAATTTGATATTAAACTCAATTCAAACTTAATCAACAATTTTACATTTAAATTCAAACATCAACTTTAAAATTATTGATTCATATTATTATTAAATTAAAATTTAATATTATTAAGATACTTATACTTAGTCTTAATCTTATAGAGTATTAATATTATAGTTTATTAGTTATACTTATACTTATATTCTAATAAATATTAGCTCAACTCTGATATTTATTGAGTCCTAAATTGAGTTACTCGGCACTGGCCGCTCAAATTCACTGTCACACACAGTCTCACTGGCACCGTGACCATACACTCGCACTGACAGTCACAGTGACACTCACACTGACTAGGCACTTTTGCACCGGCACTGGGTCACACTCACTGAAGAACCAACCGAGAGTGTGATATTAATTTTCTTACCTTGGTTTATACATAGGCTAAGAAATACAACAAAGAACAATGCTCTGTATTCCATCATAAATACAAGGATATTGAAACGACTGAGATTAGGAGATTAGCAGTGTCCAAGTGACAATTTTAACTCAAGTATTTTAGCTGGTGCAACAGCAATATACTACAAACAACTAGTGGCGACCGGAATTGGTTTTTACCGTAATATAGGAATATTTGGCGCCGCCTTCTCTTTCGGGATTTTAAATTATCTACAAGACACTAATGTCAACAGGTTTGTCAGTCCGTTAGCAATAATTATAGACCTCTCATTGCTCGTATGTTCGATATGTCGTAATCATAGCTCCACATTACCGGAGAAAAAGCTGGTTATTACCTTAGAAACCAGAGTGGTATATATACCACACTGTTAGAAACTAGCTCTGAAAATACAACAGCTATTAACACGACTAGCACAATAGTGTTGGATCGCAGACTAAGACCGTCTGTAGCTACTCCTTCAACGAAAGAAATAATTATATGCAAGGATATTTGGTAATTCCCATTGGCCATTAGTGATTAGTGAGTTGAGCCCTGCTTCTATAATAAATTATAAATACAACACACAGCTAATATTTTGCTCAATAGTAGCTGGTCGGTGTCGCTGTTGGTAGCATGAGCTATGAAGTGAAATCTGACTGAAGCACCTAGTTTTAGTTGCAATATTGCTTATTGAAATTATATCCTTGCAATATTAATTGTTGAAGTTATCGTTAAACTTAAACTTTAATTTGAGTAACAGTAACACTAACAGTATGAGTAACACTAATAGTAATCCTAATAGTAATAGTTATACTTATAGTACTAGAGTACTACTACTAGCTCTATATCTAGTAGTAGTAGTAGTACTAGTAGTGCTCACACTAACAGTAACGCTATCAGTATCACTATTACTATGGCTAAGTCGAACAGTAACAGTAATTGTAAATCAAAATGTAATTCACTAATACAAATGTGAAATACTAATAGTAATACTAAATCTAATACTAATAGTAAATGTAATTCTAATAAACTTACACTTGCAGTAGGTAATACTGATACTTGTTCTAATAGTAACAGACAATAGCCCTACTAGTACTAGTAGTAGTACTAATTCAATAATTGAGTAATAGAATTACTATCAGTATTACTATTAGTATTACTATTAGTAATAGTAATACTATACTAGTCAATTACTGAATTAGTATTACTAATAATTATAATATCAATATGAATATTAATAGTAAAAGTAAGTTACATAAACATTGATATTAATTATTATATGTAATGATATCATTTAATTTTTTATTAATTGTTATTAATATTAAAATATATGTTTACTCAGTTTAGTTTTACTGAAAACTTAGAGTGATTTTCAAGTTTAGTGATTTCATTAATAGACATTGCTAAATAACTATTGTATTATTATTGTATAAGTATCATTGTTGGTGTTATAAATATATTTACTATTGCTAATACTATTAGTATTAGTATTACTATTATAATTATTCAAAACTGCCTATAAATTTGATTTAGTATTGGATGCTGATAGTGAATAGTAATAAAGATAGTAATATCTCATATTTTTTATAGGTCTACATGGGCTATACACAGTAAAGGGAAGCTACAAATAAAGTAAAGCAAATATGTCCAAGCATTTAATCAGAGTATTAAATTTGGGTAAAAGATCATTTGATGATGTCTTACGAACACAAGAGGTCCTAAGACAGCGTTTGATAGCTCAGAACTCTATCAGCCACCAGCGCTCTCTCTTTCCGTTCACCAAAGATGTCGGAGGAGATGGCTACCCTGGTGAACCAGAAAATTTTTTGATCTTAGTAGAGCACTGGCCAGTGTACACTGCAGGTTAGTTGTGTGAAGTTTTCATCAGGTGTAAACTTAGCTTTGAAAATTACAGGATTTCTGTAAATATTTGATACTTATTAATTTTTGATAATATATAATGCAATGAAAAGTGGTGTTGTGCTAATGATCTTTTTTTAAATTGCGTCAAATTTTCAAGCAATTAAGTTTAGGTAATATGCTTTTAACTTATATTACAAGTTCTGCATTAGCCAGCATAAACAAAGTTTTAGATTTATCAAATGCCTAAATTTGCATTCTTTAAATAGAATCTGAATATAATTTATTTTGTAAGTTTTGCCAAGCTTTGTGCCAGTAGGTCATCTCTTCGGATTCTTTAGGTTTACGAGATAAAGCATTCAGTCAGGAAGATGCAAACAAACTTAAAGCCTTAGGCGCTGAAGTGTACAGAACTAATAGGGGTGGGCTTGCTACCTTTCATGGTCCAGGCCAGTTAGTAGCGTATCCTATTTTGAATCTCAAGGCTATGGGGTTCGGATTAAAAGAGTAAGTATACAGAAATTTTGATTCACTCATGAATACAAATTTGTTGCAAAATATATTATTTGTGGGTCAAGAACCATAATATTACATTCTGTTTGTCTGATCGTTTACTAGTTTACGGCACAATGTCAGAACGTCAAAGCAATCAGTTTCTTAGCAACCATTTCTAAAATAACATTTTCCATCATCTGAGCTCTCATTAATCATTGTGATTGCTGTAAAAGTCTGGAAAATCCAACACTAGAAATTAAACTTCTCTTTACACATGACTAAGTAAAGCGTGATAGTTTGAATTTCCCTTCATGCACGGAGTGCGTGATGGAATCTGAAACATCATTTGTTTTTTTTTTACTGATGAAAAATATGACTAATTTAATTGAATTGAAAATAATTGCCAAGTTGTTTTGCTTAAAATCATACTCAAAAGAGGTTTTACTTGTATGCTCAATTTAACTTGTCACGTAAATTACTTGTACAGATTTAGGCCCATTTTTTATCACTTGTTGTTTTGCTTGAAATAAAAAGTTGAATTTTTCCATGAGATCTAGTTTACTCTTTGTTGTAGGTATGTGGCTCGACTAGAGCGTACTCTGGTGGAAACCTGCGCAGCTGTTGGCGTGGGTGCTAAGACTACAGATGAGACTGGCGTGTGGGTGGATGACAGGAAGATCGGTTCTATAGGTACTAATAGAAGTTATGACTACTACTACTACTATTACTACTACTACTACTGCTGCTGCTGCTGCTGCTGCTGCTGCTGCTGCTGCTGCTGCTACTACTACTACTACTACCGCTACCACTACCACTACTACTACTACTACTACTACTACTACTACTACTACTACTACTACTACTACTACTACTACTACTACTACTACTACTACTACTACTACTACTACTACTACTACTACTACTACTACCACTGCTACTACCCCTACTACCCCTACTACTGCTACATGTGCTGCTGCTACTAACTACGGATGTTAATCTTGACATAATTTTATTTCCACTACTTAAATTGCCATACAATACTGCCTGCCATTTGCAGTTTCCACAATTGATGCTATTTGTTTACTGATGAATATAATATGCAGGTGTAAATGCTAAGAGGTACGTCACATTACATGGAGTGGCATTGAACTGTTCTGTGGACTTGAGTTGGTTTGATCACATCACACCTTGTGGCCTAGAGGGCGTTGAGATGACCTCTCTTTCTAAAGAAACAGGTTAGGTTCTGGGTCTAACTATTATATACATGTATATGCATAATACCTTGAGAGGTGCTAATCTCACTATAAATCATAAAGTTTCCATTAGAGGGGACCTCCCTCCTCTAACCCTCCAGTCTTCAGTGTATAGACTGGGAGATGTTTTGCCGTATCTAATCTCTATTCCGTTAGCTTATGTTCACTGATCACCTTCAAATCTTTCGAAAAGAATTATTTTCAATGTAAATTGAATAAAGTTGAGTCATTGTTGGAAGTTTATTTTTGAGAGTCTTGTGTGGTTCACTTTTTTTGTTTTTACAAGACAGTTTCAATTGTTGCAAAACTGTTTATTGCATTATGCTGATCACCTTTGTTGTCTTGTATGGGTGTCTATATTGCAAAACATGCCTATATTTTGTCATGGGGGATAATTGATGGTTTTATTTTGTCATTTTTCTAAAAATAATTTATGGCAGATGTATTATTTGCAATCTGATTCGCCAATATTGTATTTTATTACTTAGTATAAGTTGATAGTATATTCCTGATTGCAGCTGTTAACGGTCCTCTTTCATACACTATTTGTTTAATTAGGGAATTTTCCACTCCTCTTATGGTATAATAGACTTAGCCTTCGCTTGACTGCACAAACCCATAACAACAACTTGTATTGTATTCCTAATATGGATTTTCTTTTGGGAATTTTCCATTATGGCTGCATAATTTAATTCTCTAACCAGGGCACAAATATTGACTGGCTTAATAGACAAGTTTGGGTGTAAACTGCTACTCATTCTTTGCGAGTGTTGCCCTGGCAACCAAAAGTGCAGCTCTCAAAGCTAGATTTTCTAATCGGATAGTCAATCTGTTGCTCATATTATTGTAATCTAACAACATTCATGTTTTATAGATAGCATACGTACAACATTTTGTTGACTAAAACTTTAGTTTATAAATGTGATACAAAAGTCTTATAATATCCTGATTTTTACGAATCTTTCTTTATTTCAAAATTTTTTTTACGTTTAATTAACTTCTTTTCAAAATCAAGTTGTTTTGTGCAACTTAGTTTATGCAATTTCTAGTGTTGCACCTGCCAGCTGTAGTTGAAAACGAGTTAAATGTGCGATGTTAACACATTCAAAAAGGTTTTTTTTCAAATACTGGTTAATAATTTTTAAAAGTTGGCATATTTTGACTAAAGCTAAAGCCATGTAAAACATTTCTCAGATGGGTTGTTCTAGTTTTTCTTTTCGTTTAGCAAAGATAATACACCATTGTTCAAGTCTAATTAGAATTGTTCTCCAATCAACTCATTAAGTGTATCGTGTTTTGTTCAATTGTATTGACTTAAAAGAATTTCGGTCACTGGACATTAAAAAATGTGTAATATGGAATAACTGGATCACTACTTTGTTTACGAGTATCTTGAGTGATTGAAAGGCACACAGGAGTGTGAGGGGGGGGGGTAGAGCTACTTGTGAATTAATATCATGTTTTTTTAGTTAGCCTCTACTCTATTGTAGTTTTATTTAGAAATCATCTTCTCAATGATTTCTTCCTCTAGTAATCATATACTTAACTGGGTTACAGGTGAGGAGATCAATGTGAGTGAAACAGAAAGACATTTTCTTAGTAGCTTCTCAAAGGTTTTCGAGACATCTCCTTCGTCAGTATCGGACTACGTGCCAGCTGCTATTGCTGATGATAAGAATACACCCATGAATGCTCGTGTTTTCTGAACAAGCCAATCAGTGTTTATGTCTTATAAGATTGGCCAATTGGTGCATTTCTCATAAACTAAGTCTATCAGTACACTTGCTGGCCAACCACGTACTGCAGTATATTTCACCCATGAACAGGTTGTTGATTACTTTTGAATTTATTTTTATAAGGATGAATTTTTTGATTAAATAATGAATAATAAAAGAATTGTATTGCTATATGTTGTTTGCGGCAACTATGAATCATCCAGCATAAACTATTCTGTCTTTCTTGCCTTCTATTATCTAGTAGTTTATATTTTACCACTTGGTAGAGCTTAGCATTATATACTGACTTGTATAACAGCTGAGCAGTAAATTAAGTCAATTGAAAGTTGCTGTTCAATTTTTATTATAAAAATGTTGTTTTTCTATAGTTTTAGTTTTTTGGTTCTATCAACAAAATACCTCTTATGTATGTATTATGCAATATATTATGTACATATTATGATGTGCAATGTATAAATAAATGTATACTAATGTCAGTTTGTTTTTATTTCATCATCTTGATAAATAGAATTTCCATAAGAAAGTTGGACTGCTTGATTGAACAAAAATTTCTACTCACTTATGTTGTCTAAGAAATGTTCAACAATTAATACATTAGTTTGTCCAGACTTTAAAGTGTAAGTCAAACTAGCCAGTGATAAAATAGTAAACCCTATCTAAGAATTTAGCAACCGAAACAATTTAGTTACACTTATTTAATGTTTATTCTAGTGTATAGATATTTGCATATCTTGTATGTAGCATTCTGTTTAAATAACCAAAACATTTCAATAATGAAAAGCTACCCCTTACTGTGTAGAAAAATTGGCCCTATATTATAAATTATTCTATCTCACTATCTCTAAATTGGCTCAGGTAACACATTAAATTCCAAAGTGCTACTGATGAATTCCAAGCATAAATACAAAATAGTCAGTTTGTTTCATTCTAAAGGTTCTAAAGCTTCATCCTTACTAGTTGCCATCTTTTTATAGCTGGTTCCATTTTTATCTAGTTATCTTTGTTTGTGTCATTGGTTGAAGGACCTTCACCTGGGCTAGCTAAACCGTTTTGAACTTTTCCTTCTGTTGCTGGTTGTTCCTCGTCTGGTTCATCTTTGACTGCAGCGGATTTTCCTATAGCCTCAGCACTTTCAGCCAAGTCATTAAGATGTCCAGACTGAGTTAAGAGGTACTGAGGATTTAAAGATCTCTTCTCATACAGGTTTTTCATTGGTACAAGCTCAGTGAGCTTCCCATGATCATTCTGTGTGTAAACAATAAGATCTGAATACACTCTTCCCATAGGGGTGTCTTTGTATGGCAAATCTTTGTCTAAAAAATAAAAGTGAGGAGTTTTCAATGTTATTTGATAAAGACTTAGAATGATAAAAATACAAAATTTTTATTTAATAGATAAAATCATATTTAAATTAGCATAAAACAAAAAGAGAATTCATCTATAAAATTCAGTTGGGTAAAAAATTAAAAAAAATTTTGCTAGTTACTTAACAGTGTTTATTTTAAATTTACCCAATATAATTTGTATCAAGTTCTTGACAATGTTATGTACAGCTACGGCAATGTACATGGCTGAATTAGGAGACGTTTTTATAAACAGAAAGAATCTTATATAAGAATAAGTAGTTCAGATTTAGTATATCGATATATTGTATTAAAGCATACCTAAACTGTTAGGAGAATATAATAGTATTATAGTTATGTTTTAAATATAGATACATGTTTATTATTGCAGACTGAACGAAAAGAGAGTGAATAATAGAAAGTTCTGGGCTTATTATGATAGTCTAAAAAGATAGCTTTTTTGCAATAGCCAAAATCTGCGTGTATCAACCAATAACAACAGAAAAAACATAATGTAGCTAACATGCTATGAAAATACAATTAAAGCTATAATGATTTAACAAAAGCTTTCCAAGCTCACATAATGTCCAAACAATTATAATATATTTTACCTTTCAAAAAACTGATGTCAGATGGTAGAGTGCATTCATCTAATGACATGTTTCCTAAAAGCCTAGGATGACTTTCCCTATTAAAATTTGATAACTTCTGTTCTTGCAAGCTTCTGGAAGCTTCTCTGAGATTTCTTTTACGCCGCAGGTACTGAACTACCATTCCTAAAGCCAAACCTACAATTTATTATATTATGTCATTATGTTTTATTATATATATATATATATATATATATATATATATATATATATATATATATATATATATATATATATATATATATATATACATATTATATATACATATATATACATATATATACATATATATATATACATATATATACATATATATATATATATATATATATATATATATATATATATATATATATATATATATATATATATATATATATATATATATATATATATATATATATATATATATATATATAACTTACATATATGATAGATCTAACTGAAATACCTCACAAAGCTATACATCACCTGTAACACTAACAACTAGAGCTGTTCCCATTAACACAGGAACAAGTTCGGGCCTTTCTGCTGAGAAATGTTCCTCACCAGAATTTAGTTTTGCTGCTCGAATAATTTCTGTTGACTTATTTAAGGCTCTTATTGGTTGAAGAGTCGCAGTGGCTAATGTTTGCCTCCTGATAACTGTTAACACGCACAATGATATATTGACAAGTTCTTCATTATTCATCAGATTTCATTCTCTAAATTTAATCTTAAGTAACGCATAAATATGCAAAGTTGAAATGTAGCAGTTCATAGATTTTGCATTTTTCAAGGAAAGGTAACTAAGTTTGTCTCTGTACTGATCCGATCACCTTATAACATATTGCTCACTTGTAACATAATTAACATATAGCAAGATATTTTGTTGCATAATAATATTATTGATAATTATAGAAAAAATTCACTGCTTTATGCATGCATGTATCAATCTGTTAGAAATGTAATTTGACTGCTAATAAGCTCTTGCAGCTTAATCAGTTAACCATCTTCTTTTATAATTCATGAACTAAAACTTTTCTATTATTTGACAAAACCTAAGCAATTCTACCAAGTCAACCCTGCAGACTCAATGACATGTGCTGCAATCTCGATTGTTAGCTTGAGCTTTTTGTAATCTATATCATAGTTGAGACTGAAACTCCTATTATGAATGCTCACCTGTGTTTCTTGTATACGAGTAACGAGTACCACAAGCTATATCAACTATTATGTGTGTTACAAACACATTAGCCAGATGCAAATAATATTTTCTCCTAAGCATGTTTGAGCTGGTTGCACAATTTGATGTAAACTATAATATATTTTATAACAATTCTCCTTTGAATAACAACAAGCCAAGCAATTTTATCAACAATCCACTCACCTAATTTCATTAATTATTTGTGTTACGGCAAGTCATTGTTGAAACAATCATTCAAATAAGTTATAAATATTTAATTTAGAGGAAGCTTTCTAATATGCAACACAATACAATATGATATAGTAATGGTGTTTTTATTATAGTGAGTAAATATTTATGTATTTAAATGCCTCTTTTGTTGAAATTCTGATATACTATTATGTATTTAAAAATACGACTAAAACTACTGAAAACTCCATGTTATGCATATAGAATGCTTGAAAGAGAGTGTATCAATTGCTAGAATTATGCTACAATGTACTACAGATTGTATGTTTATTAATATCTAATCAATACTCTGTAGAATAAATAGATTGTTGAGAATAATGGAATATTTAAATATCCAGTCAAGTTTTTACTCAAATAGTTGTTATAAGATATTACACAGAATTATGAAAGTACTATTATGGTTTATAAATAATAATTGTTTTATATGTGAGAATGACTGCTTATATACTCATTAGCAAATAAATATCTTTATTATAGCTTTAAGAAGTTAATAGCTTCATATCGAAACATTTCTAGCAAATAATATTTAAAGTCAGCAATCTAGGTAGCAACTCAAGATTACAGCAATATGATAGGAATAATAATAGACAACCTCTATGTAAATAATACACAATACAGTAAAATAAACACAGCAGCACAAACAGGGGAGCACAACTATATGTATGGAAAGCATTGTTATAATTATTATTTCTATAAATGATTATAATTTTGATTGAAAATAAATGATACCAGTCTGTAATATAAAAATAAATATAATATCATGAAGTTAAATATTAAAAGCAATCACACCAGTTGAGAGCAAATAAAAATATAGAACTGAAATATATAAACCACAGATTAGCTTGGAATGCATGAGTATAGATGTGACAAATGTGGCTCAAATTGATTAGATACAATGTAATCAAAATATTTACTGTCAATAGAAAAGACTACCACTGCATCACTAAATCTTGGCAGCTCAAAATATAAAACAGCTCTCTAAATTAATTCAATATCTGATAGCAATTGTTACTTTCTATAAAATTATGAGTATTTTAAGGAGAGGAAGTAGCGTGGTTCCATTTACTATTTTAAGGGAAAATGATAGTTTTATTTTTTTACAACAAAGTTAAAAAATTAACATCAATACAAAAATCACAGGCCAACAGAACCCGACACTGGAACACAGCATTTGATGGAGTATTAGCTTGATTTTAGTTGAAATTATGTGGGCTCCTATATGTATTTGAAATTATTATTTTATATCACTAGTGCCTAATAAGTATAATATTATAAAGCTATAAACAATGCGACAATACCTTCATAATTTAGTATATGGAAGTAAACAAAAGCTGTTTATCTTATTCTTATTAATTTCTCTTAATGTTGGTGTCAAAAATGTAAACATTTCATTGAAAAGCATAATATGAACAGATTGGCCCTTTTATATGAAGTATCCGGTTTCCAACAGTTCATGGGATTAATTTTAGCTAAAGTGAGTAAAATCTCAAGCTTTATAATGTTGAAAAATTGTTAGATTTCAAGACCTTGAAAAGTTTTTGCTTTAATAAAAAGTTGAATTAGCAAAAATTTATGGATAGAAAATCTGTGAATATAAACAACAGCAGCTACCCTATAAAAAGGTTATTGGAGCTCAATAGTATCTTCTACCACCACTAGATCGGCGTTGTGTCACCACTCTACGAGAACGAGTGGTCTTTGGGACATAACTGCTACCACCCAACATTGCTTGTTTGTGGTTAGCAAGAACTCTAGCTCCATCTATTCCTTTATCCTCCATTTCCTAGAAAAAATATATTGAGCTGTATTGAAAACATAATAAAATTTTAGCAGTGTTATTGTTATTGGGAATCCCGAAACCCCTGTGGTGTAATTGAATAGCGCGCCTGCTTGCAAGACGGAGGGTTGTGGTTCGAATCTCGGTAGTGGCAATTATTTTACAGTTATTGAAATAAAAATATATTATTTCACACTTTTTAAAAACCTTGTCAAAAGTTTAAAATCATGTTTTCTTGAGATTCACAAGGTTTCCTCTCCACTTATAAAGCATTAACATATGACATATCTCACATACTGAATTTTCTGTTATCACAAAATTACCATTATATTGTTTTGGTAAAAATAGTCCTCATTCATTTGGAAGTCATAGCCTACAACTAAAGTTGTAGTGAAATAGCATTAAGAATAATTTCAAAGAACTTTTGCCAACGATTATACTCGCATAGCAATAGAAATAAGTAACTTATTATATATTGTATATTGCAAGAGTTGGCATGCTCTAAAAATGAGTTTTATCTTATCATAACTATTAGAGTTCAGGAAAAAAGATGCTATGCATTATATCAAGGCACTGTGAAGGTTCATCAGATTTGCTTAAATAAAACTGGTGCTTATGTTAGATAATCATTTCTAAACTCAGCTCTCATGTAAAGAGATACTCTAAAAAGTCTTAGAATCCCTTGATACTAAATGGGAAGCGTTAAATTTCATGCAAACACTTTCTACCGAGAAATTTTTCAATAAACATTTTTACATTGACGTTTATAAAAACACTTTTTAAGCAAATACAATACGAGACATTAATTATTGTTTTACCACATATTATTTTGAATCAAACCTGTTGAATTAAAGCACGGCGTGCTTTGACACTCATGTAATCATCCAATGAAATTCTCTCATTGTTATTATGATATCTTCCAGGCCGATTGTCAACGGATCCCTGGTACAACATAGATTAGCACACATAAGCTAAGAAATACAGGTTCCAACAGATAAAAGCTGGGTTGTTGGCATTATTCCAATACCCTTAGTAAACCAAAAAGCAGAAACGCTGAGCCAATAGGAAAAAAGAAGTCAAACTCAGGGTTAAAGTCATACTACAGTTGAGAAATGAGCATTACATACAATTAGTATTAGAAATGTGAAAATTGGAAAAGTCAAGTTGACATGCAGTTGTTAAATAAATGGCTGCCTGCTTACTTGAGTTCTGTAGTGAGAATTGCTGCCATCGAAATAGCTGTCTTCAGTGTCAAAGATCTCTTCAGCAGGTGCTTGGATAAACTGGTCAGCATCGTGAACTATGCGACGTTCTGAATGAGTCAGAGCTTCTGATGAGTCATGAGGGCTATGAATAAATCACATTACAAGCAAATAACTACGTAATTGAATTCATGTAGAGGTAGAAATTTTGAAAATAATGATAAATTGGAATAAAATTAACAATTTTAATATGCTTAAATCTGTTTTATTTGTGAAAATATGAATAAAAAAAAGAAATTTTTTGAGTAAGGTAACTGCAGGCATAAACTGAATTTGAAGAAAAAAGCATCAATGATGAGCATTGGATGAGTAATGGCAGACTATAGTCTTTACTCAATACCTGTGTTTCACCCGAATGAACCCTTCATTGCCGTCAGTCAAATTGTCAGCAGACCCACGAAGGGAGCGGTGCTCTGATTTGTACACAGGAATTCTTTTCTCGATCTCTTCATCCTCATATTGCACTTTTCTAGCGGTAGAGCTCATTGGAGTTGTGGTTTCATGCACATTATCGAAAGAGCTTGTTTGTCTCTTACCCTGTTGGCTGAGATATGAGCTGTCATGCCGGTTTTGAAGTCTGAAACGAGACATCAAATTATATTATGAATATAAAGGTTGTGCAACACGTGGTAAAACATCATGTGATATAAAACATCTAATTGACCTTGATACAAGTATTGATTCATACTAAAAATTTTAGACTTTCACCCTATCATTATGGCTGACTAATAACAATACACACACAGACACATTCACACATGCGTGCTTGCGCAAACACACGCACGCACGCACACGCGCACACTCACACGCACACACACACTACAAACACACACACACGCATGCACGCACACACAACTACTGATCATATAGGAAGGGACTTCATAGTAACAGGAGACTCACTTAGACAGCTCTTTCTCTGATCTAGAGAAATATCTTTTTGCATCATCCAGTATCTCACTGACGTTAGTCATCCCCTGTTTGTCAGATCTAGATGAGGTCGGCATGTCTGAGTAATATTCAGACTCATAGTTATCCTGAACACAGAGATGGAAAGCTTACTAATACTGCAAATCTTGAAATACTTTCACCATTCAAACAGCTGAGAGTTTTAGAGAGTAAGAACATTGAACAGCATTGACACAAAAAATTTATTGCTGTGAACAATAGAAATTGTTTGCCATACCTAAACTCTTGAGTTTTAAATACCCGTGATTTCATTCATGAATGAGTAGTGATTCCAAGTTGCAGTTGTTGGAAACTAATCACATTCATTAAAATATGTTTATGTAAACGCTTCAATTAGTTAAAATATTCTACTAAAAAATGTTACAATCCAAGGATACAAAAACATGCTGTAGGCTAGTACCTTATAGCGCTGTTTATCTATGTGATCAAGTTGCCGCATTCCCAACATCCTCTCACGGTCTTCATTGATGTCTCTATCGTGTCTCTGATCTGTAGTTGAGTGATGTCTGACAGGGACATCTACATGATCATATGATCCATGGATAGCAGTCCCATTGTTATGTGTATGGTTATTGGCTGTATCATTGTAACGGGTCTCCTGATTGGTTGTAGTATAAGAGTCAGTGCTTCCGTACAGAAGATCTTCATGAGAGGCTGTCTGCTGCCTGTGCATTTTCTGGTAAAGTCAAATGAATCAGTAAAGGAAAAGTAAAAATTAAGGGAAGCACATTTTTAAAAACGGAAAAAACTACATCAAGAAACTCTCCACTGTGACAAATTTCTATTTAAAATGGCCTCTTCGAAACTAGTATACACTTTTAGCGTATAAATCCAATTCAATAATAATAGTATAAGTCTTACAACATAGTATTTAAAAATATAATATGTTCAACAACTACTCTTTATGCTCGCAATATGCAACACATTTGATCACTAACAATAACCAAACTTTTTATTACAAAACTCACACTTCCAGCAGATGAGTTGCTAGCATATCTGTTTTTGCTACTCTCGAAGCGATCATTGTCATGATCACCATGGCGACTGTTGTCATGACTACCATAGCGATTGTTGTCATGACTACCATAGCGACTGCTTTCATGACCACCATAGCGACTGCTTTCATGAGAGCCATAGCGACTGTTGTCATGACCACCATAGTGACTGTTGTCATGTGTGCTATGTTGGTCGTTAGCAAGATTTCCAACATGAAGACTGTTACTATGACTACTATAATGGTTGCTAGGAGCCACGTCATGGTATTCCGTAGTCTCTGTGTAGGTTGTCTCCCCGTACGGGTGTCTCTCAGGGGAACATGACAAACTTTCTTTGCTGCTGAAATCTAAAAGGGGAAAAACTGAGAGCTTGACAAACCTTTACCAATCATTTCGACTATTGTGAGAGCTCATATTATACTAAACGTGGTAAAAATGTTATGACAAAACAATGAAACAAAAAATTCAGTTGTAAAACCGAGCTAAAATAATAAGCTGTATTAGCATGAAGCATTATAAACAATATTATGTAAGTTTTTGCTTCTTTGAGTTTTTTTAGGCAGCAGCTTACCACCACTACGGCGCATGTCATTTGCCTTCTGCTTTACACCGTGTACTCTTTCCGTGAAAAGCACTTCCTGACCACGAGGCTTCAACTCCCGCCTATAAAAGAGACATAAAACAGCTTAGATGTTGTTGTAAATTTTTACCTGCAGCATTTCTATCAGGAGAAGAAAGTTCATTAGTAAAGATATTGTGAATAAAATCAGCAGAAACATAACATACTTGTAGTGATCTGTATTTGACGGAGAGTTGCTCCTCTTGTACTCTCTCTCATGTCTTTCTACACTTCTTGAGTATAGCGGAGGTGAAAGGTCAATATGCTGACTTCTGATGATCTCACTTCGAGGGTCCTTCAGACTACTTCTCCTGTAAATATAGTCTGATGTAACATGGTCTGGCTTTATGGCAGCATAATGTTACATAACATGATCTGGCTGGGCGGCAGCATAGATGACTCGCCATCAGTCTGTCAGTCACCAATAGAAGATGTGATATTCAATGAAAACCTCTCAGTAATTTATTACACTACCAGACACTAAACTAATTGTGCAGTATGTGATTACTTAATTATTATTGCTGTACAAAATATCTAATATGAAGACAAATATTTACCACTGAATCTAGGAGAAGCTAAATTATTACTTGTAGCTAGTTACGTACCGAAGTTATAACTGGCATTGTAAAAAACATGACTAGCTGTAATGTAACAAATAAGCATTCAAGGAAATATTAGATATAAAACTTAAACATAAATTTAATGTACATTGCACAAAAGCATGGCACAAAAATTCTATGGTATAAACTTGTATGCTGATTATATTTGAAAGAATTATCATTTCACTCTTACGCATGTGCTGCCTTTCTCTTGTTGTCATAGTAGTCTCGTTGATTAGAGGTCATTTCTCTGACAGGTGACGGAGATCGAGATCTGTAAAATAATATCACACAGGAAGTGAGAAAAATTACCGTTTTAAACCGATTATAGCAACTATTCATGACAATTAGCAAAAAAGATACATTTCAAAAGTTTTACTAGTCATTATTCCACTATAGAGTGGCAAGTTATTTTATCATAACCAAAATATATTTTTTAAACAATAATATTCTTTAAAAACTGTTTTTCCAAGAATTAATTTCATAATCTGCAAATATCATTTAACTAAGCAGCAAGATGTGTATTAACAATAAATGTACATTATTGTAAAATACAACTGGCAATTGGCTTGAGCCATGCTGCACAAACAGCAGTCCAGCTATAGCTGTGACTAACATAAATATCCGCAATAATAGTGAAATCACTGAAGCATTTGCTCACCTTCCACCTTCCATTTGATGATACATATACTCTCTGTCTTCTTCAATCCTTTTATTTAGCCTTTGTCCATCAAACATAGAACTACCAAACTCGGGTGGGGGTGACGGAGCTCTCATTTTCTGCTTATAGTATTCTGAGCTTCTTTGACTAAAAAGTTATTGATATAATTGGCTAAACTATTTTATTCTCTGGTATAAATTTAAAAGCAAATAAAACTATAAATTTTCAATTCATTGCTAACAACAGAAGATTAGAAATGCTTTCAGCACATCTTCATATTAAGTGACTGTAGAATTTAATCACGGGGATTTGTGGCTTTCATGCAATGCAATATTATTCGGTGTGTAATACTTTTCTGTTTGCTGTGATTTTATGATTTCCAGTTATCTTATAAAATGACTTCATATTCAGATTAGACCGTTATAGGCCTAATTATTAACTTATGTCGATATACCAATGACCTCTTATATTATAAACTGCATTAATGAAAATGAAAATGTGAAAACTTGTTTTAAACATCTCTTGCATTTGTTGCTCTCTTATGTACTGAGTTAATTATAGTCAGCATGCATTTTTCAATTCAGCAACTATTGTTTTCTGTATACCTGCTAATACATCTAAACAAAGAGAAAATAAAAGTTCTTTCTGCAGGTTTAAGATAGTATGCTGTAATTGTAAATACTAAGATTTTTACCTGCGTATTCTTTCTGGGTCTAAGGAATTCAATGTTAGGCCGTCAAATATATTCTCACTGCGAGAAGAGGTATTCTGAAAAGATGTTTTGGTCACATGATCATGCTTGCCATGATTCACTTGACCTGTGCTCCCACTAGTCATGTAGCCTGTGCCCCCACTAGTCATGTGACCTGTGCCTATACTAGCCATGTGACCTGTGCTCCCACTAGACATGTGACCTGTGTTTCCACTAGCCATGTGACCTGTGCCCCCACTAGCCATGTGACCTGTGCTCCCACTAGCCATGTAGCCTGTGCCCCCACTAGTCATGTGAGCTGTTGCACTTTGACCAGAGCTCTTAGTAGCTGGTTTTCCAAAAACCTTTTCCTTTTCTCTTGGATCCCGGATATAATCTCCAGACAGGAAATGCTTGGCAGCTTCACCACCTGTTAAATTATAACAAATCAAATTACAAGCAATAAAAATACTCAAACAATAAAATTATCATACATTGCATGTGATGAAATTAATTACACAATTGACAGTGTATGAACTTGAAACTAACCGAGGTAACGTGCTTAGCATGCTTGAGGCAAGAGAGAAACATTCGAAGAAAATAATTTCTTCTGAACTGAATAGCCAAGAGATAGGTTTAGTGGCAGCACTTGGCATCGTAAAGTAAGGGCAATCGTAATAAAAAAAATGCTAAAATCCGCCTATTCATGAAAAACTTTGTCTACAAAGAATTACAGCCAATAAACTAAGTGAGCAGGTGTAATACCTAGAATTCCCAGCTCTTCATTTTCACCTTCTCCGGTAACATTCATGAGGGCTGAGAAGATCTTGTAGGTGTCCGTAGCATCTAGTTCATGAGCTACGTGCTGTTGAGGAGGATGACCTTCCCTTGCTGCCTCTTCAGCTCTCACAGCTAATGCTGCCTTGTGTGCTATTAATAGTAGAACACATACTTTCTACAAACTTGAAACGTGTAGCAACCAATACATAAACTCATTAAGCACTTGAAGTTATAGCTATGACATTGTACATGCTCTAATTTGTTGTAATGTTACAGTTTAGTATAACATAGTATAACATAACATAACATAATATAATATGATACAATATAATATTATAGCATAATGTAATGCAAAGTAAGTAAATATATGTTTTAAAATAATATGATTTAGTATTATATTACTGTAATTATTATAGATCCCAATATAAGACTATAATGTAATCATATGTATTACAATTTATATGTAATGTTTTTATTTATTGTTATAAAGTTGCATTAGAAGTATTAGTTAAAACAACAACAAATGCATTAAAGCATGTTTTGAAGCAAAAAAATAACCAAGAAAACAGTTCTTGCATTTTAATTTCTAATAAATATACTTGGAAAGATGGCATGACTTAAAAGTTTTGCTATAGGACTTTTAAGAATTATATAGCTATATTGTATTAATTTATAATACATGTTCAAACCATCAGTCTAATGCAATATAGTATTTCATAAAGATATTTATTACTTATACTAACACTAGGTGCAGTCTACATATTAGGCTACCTGCAACCAGAAACCTGAAAGGAAACAATATACTACATGCTTGTGTTAGTAAATCAACAAAAAATTGAGGAATTGTTTAAAAATAAAGTTTCAAAGACTTGGGTTAAGAGTGCTATAATAAACAGCCAAGCCTAAGTGCTAAGCGGGTAAGGTGGGGACTTTGAGTTTGACCTACCGTTCTTCAGAGACTGGTGCCGAGATTTAGAAGCTAACAAAGTAGTATATAAAATTACATATTACATTCTCAAATGTAGAATAATGAAATAATGTCAAAATTAAACTTGACATATGGCAAAAAATGTGAAATTTCTAACCTCATATATAGATTTTAGTTTCACATTAATCTAACAATGATTTAAAGCTTTTTGAGCAGCCACTATTAAGTAGCATTCCAATCCGTATAGACATAAACTACACTTATTTAAAGACAAATAAACCGGTAGCTTTATTAAAAAAGGAGCAAAAGCATATTCACTTATGCCAAAGCTAGCTAATTTAAATTTGGCTATTGCATTTTTTTGTTTTTTCAAACTCAAAAAAATATTTGTATATTTTAGTTGCGATTACAGAATCTGAAGATATATTGCTATTGACTACCTGTGAGTATTTTCTCATAGAGTCTCCTGGTTTCTTCACATCTCATCAGGTCAATCTCTATAGTCCTGGTGACGGTTACAGAACTCTTTCTCCACAGGTTTCTGTCCACGTCAACTGGAAGAATTCTCTCTGCCGTAACTTTCACTGCTATGGCTGCGATGCCGTTCTCATTGATGCCCAAATCTACGTGCTCCTCAATAGTGTCTAAATCTATCTGACCTGCATATACAATACATTAAATACATGTATATGCTGATTTTAGGTAAAAATGGCACCTGTAAAATTGACACAGGTAAAAATGGCACTGGTAATAATGGCAAAAATGGCAAAGTAGGTGAAAATGGCACACTGATGTTATATTTTCCCAAACACCCATTCCCAAACCCTCCATTCCAAACCCCCAACCCCATCCCCAAACCCTCCATTCCAAACCCCCGACCCCATTCCCAACCCTAATATTGAAAATGTGCCATTTTTACCATTTGTGCCATTTTTACCGGGCACCGTATATGCCAGTATTGGTTGATTCAACCAACTAGACAACCAGCCTTTCAGCCAACCTGCCAGCTAGCTAGAGATCAATAAATAAACAATAATAAAACTGAACTCCACGGAGCAGATAATCGAGGTGAGCTCACCATCATCTGTGACACTCATGCTGTAGTCTCCCACCAAATCTTCTTCATTGTGATCAACATGAATATTCTGTCTTATCCCAGCTTTGATCTCTCTAATCTTCCTTTGACGCTCCATTTCAGCTTCAAATTCTCTCCTTTTTCTTTGAATTTCTTCTAATTCTTTAGAATGAGTTGGAACAAACTTGTAATCTACAATTTATTTCAGTTTTTGAATAATAAATATCCTTTTGCAAATAATAGCTTGTATTTAAATCAATATTTTTTTGCAACAACATAAATGAACAGGGATTCTCACAGTAGCGGGTACCTACTTTAAAGAAAAATGGGTTTTATCTCTCTACTTTTAGATTTTATTTGTTTGGCAGATTATAAGATTTGGTAAAAAAAATCTTTGCTTCTAGTCAACTTCCTAGTACTATAACTACACAAACTCAGTCTTCACCTACCAATTCCTTCTAGAATGCTCTTTTTCACGACCTCACTAGTGGTCTTGCTTGTGATCTCATCTATTATCTCTTTTTCTGTTTTGGGGCGATTCGAATGCCAAGCTTCAGTGATGAGTGATTTATTATCTTTCCCAGTAAAGAAGTTTCCTGTTGTCTGCTCAGTTCGACCCAGAGCTGTTTTAGTCAACTCGGAGAAAGTTTTCTGTCTTTCAGGAGACATGTCCGAATAAATCTCTTGGACTAAAAGTAAAATATTCTAGAATAAATCTAAAGCTATAAAGAAAATATTTTGTGTTTACAGATTTTAAATTATCACAGAGGTAACTAAACTTACTATACTAAAGCTGCTACTCTATAACACTAATGATAAGTTAATAAAACTGTGACCTCTTTCATTACTGCTTTAGAAATTATAATTTTATCTAGCTAGTAGTTTACGTTAATTCTTACTAATAATAAATAAAAGGTCTGTTAAATTCTCACCTTTTTATTTGGCTAGTAGCTGAAACTTCTCTTAAAAAAATAGCATCATTATATTTGTAATAATTTTTTATCTTAACTTGTTAGAAAATCACATTTTTTAAGCGGCAGTAAAATCAGACATCAACTTTAAAGATACATTCTAACTGCGGGTAGACGTGCTGGTAAAGTTTTTAGTGCTTCAGGATGCATATACTTAGATTGGTACATGCAATCTTCAATTTTTTTTCCATTATTTAACAGAATACTATAATCTCTACTTGCAATGCTTTAACCATCTAGGTTACTTTCTTGTTAGCCTACTATGCATAAGTGGAAGGATACGAAGCGTGCCTAATATTACACAATCATAACAAAAAACACAAACAAATATGGCTGGAATATACTTTTACTTACCCACTATTGTACCTGTGATACAAAACAACTTGGCTATCATTACAAAAGAGTAATTTATGTTATATTACACTGTACCGCATACCATTACACTACAAATCTACACCAATCTGACTCTTGTTGCATAAGGCATTACATTACAATCAGCAATTACTATATTACATTGTCAATGATGTCCACAATACATACTTGTTGTCTCCGTAATCTCTTCAACTTCTTTTTGGGGTTTTGGTTTAGGTGCAGTCAAGTGAAAAGGTTCTTGAATGTACCTTACAACCTTTAATCAGAAATATAACATAATATAACATTATTATATGTGAACATATACACTATGCATATAGACATATACACTATACATGTGTAAACATATATCCACTATACAGGTAAACATACACACACACTACAAATTTAAACATATACACTATACAGGTAGACATAACATCATACGGGTAAACATATACACTATACAGACCTTGGTGGTTTTCTTAGTTGTAGTTGTCTCCTCTTCACTTTCACTTTGAGATGGTGATGGAGCTTTTTGTACATGCACCTCCTCAAAATACTGACAGCAAAAGAAATAAATACCTTAACAATCATAGTTATGGGAATGATACAGCATATTTGAAACTTTCAACGTAACAAATAACAGTAGCTGCCATTTGCAAAATTAGCAATATTAGAATTATAGTAAAAATTCTTGAAGAATTTCTCTTACACATGCATGTGATAATTATTTTGCAGTGAGCAATATTGTTTAATCAGTAGTGGTCTAGGGGTTAGAATGTTGGCATAGTAAACACGTAGTCATGGGTTCGAGCCTACAAAGGCCATTGGTGATGTTAAGAATAGTATCCAATCATATAATTGCTCTTGTGCCTCATCTGAACAAGTCCTTAGCCCGCTCTAACAAAATCCCTTTTCATCAGGGGTTTCTCACAGGGATGGTGACTATAAACTTGTGTGAGAATATTGTTCAATCAGTTAAAGGTTTAAATTTAGATTGAAGCTAAATAGAAAACTAATTCTAAGAAACATGGGAAATATTTAAACTAACTACATGTAAGAAAATAATATGGTGGTAGAGGTTACATCAACACACTCACATGTAACATGGAGTGTAGCATGGAGTATGGGAAAGGGTGCCAATTGGGAAGCATTATATAATTAAAAAATGAAACACCAATACCTTGTTACCATCTCGTGTTAACCATGACCGTAGAGTTGTGTTAGCTAGTGACTAAATATATAAATTCATAAGATAAAATCACTGTGTTACTTCTAAACTTGACTAGTGCTATTAAATGCATGAAAGTTCACGATGGACAATTTATTCATGTGAATCTTCCAAGGAATAGAGCTCCTGATATAGTAATATGAGAATAATATGAGAATAATATAAGAATAATATGAGAGTAATATGAGAGTAATATGAGAATAATATGAGAGTAATATAAGAATAATATGAGAGTAATATGAGAGTAATATAAGAGTAATATGAAAGTAATGTAAGAGTAATATAAGAATAATATGAGAGTAATATGAGAGTAAGATGAGAATAATATGAGAGTAATATGAGAGTAATATGAGAGTAATATGAGAGAAATATAAGAATAATATGAGAGTAATATGAGAGTAATATGAGAGTAATATGAAAGTAATATAAGAGTAATATGAGAGTAATATGAGAGTAATATGAGAGTAAGATGAGAGTAAGATGAGAATAATATGAGAGTAATATGAGAATAATATGAGAGTAATATGAGAGTAATATGAAAGTAATATGAGAATAATATGAGAGTAATATGAGAGTAATATGAGAGTAATATAAGAGTAATATGAGAGTAAGATGAGAGTAAGATGAGAATAATATGAGAGTAATATGAGAGTAATATGAAAGTAATATGAGAGTAATATAAGAATAATATGAGAGTAATATGAGAGTAATATGAGAGTAATATGAAAGTAATATAAGAGTAATATGAGAGTAATATGAGAGTAATATGAGAGTAAGATGAGAGTAAGATGAGAATAATATGAGAGTAATATGAGAATAATATGAGAGTAATATGAGAGTAATATGAAAGTAATATGAGAATAATATGAGAGTAATATGAGAGTAATATGAGAGTAATATAAGAGTAATATGAGAGTAAGATGAGAGTAAGATGAGAATAATATGAGAGTAATATGAAAGTAATATGAAAGTAATATGAGAGTAATATGAGAGTAAGATGAGAGTAATATGAGAATAATATGAGAGTAATATGAGAGTAAGATGAAAGTAATATGAGAGTAATATGAGAGTAATATGAGAGTAATATGAGAGTAATATGAGAGTAATATGAGAGTAATATGAGAGTAATATGAGAGTAATATAAGAGTAATATGAGAGTAATATGAGAGTAATATGAGAGTAATATGAGAGTAATATGAGAGAAAGAGACTTTACCTCATCTTCTTCAAATTTACTTTTCTTTTTACTTTTCTTTGATTTCTTAGTTTTTTCTGCAGATTGATTTGGATAGTCGATAACATCTGCAGATTTCACTGGCTAAAAAACAACAAAGAAAATTAAATCTATACTTATATACCATTCCATATCTGTGATTATTATTTACCATTAACTACTAGCACAATATAATAAATACAATATAATATATTAGTTTATACCAACTCAATTTTAAAGAAAGAGGGATGGTATATATTCTATACTCTATACTATATTATAGTAGGACCATCCATTTTCCTCTCAAAATGAGTAGCTGTAAACTTATATCATGACAAAAACTATTAGTTAGAAACAACAGAATAGTGGGACATATAAGCACCTCATGCAGCTAGCAAGGAGCAAGTTGCAAGCAGCAATGTATAGCTTTATTAAAAAAAATTACAAAGCTGATTGAGTAGTTCATCTCTTTAAACCCATGACCACACTAGCTCTGTTTCATAGACCAGGACTAGTGTCATAACAAGACAAAACTTTAACAATGAGCAGATTTACAAAATTGAGTAGAGTGTCAGTATAAACAATTCTATGATATCTCTTTTTGTTCACACAAATGACTAGGTAATCTGTAATTAGAACTTAATTATAAATAAAAATTATGTAATAAAAAACACTAGAATTTTATTATGATGAATTCCTGGGTATTCAACATGTGCAGTAGAACAAACCACAAATATGTGCACACTGAGTGTTGTAAGTGCGTTGCATGTGCTCTTTTGTTGCAGTATTGTGTTGCAGATACCACATTTTTATAATGATTATTAAATTGCTTATTGTATTAGGATAAATTTATAGTTGAAGAAAATAAAAAAAACTAACTGCTTTTACAAAAGTAGCAAATTTTAATACTGATGCAAAGTTAAATAAGTTAACCAACGATTGTGAACATAAGAAATATTTTGAGTGAGAGTGCAGAGTGTCTGCAGAGTTGAGAGGGTAGAGTGTGTGCAGAGGTGAGAGTGCAGAGTGTGTGCGGAGGTGAGAGTGCAGAGTGTGTGCAGAGGTGAGAGTGCAGAGTGTGTGCAGAGGTGAGAGTGCAGAGTGTGTGCAGAGGTGAGAGTGCAGAGTGTGTGCAGAGGTGAGAGTGCAGATATGAGAGTGCAGAGTGTGTGCAGAAGTGAGTGTGTAGAGTGTGTTCCACGCTTGGCACACGGACCAACCTCGGGAGGAGGCAGAGCTGACCCGTACTCTATATGCTGTGGATAAATCAGTGCATCCTGAACAGGAAGGCGCCTTACAAATGTGCCCACAGTATATCTAACTTCTTCAATAGTTAGTCTGCCGGCATGAAACCTGTTCCCTTCCATTACCAGCTTTTCGGGGTAAATTATTTTAGGCTGTGTGAGGAAACCAAAATAATTGATGGATGTGACAATAGCAGGGCATAGACCAAGTGCTTAATTAGAGTTTGTGCAGTTTAGGAAATGATCTAATGTTAGTAGAACGTCAGTGATTACCAGTAGAAACAGGTGAATATGTTTTAAAAAGCTACTCAAGTAGTAAAAAATTGCTGGCTATTGTATTCAAAATTGCTTTTTTGAGAGTCTAGTGATGCAATGAAACTAAAAATCTGACTAGTATTTCAATATTATTGTTTGTATAATTACAAAATATAAAGAGAACAAAAATTTATATTTTCAGAAATATAACAAACAAGTGAGTGCCGTGAGTTCATTGTTAACCAAGCTGCTGTCAATCAAGTATTTTTTGTAGAAGTACAGTTAATATGTTTTAAGATAAGCACGCTAAAGTTTTGAATAAAAACAAGTGAAATAACTTCAGATTTTAAAAAAGTTGTAAGAGACAGGGCAATATGCAGGTGAATGTTGATACGCTAAAGCTGCTGCTAGAAATTGCTTTTAAGAAGAAGCAACCAATGAATATCTACATATGATACACAAACAAACCCCAGGATGCAAACTGCTTAACAAAAGTACCAAAAGAAAGCCAGCACATTTCTGGTAATCAAATTTAAGGTGAGGTAGTTTTTACCTTGACTATGTTTATGTTAATATACTCTGATATCTATGTAATAAATGGTAGAATTACAAAACTCTGAGTATATAAAACTGTGAGTGATTGGCTGGCATGGAAATTCGACTCAGCAGTGGTTAACAGTAACACTCATAGTTAGAAAGTTAGAAAGAGTAATAGTTATATACAATTTCTGTTAGGACAGTAGTTAGTATAATAGTTAGCCAAATAATTAGTATAATGTATACAATAAGAAATTGTGAGTAACGTTGTTATAAAGTAGTAGTGTGAGGGCTATTTAAAAAACGTTGGTTAAAGGCATAAGAAAACAGATAGCATATTGATAGACAAATTATATCAACACAACCTATTAATGTGTTTCTAGTAACACTGTGTGATAGGCAGTGTTATAGCAACGCATTATATTTAGCAAAGTTATTGACAGGCATAACCTAAGAATCTGTGGGTTTCCGTAGACCGCCCCTACCTGCAAGTCAATCTTTGAATGATGTTTCACAGGCTGAGCTGGTATTTCACTGCTGACAAAGTTGATTCTAGTTTTGTGCAGATCCTGCCTTGGAGCCGGTTTAGGGGTGGGGGCAGGCGGGTCTTCTACTTGAATCACTCCACACTTAAATGTCTCCTTAGACTAAAACAAATATAATTAGTATTTGAAGCTCCTACTAGGAACTTTAAGCTACAAGTAGATTAGATAACAGCTATTGAGTTAGAGATAGAAAGTAAAAGCAATCCGGAAGTTATATAATCTGTTTGTAGTGAGATACTAAAAGAGTATATTAGAGTAAAGGTAGATGATTTGATTTACTTGCAGCTAAAAACTTAATTTGTGAACATAAACATTAACTTCTAAAGACAAATTAGACTATGGGCTTTATGTGGCTAAAATATTATAGTAGTCTGCATCTTCCAAGCGTTAATCGAATGCCAAAAACATTGCTACACCACACCTACTAGCTATAAGAAGAGGAACACACCTGAGGAGGTAAATCGTTCTGTTGGAAAACTTTGTTGACATAAGTCTCATCTCTCACAGCTGGGTTAGAAAAGGAGTGAGTTGTATGGCCAGTTGTGCGACCAGTTGTGTGGCCAGTTGTGTGACCAGTTGTGTGACCAGTTGTGACTTGTGCTTGAGGAACATGTGACTGCTGATTGGTTACTTGCTCTTTCTTTACTACAGTTGACACCTAAAATACATCGGAATAAGCCTCAGAGCTACAGTAAAAGTCTCAAATACAACAGGCAATATACATAATTATATTATTAGTATTGCAATGTGCACATGTCAACCTGACTGAATGTATAAGTGTGTAATGTTCTATGCTCTTCTACAAAAACGCCTTTTTTTAAAAGACAACCTAATTCAAGTGCCTAAAAGTTAAGAAATTATTACACTCCTGCATGTAACAGAAAGTGAAGTGTGATGGATAACAAGAATGTTGCTTAAAAAGTAAGTCATCACATAATGAATTTATTTGTTATGATTTCCCATGATAAGCGACGGTTGTTACGTTTTTTTCCAGAACATTCTCTCCAAAGAGAGCAACAGAGCCAAATCAACATTAGGTTAATTTTAAATATTTTGGCATTCTATTAGTTTTAAATATTTTTTCACCAGATATTACTGTTTATATGCCATTACTAGCTTGATATAAATATATAAAAAACTATGAAATTCAAAATAATAAAGTTTTAATAAGAATATTCTGTTGTAGAAGTCATATTCAATTCTATTGTTTGCTATAAATTTTAATGAGATATAGCAATCAACCTATAGTGAAATAATTATTTTCTCAAAATTTACATATGTATAATTTAAAATTTTTATAACAAAAAAAACAATAATAAATATAATTATGTTTATCAGCAATCGAGTAAATAGATTTTGGAGTTGTCAACTACTTCTATTGTTACTAAATATAAAGATCACAATAGTTAATAGGTTACTTATGCCCATCTGCTGCAGATAACCACTTATGCATCTTCAAAATTTTAATTTTTCGCTAATTTCAGATTTTGAAGAGAGCCTGTATCAAACTTGAAGAAAGGCTGTGTTAAATAACTTATCCCATATAATAATTATGAAGATCAGTTGTGCATGTTAGCAGCAGGTAAAAACTGCTCATGTGCAGTATATGGCTAATATTTTACCTGCAAAGGCCTGGCTGCACTCTCCTGTTTAGATGCATAGCTGTGCCCATTTGTACTGGACTTCTCTCTGGTCAATGTCTGTATTGTGTGTATCTGCAATCAGAGAGTAATGTTATACTTCATGTAAATAAGAATAATATTATGTAAATATTATTTATATAAGATACACACTTTATTCAGTGCATAACATGCCAGACATTGTAAGCAATGTACTGTGCACAATAAAAAAAAGTATTGAGAAAAAATTGCACAAGTAATTTCAATGAAACTGAAATTTATGACAGAGCAATACCAGTTTGACTATAAAATTACATGTTTTATTGTAGACACTCACTCAAAAAAATTAAAAAACTCGGTACAACACCAATATATAAGTAGTTATATGTTAGCATTGCATTTAACTACATACGTCAAATTCCACATAGTCACTTTCTCAAATAGTATTACATTCCATACAATACACGGTGTAGTATACATTTACAGAGTTTAGTCTCTTTAGTAGTTATATAACTCTAATATATTATAACTGCCTATACACAATAATACATAACTAATATGTTTCACATTGCACTGCTTTCTCCAATGATATTATACTTCATATCAATACATAGTTTAGTATACATAGTTTGATCTGTTAAGGAAAGCTTCAGTAACTTAACTACTGAACTTTAGTCTACCTTGCCAGGAGTTCTCTGTAGCGTATCTCTACTCACTGACCGCTGCCGGTTCGAGTCCCGACCCAAAGACATAGTACGACTAGCCCTATCAGGAACATTGTCTGGCTCATCTTGTATGAACACAGAAATCCTTTCTGGAGTGTGCGGCTCTTGGACCACAATCCTCTGCGGCTCACTTCCTAAGGAGAAGACAACTCTTAACAGTAACTGTATGCTGTACAATTCAAGACCTACTGTCAATGTAATAGCATAAGTAGTGATCGGTTTGTATTTTTACTAACAATTATAGTCAAATGAAACTTTTGTAACTTGAGACTTAACAGATCATTACATGTCAAAACATAATGATATTTTAGCTTGTCAGCATGAAATGTATAAAAAACATAAATGAAATCATAGTTGACTGATCCATCATAACAAAAAATATTGAATAAGCAAACACAGAAATGCCTTGGAAATGTTTAAATTACATATTTATGAATGTTACACAGTATGCGCTAGTGATAGATTAACCTCAATAGCTTAGAATTCTAAAACAAACCAAATTATGTATAGAAGTTAATGGTAAGTTAGAATTTGAGTAGACTGAAGCCAAAATATCTGGCAACTATAAACAGTCTTGTTATCATATACCTTACAATGTATTACCCTAATTACATTTTTATGGATCTAGAACAGGCTACCTTAGCAACACAAAAACTGGTGACAAATGTTGCTAGGCAACCTAATTGCAAACACTTAAAACTTACAAACTAGCTTTGTCGGTCATCTGTAGCGAATAAAGTGCATAACAGAACTATATAGCTACTTAAAAATTGTTAGCATAGTTTTACTTCCTTTAAATACACCTGTTGCACTAACCTTGTGTATTATAAAACATTACGACTCAAACCAAAAACTTGAAATAAATAACTAAATTAACAAACCAAGTACAATGACTAATTTAATGATTGGTGATTCACCACTGGAGTACAATATTATAAAAACATAATGAACCACTTACTGAATGACTCGTTTATTTGACAAACCACCTACAAACTGGACCACCTAAAACTGGACCACCTACAACTAGATCACATACAAACTGGACCAACTACAAACTGGACCACCTACAACTAGATCAAATACAAACTGGGCCAACTACAAACTGGAACACCTACTAGCTGGGCTGCCATCTTGTCGGCTCATCATACGTCTCACTGTCTTCTTCACCATGGAGTTTTTGTTCTGCCTCCGGGGCAGTGAAGTTGATCTAATCATAGTGGCATCTTGATGATAACTTTCATCACTTGAGCTGGCATAACCATTCTGTAAAGAGTGCATAAATAGATAACTTCAGAATTTATATTGGAGATTCCTGCATAGCCATTTTAAAGCCACACCATCTAGCATTTAAAAAAAGTGAAAAATGAAGTTGTTTGACAATATGTATAAACAACATGATATACTAGAGCAGTTTAAGTATCGAAAGACTAAATAAAATGGCAGCTGCTTTGACTATAAAAAGATCCACTAAGAGACAAACTTGAAACTTAACTAGCTGACTTGAAGCCAATCAGTTTACAGGAACGTTGTGCTACACAAGTACCTAGTCAGACATTTAAAAGAAGATTTGATTTTCACAGCTTTCTCCAAAAATAAGAAGGTTCTAAAAAATTATTTATGTACCAATTGCATATGCTATACGATTTTGTTTGTTGCCAGTACACACCCTAGGTACACTAGATCCTTTCTTCACTATTCTAAGAGAATGAGTGCTTCCACCGTAATCAGACAGAGCACCACCGTGATGTGACCTTGACCTTCTCGACACAGGGACTCCGTAATCTGATTGGCTGGACCTATACACAGTTCTACAAAAGAGATTACATGGTTACCTGACAATATAACTGTTAACTAATGTCATACCACTAGAACTGGGCCAACTCTTTTACAATATGATATGCTATTACTTACTGTTTTAACATGAAAAAGTTTAGTTTAGACATAATTTTCATCACTCATACATATTTGATAGTAGTTTATGAATGAAGTATATGAACATAGATGAACATCAGCATAATTTAGCATAAAGCACATGCTTGTGTGGTGAATACTTATCTGTAGTGATGCATACTAACTGAGTAAACTACTGCTTGGTAGAAAATTATACATAAGTTATATCAATATGATTTTTCAATCAACTAAGGCAATATAAATGTGAGTGAAGCTATATCCATATGACTCATCACTCTACTCCATCTATATCAACGAGATTCAACTTTGACAACACTAATGCAGCATAGCTATCACTTTGGACAAACTAGATACATACATACTTTATATAAACTTATCAGCTTGATAGACTTTTACCTGGTATTTGCAGGTCCATGGTGGTCAGTGTAACTAGAAGTGTGAACAGGTCTTCTTAAGCTACTTTTTGGCTGAGGAACCTCATTTGGACCGAAGTATTGCCACTCTCCTGCAGTATCTGATCTCATTGTTGAATAGCGAGAGTTTCTACGCGTCCCCCCATAGTCACTCATAGTACCGTATCCATTATAACTCTGAAATACATTTGATTGAATGAGACTAGTCTTACTATAAAATACATGCCAAAAGTTAAGAGAGTTTGAATTCTAGTTATATCATGGTTGTAGCATGGAACGGAGAAACCTTTTTCACCAATAAAAGATCTAAAACAGCAGTTCAAAATCTTAAAACAACAGTTGAATAAAATGTCCTTAGATCCATCAATAATGATAAAAAGAAACTTTTATTAAAGAAAAAAAACTTAAAATAGCACATGTCAGAAAAAAGATTTGTGTAAATGCAAGCCTACCCTTTCAGGAGAAGCGGAAAAATGGGAAGAGCGGGATCGTCTCGTAGTTGTCCCATTATAGTCAGATCTGGAACTAGGAGGTAGACTGGAATGATGGTGGTGATCTGCATAAGAGGAAGGTCCAAAACCATTGGGTACTCCTGTACTATATTTCTGAAAACAGCACAAAAATTGCAATGTCAAGATTTCATTTCAAAGAAGACCAGTCTTTGTAGGAAATCACTAAATGAGTTGAATCAAACTGATTGTATAGAAATTGGTATAAGTCATCTAGAATTTCATCAATCAAGTAATGGATGACCCTTAACAACCCACTAACTATTATATATACAACTTTTTGTATGCAGCTCAACTAAGATGGACAGCATATTATATGTGAGAAAAAATTAATCTCTAGAGATTATATAAACTAAATACAGGCTGTGAGTAGAAGGCTGGAATCTATCAATGGCATTGTCTTGTAGTAGAGATAAAACAATATTTGATTGTGAAATAAAAACCAAAATAAACAAATTAATCACATAACACAGTTTTTAACTAACATCTAAGTTGCTAATACTGAAGTCACAATTAAAAATGATGAAGATAGATGAATAGTTCTCTATTTACATTCTAGGCTAGATAAATAATACACAACATTTGACGAACTAAATCAACTCTAACAGCCAGACTCACATTTAGGTGCTTTCTTTTGAGTTTAAAATGTAGTTCAGCCATTATGTTGTCACACCACACATGCTCAGCTATTCAAGTTTTATTTCTAAGTCCTTCTATCTAATAGTCCAGTGCTCAAACTGGCTCCAATTTCAACAACAAAAGTTAGCTAACAAAGTAATTAACTTCTTAACCAAGCAGAGTGGCAATTCTTTTCGCATCACAATGGATTTAAACAAATTATTACAATGAAAATAAAGAGGCATTTGTGTGCATTTATTTTTGTTGCAAATTTTAGTGAGCTCTAAAATTAACTAGTCTGCAGTGTTACTATAATATTATATTAGACATTAATGTTGCAAAAGTATCAATGATAGAGATAGAAAATTTTTTCTAGTACATTCCCCAAAAAACATAAAATTATAGTGTATGAAATCACAAAAAGACATTCGGGTCACCCTTTATAAAATTTATAACATTTTTTTGCGTTGCAATTTGAAGTTTAATAGGCCAAAAGATTACACTTTATGTGAGGCTTGTGGTTTAATTGTATTATTTTAGGAGTTGCGATTTTGTTGCTGTAGCAGTCCCAGTATATATATGCTATAGTTACAGTCCACAAGTAAAACCTAGCTATAACTTTAAGTGAAAATAAAAGAGTTTCTGCACACAGCACCCTTCCACAACCTTATCTCAGGTAATAATTACAGGCCATGATTATGACAATTAACAGAAAATAGTCTGAATAATTTCAACAAATAAAAATACTGTGTTGTTTATTATATTATATAAAAAAGTAATAGAGACTTATTCATAATTATCAAACTCTTTCAATTTTAGATGCAAGAAAACGTATACATGTATTTCTGTTTTCAACTTTATGCAGTGTAGGAGAAAAATTGATACTGAATCTACACATGAATAAGATGTCAATTTACCTTTTTACAAAATACCTTTTTGTGCCTTTAAAATATTATAAAACAAGCAACATGTTCTTTGTATTATAGGTCAAAGGCTTTGATTGGAAAACAAAAGAAAGAATGCAGTACATGTATATACTAAACATCATAACTATACTCCCACGCAATATAAATTATCCTAATAACATGCAGCTTTAGACATTGCTTAAAACAAAATATTCAGTTTGAAAAAACCTCCAGCTTGAAGTTTAGCAGCATTTTCTAGAATCTAGAGCCCATCAATTAAAGCATTTAGAGCAAGAATAAGCTGTCTTCAACCAACCAGCTCACTAGCGAGTATATATATATATAAAATAGGCACACATCTAAAAATAGTGCCCTAAGTTTTTTTCAATTCAAGAAACCCATATTAGGTTTAGATAAGACTGAGAGCAGTACAATATGAGAAACAGAAGAGTGAAAGTGAAGCTTACCCTCGACAGTATTCTACGTCTGCACGAACCACCGGACATTATAAGCCGAACTAGTTATAGTTGTAAGAACTCTATTCTCTCACAGAATCCCTGTCATTGACTAACTACACTATGTATGGGAACATCTCTATGAATACTAATCACTTATTTTTGTACGGCTAACCCTTTGTATGTAAAACTGATTTCCTGTTTCCTTCAATACCTCTGGAAAAATTATGTAGCCAGTTCTGGATGATAACTCCAAAATAAATTTACCAAATATAAAATTTAGCTGACTCGCACGCAACAAATGAAGTGAGAATTTATGAGTAATAATTATTAGTAATAAAGAGTAGATATATTTTAGCTACTGGCTACGCCAAGTCAAGTGTAGGCTGCAGAATACTAGGCAAGAATAAAGGGTACGAGTGGATTGGCTGACATTGGATACAATGTACACAAGACTGAGTATTTGAATAAGAAATATCTGACCAACTTGTAAAACTTTGACATATCTTACAATACACCATAGAAGCAGAGTAGTATGTTTTTATTAACTACAGTATGTTTAAACATTACAGCATATTGCATGCAGTTACATACTATAGCATAAGCAAGTGATGCATTCCATTACTATATTAATTGCAGCATAATAGAGTGCAATAACCACTATAAAGAATAACTACTGTGCAAATCAATTTTTTATTATACATCTATAGTAATAAGATGGATGTAACCTTAAAGTTTCCATTTATAAAAAAGAGCACACCAAGAATATATTTATGAAAAAATTGTATATTAGGTATACACATTTGCACTTCATGCATTGTAATATAAATTCCTTATTTTGAGGATAGCACCATGTTAGATTTTCACAACTTTAGCTTTTGATAGTCTCAAATTTAGAAAAATTCTCTAAATATACACAAAACAAAGCAGAAACCTACCCTTGTATACTGTGAACTGCTGACCCCTGTATCATTTAGCGGCAGCCCGTATTTGAGCAGCACCATTGCTACTTACTATCACTTTTATTATCCACACTGCATATACTTTACACCACAGAAAGCGTAAGTCCACTAACTAATACTGCCTTTCAACACTGGGACCTGCCCTCCAAAAATATTGTCACTCTTGACTACAGCAAAGATATCTACTGCTTATTTGTAATATAATATGAAGAGATCATGTTGACAGGTAATTGTAGAGATGGCATGCCTTTGTGCCATGTAAGAGGTTGCGTGGTGATTAGTGATATGAGTGATCCAACTCATTAATTTCTCATGGTTACGCAGTTAGAAACCAAATCAATGAATGTGGATTTTACACTTGAGTTGCTATGTTTTATATATTTGTTTTCAAAGATACACAACATAGCCCTAATGGTTCCGATTACACAGTGTAAGTTATGCAAAATTTGCTAACCAACTTACACTGCTCTTCAGCTAAACAAACTATTAGTCTGTAAAAATATTCTTTACACAAAACAGGTAACACAATTGAATGCCATTAACAAAACAACCACGCAGTCTGAATGGAAGATACATATCAAACTTGGCTGCAATCCTTCAATACATGTCAATGCAACAAAGTTTGGGGGGAGGTGGGGTAATGCCTCAACCACTACAACTTGAGTAAAATAAACTTGCTTACAATTGTATCATTAGGTAACTCATATTACTGAGTGGTTTCCAAAGTAAAACTAACTTGATTACTAATATATTTTCTGTTATCTATCCAAACTGCATTATACAGCATTTAGCAGTCATTTTCATGGTAATACTTTTCTTTCACTGGTAAAGTGCAGCAAAATACTGTTTCCTCCCCAGCAAAAGCATTACTTAGTTTTACAAACATGAGGAGTTCACAAATTTTAAGCCTGGAGTTTTCACTTAATTGAGATGATATTAAAGTTTAGTCTAACAAGTTATACAGGGATAGAACATTTGTAATCACAGGAAAAAGCTGTTTTAGATATTGGTTAGGTGAGCAGATAAAGCCCAAGAATAGCAGTATTGAGAGTTGCATTCTCCTAATAAAGCATCACAACAGAGGTGGGACAACTCTATTATTACCTGAACAGACTCTTTTTTGAAGTCAACATCTTGGTATTTCCCTCTATTAGACCTACAAATATAATAAGCATTCAATTTGGTAGAACAAAACAAAATGGACAGCATATGAAAGCAACACAATACAGATTGATTGTAATTCAACATGGCTTTTTTCTTCACCCCCCAACAACACTATAACATTGAAGCAAATTGAGTTCTACATCATTATAGTGCAAACGTACCCAGAAATAAATAAGTTATCAAACACTATTGTAAAATTGAAATCTTGAAAAACACTTGAAAAAAATTAATCTAAGCAAGCATCATCATTATTTTCACTCAATAAAATAATATGTCTATTCATGTACTGCTTCACTAAATACTGTACTGAGTATACATTCGAACTCTGTTAGATTTTTTTCCAGATTGTTGCAAATGATTTTTTGGCATTTTAAATAAGTGTAAATATGTAGTTATCATAGCCGGTCACACAGGAATGCTGTAAATGAAGTTGTTTTAGAAAGTTGTGTACACTTTATTGCAAAAGAATGTTTCAAGTCTTCAAGCAAGTAAGAGTTTTATAGTTAGTAATATTACCAATTAACTCGAAAATTTTAGTCACATGTCACATGTTTTGACAACAATACATTGCAAAATATAGCTCTATAAGCAAAAATCTTGTTATTGAAATAGTGATCAAATGGAAAAAGCTAATAATTAAAATTATTAATTATAATTAAAAAATAAATAAAAAAAACTCACGAGGTTTATAGTTGCCACTCCTGTAAGAAAACCCATGATGGAAGGGTTTTGTTTTTGTTAAATCGGGTTGAAGACTTATTCAGATAAGGCACAGGAGCAATTATGACTGGATGCTTTTTCTAATATCACCAATGGCCTTTGCTGGGGTTTGAACACATGACCTCGTGCTTACTAAGCAAATGATCTAATTCCTAGACCACTGCTACTTGAAAAATAAATAATTACCCACTAAATGCACTCATTTTCAACATTATATGAAAAAAACTAAAAAATAGAAAGCAAACCTGTTTAGTGATGAGAACTTTGACACATCCGAAGCAGTTGGTTTATCAATAAGGGGAGGTAAGATGGCCGACATGTAAACTTCTTTTACTCTGATTGGCTGGCTGTATTGCTTGACCTCTTGTGCTGAGACATGTCTAGCAGTATTGAAATTAAAACTAGAAGCAGTGGAAGTTGTTGAAGACGATTTCTCTGAAGATGACATGATTCTAGCCGGTTTCACTTTTGAAATTTGTTTCTGGAAAATCAATGGCTGATAATCCTGTTCTTCAGATGCAGGTTTTGAGGCATCTAAACTGACATGTGTATAAGGTGTTTGTGGTGTGTCACCATGTGAGTGACTGCTGTGAGCAGGTGCACTGTCACCCTGCAGACTAGTGTATTCTACTGTACATAAAGTATGACTTTGTGAAACATCTGGCATGTCAATTAGTTTCCTGACCATGTTAGTAGGCTTTCTTCTTTTGCCATCAATCTAAATGTATCGAGTTAATAAATATACCTAATAATTACACATTAATGCAAACATCACATAGAGTTTCGTGGAAGTATATTTTACAAAAACAGCCTTTCTAACAAAAAGAGGCTGCAAAATTTAAACATCATAAGAAAAATAATCTCACAAAACGAAAGAATTTAATTGGTTGAGATTACAATTTCCTAGTTTATAACATTAAAAGATGCACACCACAATTGCTTAGAGCAACACAAATTTTTTGTACAATTTGCAGTACAATAACAAACATGCAAGCACAGCATAATGTAAAATGTTAAAAACCTGATGAACATAAATGGAGTCCTGAGCCTAAAACAGCAACCTACTGCATAAAACACAATTACCTCTTCACTAGTATCTGTGTTGCTAGAGTTGTCTTTCCTTACGAACCGCTTCTTAGCATCAGTTTGCATCGCCTTATGAATTATGTGCTGAGGCTCCGTTGCCATTACTTCTATTTTATTCACACCACTTTGACTGTCCATCTGATATCCTTTCATCTGTTCGTCACTTTGTCTCCCACTGTCTGAGTCACTGTCTGAGTCACTGTCAGTACTACTGTTGAAACTACTGTCACTTTCGCCTTGACTAAGGTCATGGCCAGATCCAACAGTGCTCACTTGATCACCACTGATACGTCTATTTGCTGAATAAATTGAACAAGTTGGAATAAAACATAAAAATATAATACTGAACCGTTGTATATTATGATGATGAATAAACCTTAGTAAAAGTGTTACAGACTACAGAAATAACACTTTCAGAGGCAAGTAAGATTTTGAATTTTGGGATGATGAAGAGGTCAAATATGTTTTTGGATGAAAATTTGATTTCACACTTAAAATAATAAAACTATATCATCAGACTGAAATGTATTTTTTTAATTTAAAAAATTTACCATTTAACATAAACTTAATTCATTTTTTGAGAGGTAAATACTAATATTTAAAGCCAGATAATGCATTCTTATTCGGAATATAATTATTTACAACAAATGAATTGCCATGTGACCATAACATACAATCTTTTGAAGTACATAATGCTTTTATTTTAACTGCAGAAGAAACTAATTGTCATGCATGGTTAACTAGTTTTATAAAAAAAAGAAAGCATATTACATAGGTCGCCAAAAATGCTATATTGACAGTAAGATAGAGTTCCGAAATGAGTGTCAAGGGAAGATAAATGACATTATAATTGTTGCCTAACAAACCATAGAAATACTAAACTAAATGATGAAACTGAAGGGACCATGTTTATGTTAGCAATCTAGCAGAATAAGTCTATGAATAGGTTTTACAACAGTCTGAGTCCTGGACACCTTTACTTTCAATAACTTACAATCTCCCCGCTGCTGTGAATCCAGCATCTCCTGTGATTGGCTGAGAGGATTTTCTACTCGCTCACTAAAACTGCTTATTACTTCTTTCTCTACTTCCTGTAAAACCTGCAAGAAGTAAAGTTTAAAATTAAATTAGGGTATACAAGGAAGAAGAAAAAGCTACATATACAGGACATTAAACCTTGATCATGTGTTTCAGGACAGGCAAGTATACATCTAAATTGTAAAATTTCCCAATTTAGAAATTTATTGCATAAAAAATAAAAATTTTATCAACTCAGTTAGCTATATATAATAACTCCAAAAAGGTTAACCTCCAAAAACCATAGATGAATTACCCAAGTAGTTTGGCTAGGACTGCTATTTCCAGAGGACACGAGCTCATCTGTGGCTATCTGTGAAATCACATGGTTTAGCTTGACAATGATTTCATCAAAAACAACTTCTTCGTTTACTACGAGCAAACCTTGACCTTCAATGAGAAAATCACTCCAACTTCTGTAAATTTACATTTTGTTTTGCAAGAGAATAGTTTAAAATAAAAAACAATGCATGCTTTATTATTCTTTAGGAATATGTAAATAAACTATTAGAGTAAGTTATAAAAAAAGTTTGGCAAGTCTAAGTAAAAAATGATCATAACAATTTTTGCACATTGAATTATTATAAAAATGTAGTTTTGAGACAGAGGTGAGTTTTAAGCATCACCAATTATTATTCCCACTTCACGAAAATCTGAACAGCAGTTTCACCAGTAGGAAGAAGAGATACTTTCTCTCAACTTTCAGCTCACCTCTTAATTCCCTCATGACGGACCAGCAAATAATCTTCAGCCTGGAGTCGTCTCGCAACTTATCAACACAATTCTAAACAAACAGTAAAACAGCTCAAATAGAAATTGAGATGAAAAAAAAGTTGGGAAACTGTACTTGAACAACAGTAACATTGAAACTAGTAAGTTGCCAAAGACAGTATGATTATCTTATAAATTATTTTATTGTAAAAAATTTGATTTCTTCTAAATGGATTTTTTTTACACACAGATCAGTGAAAATCTTTGAAGGAAAATAGTTCCTGTTGCAAATATATAATCTCTTCTCAATTGCAGGCTTCTGGAAAATTCCTTGGTTTCTGCGCTACTTCAAATGACAAGATATGTGCAATAATAATGGCTAAAGAAAGTTTTAGTTTAAAAATAGCTCCCATAACGGAAAATTGAAAAATATTCAAAACCAAAACCAAAGGTTTCATTATACGCTGTCCGTGATTATTTAACTATTAAACCACTCTATTTGCACATCATGGCTACTAGTCAATGACTGACAGGAAGAAATAACACAAACTGAAAGTGCAGACGTCTATATAGAAAGCTATGACTCACCTTTGACCCCAGAGCATCTTTCACTTTCTGAATCCAGCGATTCTGAATGCTCACTTGATTTGGAGTTGCCCAGCCCATGCTTGACCTAGACATTGCAGAAGATGGTTGGTTGTGTGATGTATCTACAAACAGCTGTTCTTGTTTATGCGCTGTCATATTACTCTGCTGTGAGGAAGAATTCACTTGTCTTTGCACCTGGTTGTCTAGAGCTGCTTGTGATGATTCATCATTTACTTTAGCGGTTACGGCAGCTTTAAGAGAAGTTTCAGATGAATTGATGGATGACATCCCCCTTGAGGCAGGTTCAACTAATCCATCAACATTGCTAGAATCTGGCAGCTGTAGAACAGCATTTTCTTGTACCTTTTCTGGCAGTAAAGCAGGTTTAGATGATGAGACGAAAACTGGGCTAGATGCGGCGATCGTTGAGTTGACAAATTTCTCTGAAGGTTCAGAAGTTTCATCTGAAATGTTTTCTTTTGAGAGTAACGGAGAAGAGCTGTGAGTAACGGTAACTTCAGCCGAAGTAGATGTAGTAAATGGTGAACCAGGCACTACAGGTAACTGATTATCAATAGAAGCTTCATCAGGCATTAGCTTACAGCCTGCAGATAGTTGAGTTTCATCACCCATTATTAGGCTGATAGAAAAGTTGGGCTCTCTGCTTCTTTCTATCTAAAATGCACAACTATTCAAATTCCCTTCATGATTAGCACTGCAAACTACAAACTATCAGAGGTGTGTTTTAAAGCCATATTAATCTGTTATGTAAAGAAATATAGTAGTACAATAGATTAAGTATGGAAGCAAGAAAAAAGAATGAGAGGCTCTTTGTTTGCTCTGCTTCTACATAGAATGCATAGAAATGCAACATAGAATGCATAGAAATGCAATTGTATAGTGAGGAGTGGATACAGTTGAAGCTAAATATTGATTAGCATAAGAATAATGGGTAATTTATAAACCGAAAGATGTACCTTTGATCTTTCACCTGGTAAAAGTATTCTACTAGAAAACCTCTTTGCTTTTTCTGGCATTCTTTTCACAGGGGAGGCTTTTGGTGTCATCTACAAATCAAATGGAGTTGTTGCTAAATATTAGAGATTTATATTCTTGTTTATGCAATTCTGACATTGCTATAAAAGATTTGACATTTTTTGTTTGAAAGAAAAATCTTTTAGTATAATTTCTAGCTAAATAATGTTTTTAGAATTTCAGTGGGTGTTTATTTACAATATTATATACATTATAATATTTATATATGATATTTTATAATTTATTATAAGTTGTTTTGTATTATTAATATATGCATATATGGGTGTGTGTGATAGTTATAATTTAATATAATATATTAATTGTGAGCGAGTCATCCATGTAATGAAAAGACGACTCTAAAATCATACAAAATGAATGAGCAGGTATCTGTTCAAAATTAATTTGAGTTTTTGGCTAAACAACAATTCTACTGAACTGTTATCTGTAGTCAATCAATGTACACAACACATATAGATGTATTGTTAGGAAAATATCAGATTTATCTTAGCTTTGAATGGAGACACAACTGCATATACATATTATGTAGGTGTACATGTATCATTGTACACAAGTCATATTCCCATATAAGACGATGTGATGTGTAATTTGAGCTTCAAAATAAAATATTATGTGCTGATAAAAATCACATATTTACTAGAGGCATGGTTGTGTGTTACTGTTACTGTACTATCTTCAAAATCGTAGAATGTGCTCTAATAATAGTACAGCATATAATAATAGGTTTATATGTAAGATTCACTGAATTATACAAAGATATAAAATGTAGAAGCTGTGAGGCAAATGCAGCTATAAATATCACTGAAAGTAAAACGCTATTATATATAATTTGTTTAATGTTGTAAATTTTACTGTTTTAGTTTTAACTATAACAGCCAACTCAATGTAAATGTTTTACATTTAATTTTTTTCTAAACTATACCAGGCAATTTTAAAAGCAACTTTTATAAAATTATTACCAGCAAATGATGCACTGAAACTGTTGATAATTTCCTACAGAACAACAGCGGGCCCTAAATTTTATAGAATAAATGTATTTTATCAATGATAAAGACGTACTATGCTGATTATGGCAGGTGATCTCACCAATAGTTTAAATAAAGTGAAACTACTGTAATGATGACATCAATAACTCACCAAATGAGAAATCCTGGCTTCTTGCATCATAGCCTGTGAACTCTCACATTGTACAGGGAGGAGTAACAAGCTTACAGAGCTGTCCGAAGATGATGAAATGTGTCCCCTTCTATTTGAGGCTAAAAAACAAGTAGTCAATTCAGCAAAATCAATATTGATCAGCTGATTGAGCTTTTAATTTAAGATTTTTCCATCAATATATTTGAGAAACTTATTAAACATTAAATTCCTGTACACATATATACAGTTTTTGGCTTTCTTAAGTCATTGCTCTTATGTATTGATTCTCTCGCTAGTGGGAAACCCGGAAGCACCCTGAATATTTCCATTTAGATGTAGTAGTGGAAAAATTTCAATAGCTTAATTTCTGTAATTCCTGTAATACATTTTAGTTTGGGGTTTAATTTCTTGCAAGTACATAACCTCTTTCGCTACATTTCCAATATATAACACATCCTTTCTCAATTTCTCCATTACTACACCTGCCTCTAAATTTTACTGTGATTTACAGCTACCAATGTGGCTCTCTATTATCCTGATTTCTTATTATTTGACTAGTATTCCTAAACAGATATGATGTGTTGGTGGCGGGCACCCACAGACCCTACTTGCTGGTAAGTTCTACGTAGCAGCTAACAAACCTTGAGCTTCCCAATGACTCAGTAAGAAACAGAGCCACACTTGTTAGAAGTAGCTGTGCTTATTGTGACTGTCATTTAAGTAACATAATAATCCATTCTGCTTTCTTAAATGACTTTACTTTTCTTAGCTATTTGGGTGCTAAGCACACAACAATTTTAAGAATGTGACCAATTAAAATTAATTACTATTCTGTATAAAATTTATAGACAAGTGAAGTCCTAAGAAAGTTATTCAGAAATATAGTATTGGAGCAATTAATATACACATGAAACTTCAATCTGATATGCAGCATATGAAGGCAATGTAATAAGCAAGTTCCATGTCAGTACCTTTGAAGGGAGAGGAATCAAAGCTCCGCTTTCGGTTTTTCCGCACCCAAGAGTCATTGTCAGCTGAAGAAACATCTTGAGCATAGATTTCATCATCTGAAGAGATCGTGTACACTACAAAAACAGTAACACAATACTCTAGAAGTTGAGTATAGTATGTAATATATATAGGAAAAGATTGTGTACAATTGAAACACAGTAAGGCAAAATTGTGTAGGTTCGGTATGTAATCTACCAACTTTTCGACAAACTAGTAAACGCACTAGCACACTATGAATTAAAAGATACTAACTTTCACATAAAAGGTAAAACAAAAAAAAAGAAAAAATAATTTATAAGTAGTGTAATTAAATGTATAATAAAGCAATGTAATAAGTTCATGAAGTGTATAGAAGTGATTATTGTACAACACTATCATTTAGTAACCAATCCTTTATAGCAATTTCAGACAAAATGGAAATTTATACTTTTCTGGTAAAATATGCATCCAGCATAGACTATTTAAAAATGTAACAAAATCAACTCAAGATGCAAAAAAAATATTTTAATAATTAAAGAAGATTGAAAGGTTACATGATGAGGGTGGGGGGAGCAGCCAACCTTTTTTGTCACAATATCAACTACTAACATAGAGAGTTGTCTCACCTGAACCACTGCTGGAATACTCATCACTAGACAGCCTGATGTTTACTGCAGACTGAGGACTAACTGCAGATTCTGCAGCCTCAGGTTCTGCGTAGTAGCTTAAAGCTCGGGCTATTAGTTCCCCACTCAAACTCCTGCTGAACCCTGGCTTCTTCTACAAGAAACTTAGTGTATGATTTTAGTCAAAAATGCTTTGATCAGCATTAATACAATACGTTGCAAGTGTAAATCAGATACAATATAAGACAAATTTTGATTTGAAATTCTTGACCCGAGATTCATAATAGTTTTGTTCAATTTGTTCAATCTTGCAACAAACGATTATTATAGCCACAGATTTAAAGGGCATGCTTCAAAAAAGTATGAGTTGACTCAAAATGATCTACACATGGTCTAGTCACTAGTGCAACTATGACCATCAGAAAGCATCAGATAACAAAGTTATTGCAAGAATTCAATAAAGCCTAGTTTATAGCATTGAAAAACCATACTGCATCCATAACAAATATTTACCAACATTATCAACAAAAGTTTAATTTTACCTCCACAGCATTGATTTCATTACGTCCATTGCCTGCAGGATGCAAGAATGATTCTCCATCCATGTTAACAGCTTTTCTGGCAGGTGGAATATTTTCAAAGTGGGAGAGACTTTTTGCATCAACAGCAGCTTCTCTGTCGTATTCAGTCACATCTTTTGCATCGCTGCTGCCTCTTATTGGCAGCACCTTGTTCTTCACAACAGGTCTTTCACTAATCAACTCTGACTCATCTGCTGATGTCACATCCTGTTCTTTATTGACCTCTGACTCATCTGCTGATGTCATATCCTGTTCTCCATCGACACTATAACCCGTCTGTGAAGATAGTAGCTCAGCCAGTGTGACCTCTTCAACTCCATCTAATCGAATTACCAACTCCTGTTTGGGTACATCATCAGCTGTGCATGTTTTATGATCACATTGTGTTACACTCTCCGTGGCGGCCATTTTGTCTTGACTTTCGGAATTTACCATGCCAAGATTATTCTCCGTCTCAGCATCTGAAAGCCTCGTTGCACAGTGTCTAGCTGAGGTGACAGATTTGTCACTAGAACTTGTTTCTGTTTCTACAAATTAAACTTGCAAAATAGACAGCTGTTTAATTAGATTCAAATAATGCTATAAAGCAGGTGTATCAAAAACCAAATTTATAGATCAAAATTGATGCAAATTTTACAAGAAAATCACTTCATTGCAATAGCAGATTTTCAGTGCTTAGAACTGCTAATTTCACTTGTATTTTATTGCAATCGACAAGCAAAGCAATTTTTAATAATTAATGAAAATTGAAAGGTTACATGATGAGGGTGGGGTGGGGGAATAGCCAACCCTCCTTGCCAGAATATAAACTACTAACATAGAGAATTGTCAATCGACAAGCAAAGCAATTTGCTGACAATGAGGAAATTTTATTGGATAAATCAAGGTGGAGCCTCTAGTAAGCTACACTAAAATACAATCAAATTAATTATGAGGAGAAAATACTAAATTGCATTAGCTACACTGTGTGGTACAGTTGTAATTCCACTTATAACATAAAATTCAACTTGAGTGTGTAGAGTAATATGTTAGATAGAAACCTGGCAGATTCCCATCAATTGTTTTGTTACAGCTCCTCAGCTCTTGGTTAGAACCAGTCAGTTGTGTTGCAGCATACGATGGCAGAGAAGGTGAAGATGTATCGCACTGGGAATCTAAAATATATACAAATCATAAAAAAATATTAGAACAGTAAGAGTCAGGTTTACCTGAACTTTGTTTACAGAGCTTTTTTGAGCTTTAATAACAATTTTCATTGTAACAGCTGAAATTCAGGGCTTACTAATAAGAAATAGTAAATTAAACAGTGCAAATAATATGCTAAAAATCGCAACCAGCTCCTTCAAGATTCTTTGAAACTGGTGTGCAAACATACAATGAAACTGCAATTGTAGACAAATAAAACAAGACAACTTTTTCACCAAATAACCAATTATCTAATTACAAATCTCATTAATTGAAACATTTTCTTACCATCTTTTCTTAAAGTCGAATCTTTTGTTTTTCTAAAGTTTTTGAAGATGTTCTGAGCTAATGATCTGATAGATTTCTTATTCCTTTTACTCTGTTCCTGCTTTTGCAGCTGATTTTGCTGCTCACCATGCAAACCATGTGTTGGCTTATGCACACCTGCCAGCCCTGTCTCTGAGCTAGTAGCAATCTCACCTTCAGCAAGATCAGTGATGTCTATAGTCTCAGCTGCACTACTAGCAGTAGATGCAGACACCGTGTTGGTGGTAGAGCTTTCTGGCAGCAACTGAGGACTGTCGCAAGTACTCCGAGAGTCAGCAGGTTTTGTAGACGCATTGTCAGCAGTGTTACTTTTCAACAGCTCTTTGGAATTTAGAGAGCTTTGCTTCTCGGTGCCAACCAATGAAACAGATACTTGGTGTGGGTCTGTTTTACCAAACTCTTTTTCCTTTTGAGGCTTTGATTGCTTATTGTCTGATTGTTCTCTTATGATTCCAGAGAGTAGTTCATCTGAACCACCACTGCTGGCTGACAGCTGACGCGACGTCTCCCCTATAGAAACAGAATGGCTGTCTGCTAAACAGACTTCTCGACTTCCACAGCCAACTCCCCCAACTTTAACTTCTGGTGAGAAATAATCAGATTCATCTTTGTCAGTAACATCTTCTATCTTTAACGTTGAAGGTCGGAAAGTAGGAAAGTTCAAAGGATATCCGAACTCTGAAGTGTACAGAGGAGTTTCCTCCCCGTCTCCTGCTATTCCTGATGCAGCCTGTTGCCTAGCAACAGCCTCTCGAAGAGTGAGCAGAGGTAAAATACTAATGGTGATCTGTGGACCAACGTGGTCAAAGTAAGAGTGATGATCATCTAAAACAGCAGATGAACATTTCCTGAGACATACATCATATTATATAGAAAACATTAGGTGAGTCAAATTAGGCTTAAAGTACTACATAAAGAAAATGAAGGAAAGAACACAATAAAAATGTACCAGTGAGTAACTATAAAATATATTGGTTAAGGGGCATGCAAATAACTAAAGCAAAATACGTTTGGCTGTGAGCAAACATGGAGTGCACACGTATAGCAGGTCTATAATCAAAGGTTGTTAAAAGAAGCTAGTCATAATCAAGCTATTGTAGATGCCAACTGTGATAAAATACTGCAATGTGCGAAAGTTCACATGCATAGCAACTGAAATGTTGGAAGTTCACAAGTTTTTATTTTGCACCTTATCCAATGGTAACAGAGTTTTACTATAGATATTGATTACATTATGGAAAATAAATTACATGAGAAATTTTTCTATTTTCCTGTAGTACAGTTCCAAAGAATCAGTTTGTAGTGATACTACATTACCTAAGTTAAATGTTTGAAAGAGTTAGTGAATAAAAAGGAAACAATATAAAGATAAAAAAATATAGTCCATGCAAGTTTTTACTCTTGGAGGACACTTTAATTTAGTGTAAAATGTGATACACTGGGTAGAGTGTGTTTTAAAATATTTCTGCCACTTTGTGCCATCAAACAGCTTCAGGTTTATAAACTTTAGGCACAATCATGCTTATGTTCTATAGATAATAATTCAAAAAGTAGGAAAAAAAATAGTGTAAAAAGATTTTAATCAAGGTGGCAGTTTATTACTTTATGCAATGCATCAAACAAATTTGACTTGATTGGAGAAAAAAATATTTTGAATGCACATTGTTTATACTAGGTAAAAAAGTAAATCTCAAGTTTTAGAATTACATAAAACTTGTAAAAGACACAATACTGCAAAATAGTAATTAGTAAATAGTCATGCATAAATTTTGAATGCTTTGCAAATAACTAGTCAAGTTTAAAAGAAGTGGAACTTTTATATTTTGCTGTTTGACAGCTTGAATTTCTGACCTCAATTTGGTGCAAAAGGTTAGCCATTCTGAAGGGTATAAACTTGCTAATAAATTTTAAAACGAAGAACTTTCTAGAATTAATAAAATCACACATGGCTAGTAACTCTACCCATTTAAGTAGCAAATTCACACATCAATAAACGACTTGAACTACAAATTATAAAGTTTCACATTTATTTATTCAAAACGGATTTGATGTCGTACCTCTGTCAGTAGTTGTGTTCTCAGCATCAGTGTCAGAACTCTCTTCCTTAATCTCTTCAAGACTTACAAATGAAAAAGGCTGTCCAGTGAAATATCTGTAAACAACCATCTATATTTAGCTCCTTCTATTATAAGAAAAACTTTCAAAAGACAAGAAAGGAACTTTGTTGCTAAACCTACATAGCAAAAAACAAAAGTAATTCACTAATAACCATTTTCTGCTAATTATAATTCTAGACAAAAGCAGCTGCTATTTGCGCCAAAAGTAGTGCATTCTCAAAGTTACACAACACACCATATTATTGTGTTCAGTTATAAAACAAAACCACTAGCTAATTATCAGAATATCTGGAACACAGCCAGCCCCACACTATTGAAGATGCAAAAGCATTGATAAAACTGCTACCAAAAAATGCAGAGATAATCATATAATACTACATATATACAGGTTAGAGCAAGCTGGTATAAAGGCACAAGGTATACGCTGCTCAAAATAAAACTACTCAACTAACTGTTCATGTAAAAGAACTGTGTCATCCAAGTCTCCTTCACCAGTAGAACAGGAAGATAAGGATCCTGAGTCTAGAAAATAAATATTAAGGTTAAGGAAAGGGGTGGTCACCCTTCTCATAGTTTAAATCATACGCTACTCTCAGTCTACTTTCAGCCTGTAAATTCTTTATTAAGAGTCAATGTTAAGTCTCAAAACAGTAAAAGTCAAATTTGAGAGTGTAAACTACCAGCAAGCAAATAAAAAAGCTTTGTACAAATTAGAGATGAATAGAAATATCTACATTAGTACTGTAGGTTATCCTATAAGTTAGTTAATTTCTAGAGTACAGCAAGATTTTGCTAGCCACGTAATTGATTAAAAGAATATTGAACACTTAATAGAAGTTACTTTTTCACATGCATATATCATTGAGAGCCGAAGCTGCTACAAAGAAAAAGACTAAAAGACTAACAGCTAGCTACAGTGACATTAGAAGAGTGAAATAAAATATCAAAGCAACTCACCAGATTGAGTTGCGGAAGGAGAATTTGCTCCAAGAGCAAATTTAGTATACTCTGTACTAGAACGGTTTGGATTACACGTTCCATACCCTGTGCCAGGTTCTGATTTATCCCCACTTTGTCTAGCAGACTTACCCAGCACCTGATAAAAAGAGAGTGCCAAAAATTAGGCTAAAATAAGCAGTGTCTTTAATGCACAACATGCTTACAAACCATGTGTTTTAGTGATTCAAGAATTTTCAGATTGAAAATTTATAAACAATTAAAGCAAAAAACACAAGTAACAACTTTGAAATACGGTAACATAAATGTTGTACCTCCGAGAGAAGAGTGTCCCCATCTGGTGGTGATATGTCAGCAGACAATTGGTCAGTTGCTGCAAAATAATAAAAAAACTCTGAACATTCACTATGCTGGAAAGGCGAGGAACACCTTAAGATAATTGTTTGACAACCACTTGAGATATAAAATTATTTAATGAATGTTTTAAACTTTTGTTTTTGTTTTCACACCAGAAATATAGAATAAATTAGCATATCTTACTAGTAGATTTGGCTGATTTGGTTTCAGATTTTTCTAGGACATTAAGTGATGACGAGTCCAAAGTCGAGGTCTTAGGGCTTCCGGCCTAATAATTGGAGAAATATGCTTAATTTTATTCATTAACAAAATGGTACTCAACATAGCAGCAATAAAAGTTATATTTATGCCAAATTATTTTTGAATGACATCGATATCTATTTAGTCAGAAAAAACTTAGTAGTTATCTGGTTTAGACAGAATAAGAATAATAACAAAATTAAAAACTTTGAAGAACTGAAAAAAAAAAGTGAAACCTATAAGAAAATAAAAGAAATTTCAATATATGTATATTAGAAAGTTATACTAAAAAGAAACGCACAAGCAACTATTTAGTTAATTTAATCAACCGAAAAAGAAAATAACTGTAAAATTATGGTGACAAGAAAATTGGATTGCATTTTAACCAGCTTCAAGCTGAAACAAAACATGTCTAATGTCAAATTAATGAATTACAAAATGTATCCTAGATGATGCAGCATTGATCTCAAGGTAAAAGCTAAGTCAGGTATAATAGGTATAATGTGCCTGAACAGTGCTGGCTTTACAATGTATTATATATGGAAACTATATCTAACAGAGCTACAATTGTATCACCTTACCTCACACTGATGTGCAGGGAATAGACTGACTGATTCACCTGAACGATCAGCTTCCTGAGAACTTTTCTCTACTGCAACACACTTGATATTTAGGTACAAAGTTATATAATATGTAAATTATTACAGTTGAATAAAATAATATCTTTTAAACATTTAATTACAGCATACATCAAAATGTGTCCAGTGAGACAATTTGTACATTTACAAAAACTTCTTCTAATGAAAACATAGCTATTATTTCTGCACACCAATTAAAATATCTAAGAGTGAATAGATAGCAGGTTTAAATCATTTTGCCAATTGTTGGCTGCAAAAAATAGTTTATTTAACAGATTGCCTGAAGATTACTCATACAACACAGAAATACATAAGGAAACATACTTGATCACTGCCTGCAATCAACAAGCAGCACTGAAGTGTATAACTTGGTTACCCACCAGGTAGACCAAAAGACTCTAGACCTGATTCCAAAACCTCCAGCAGACTCATCCGCTGCCCTTTACTTGGTTGCTGCCCGACATCACAGTCCTCAAGATCACCTTGCTTACTTTCCCTTTGACCTTCACACTTTTCCATATTCACAGAATCAAAGTTGCCAAGTGGCAGACATGATCTAAAATTACTTGTAGTTTATTACTTGAAATGCAACTAGATCTTTACTTACCATAGCTTCAAGAACAAAAAGTCAAATATTGCCAGTTGACCATAACTTTAAACATTGCAACTTTCTAATGTTTAAAAAAACTAGAGTTAAAATTTCAAAAAATAGTTTTATTCCTCTAAATGAATGCTGTTATAGCATATATAGCTATATATTCACAAGCATATTGCAAAGCAAGAGAAATGTATTGAACTTGAATTACACTTACAGTTCCAATTCATGTGTTGTAGTAAATGGTTTCCACTCCTGAATAAAGCTCACGCATGTTTAGCAGTAACCGATGAGCAATACACAAATAGCTTCAGTGAATATTGAATAACAAACAGTGACTAGTGACAAGTTGCTACGCAGTAACCAGGCAATGACATATGGAGTGCTTGGTATGTAAATTGCTCTACATCTAACCAACACATCAGTCTGACATCAACACTGCGTAATCAGCTTGGAAGATGGCTTTATCAGTGAATCTCAACTTCAATATTGAAAAAAATAGATGAAAAGAGTTTCAATAAAAGTTGCTGTAGAAAAGCTGTGAAGATTTGTAAGCTTCTCTCCACTACAGTAACTATAAGCTAAATACCATAGCCAACAGTTACTATAAAAATGTCAATTACTTAAGATCAAAGGAATGAAAGATTGAAAGTGTACTAATGAACTTTCAAAAATCATCTGTCCCTGTAAAGCATTTCACAACCTTAGTTGAATACCACTATCATTTTGACAATGATGAATTATTATTCAGACTACTATTGGAAATGGGGAATTATGTGCCCTTTATTTGACTAAATTTTGAACCAACCATAACTTGTTTCATTTACTGGAAAATACTTTTCTAAAAGTGTATCAATGATTATTAACCAATAGAGTAAATTTTAGAAAAACACAGTGTGAAATAGATTTACATAGTTTATTATAAGAGCAGTAGGAAAGAAAATAGCGAATATGAGTAAATAATATATCAAATACTCTAAGAGTAAACATATAAGGAAACAAAGATGTAAAACTACAAAAATGTGTTTTAAAAATTCTTTAAGGAGTTGGCAGCTAATGATATAAACAAATGACTACTAAAACTTCATACAATTAGTGGATGTTTTGAGAGTTGTTATTTTACAAAATCTGGTAGCACAACTCCCAAATAGTAATGAGGGTTGCGCTCTACAAAATTATGTAATATCCAATTTTCATAACAAAAGTAGTTATTAGCACAATTAAAGGTAGATGCACTGAGTAGCATAAACGTATAATGATACCACAACTGTACACCACCAGCTTTAAGAAGTGATTATATTAAAATATTGGAGATTTGACCTACAGTAGAGGGCATTGACTAGACTAAATGACAATCTCTTGAAGGAGATAAAGTCATTACATAGCAAGTCTAGTATATGTGGAGTGAAATTGTGTCAGCATGTAATTGAGTTGAATCAACAAAATAGTTCTTAGAGTACAGCTGAAAATATAGCAGAGGCAGCGACCAATAGTAGAGCTGACACTGTAGAGACAGCAGAGTTACAGAGGTCATTGTGACACACACACAGCTCAACATCCACCAATGAGGCAACTAAAACATACAAAACACAGTACTGACTCTCTGCATTAGCCAAGAAACCAGTAGCTACATTGCCTATAGCAGTGTACAAGTTATTTGGTGTTGAATGGAACAGACAACATAGCCAAAGAATATTGACGCTTTGGAAAAGTCTGAAATGTTATTTGGAAAAAACCTCTTAATGAATAGGAAGTTCTTACTATCTTGGTTGTTACACTCAAACTAATTAACATAAACAATGAGATATCTAGCAATCAGCTTAAAGAAGAGCAATTGGAAAAACATATTGAACTGTATGGAATATAGATCATATTTTTGATAAACAAGTATATATTATGTTACAAGTATGAGGCAATATGTTTAAATTCTAGCATCTCAGCAACAACAGTCATCACAAAAGCAGAGTACCGTCATCACCACCTTGAGTATTACTCACTTGACTCTCGCTGAGTTGATTTACATCCATGCAAATTCTTCTCATTTGCATCAGTTTCCAGATCAATACATCTTCGGACAAGCTTGTAACCTACCAGCAAAAATTAGCAATGTCAATTCCACACCCAAGCTTCAACTTATGAGTGCAGTGATGACTGATCAAGCGAAGAATATGTGTCAGTTTTTATTTATGTTTTATTAGGAAGTTCCAAGATGACAGTGAAACTATTTCAAATTTAAAATTGCTCTTCAAATAACGTAATATTATACACCTGTAAATGACAAACATCTCTTGCAGACTATTAAATGTTTTACTTACACTTACTAGCCTATGATTTATGTAATGAACTATAGCAACAACAATCATAGAAAAAAGTTAACTAAACATTTACATTATGACAATACACAACCAGACCGTGCATTAGAGTTGCAAGCTGGGGCAGCTGCATTGGACAGTTGTCAAGAGATTATTCTGCTGGAATGGGACGAGGTGGCACTAAGTCACTGGCCAGATTAGTTTTTTACCGAAAGGTTTTTTTTCCCTATGAAGGTATGACAACATTTACCTGGTCTTGTGAGCTTCTCTTTAGACTTAACACAGGCAGCTCCTGGTTGAGTGCATTGAATCTTGGTGGCGTTCAGTTTAACAGGGTCAAATCCTATCTCAGGACAGGGATTGTCCGCATCTGTGTCAACCCCGCTGCAGCTGTAGCACTCTACATACTGAGTACTCTGGGCGTAAACTAAAACATACATGTCTACTATACACACCATCTAAATACACTAATGCATAGTTTCTAGTATGTAATAAATACTGATTTCGAAAGTATGAACTGTCAATAACCTAAATTTTGCATAACAAGGGCTAGTTAGTTTGTTAACCATCAAAGAAGCCACAGAAGTTTGTTAATTTTTTTAAAATAGGCAGATGAATGATGAAAGGAACATTAGTGAAAAATGTTCAACAAATCAACACAAAAATAGCCGAGTAAATCTACACCCTGATACCAAGTAGGCTACCAGCTGTGCAAAACAAGTAGATGTCAACCAACATAATTTATTATAATGGGTGTTCATAAAGCTATAATGAAACACTGCCACTGACCTCATAATATTTACGTCATCATTAGGCTATTCACTCTGATTACAAACTTGGTGTTAAAGCAATTATTTACTCCATGAACTTTACCAACAAACTTAAAATATAACTTTTCTAGGCAAAAAAGATTTCAAGCATCATTGAAATTGTGCTGCACAGCAGATAATTTTGTTAAAAATATAATATATTATTAAGGTTAAACAAAACAAAATTGTATTGCATAGAATAATATTTTTAACTCTTAATATTTACCGTAAAATGGGGTAACTTTAGCCACTTGGGGTAACTTTGGCCACTTTGGAAAAAATGTTTAAAATGTAGCTGGTGCTATATCTATGAAGTCTAAAGATATTTTAATTGTATATATGCACTGACTGCAGATTGGTGCATCCTATTCCTGAAAAATAATTGATATACTTATTTGCTGCTTCTCGCTGTCGGCCATTTTCAATTTCCTGTTTGACAACAAGATTTTCAGTGCTGTCCAACTTTAATCTATTTGAAGGCATTAGAAAAGCTCGACTTATTTTCTTTTTTGGATTAAAGAACTTTGGTAAGTATTCAACCAGGATATTTGTAATTTAGGTAAATAAATTGAAATCCAAAATTAAAATATGTGTCTTAAATTCACTGTGTACAATTTTGGACGAATTTGGGGTAACTTTGGCCATGACTAAATGGTACTCCAAAGTAGGTTTCTGGCAGCGCTGCGAATTTTCTGTTACTTCAGACACATAGTACATTACTCTCTAAAGGCACAATCATTTGATTCACCTATACCCAATGCTTTAGTTATATATTTGAAACAACTTAGAGTCCGAAATATGAAATAATTACATGGGGAATTATGCATTTTTGTTCCCAGACAGCAATTTTGTGTTTGAATGTTTTTTTTTATATAAGAATTTGACCATGCATTGTAAAATGTATTTTTCAGGACAATTATACTTAGAAAATATTAGAGAAAAGCAACATCTCCAAGATATGGTATATCTGAGGAGATCATTGGTTTTGCTTTATTCACAAGAATTGGCAGCTGGAAAGTCTTGACAAGAAGTGGCTAGAAATATGATATTACCAAAGGAACACTACAAAACAGAGCCGCATGAAGACACAAGCTGAAGCCTGGACGCCAAACTGTGTTAACACAAGTAGAGGAGGTAGCCATTGTTGACCATGCTACAAAGCTGGCTCAATGGGGCTTTCCATTAGATAAAACAGACTTGCGAATAATAGTCAAGACCTATTTTGACAAATGTGAGAGAAGAGTGCAACATTTCAAAAGCAACTACCCTCAAGATCACTGGAGTCTCAGTTTTATGTCAAGACATAAAGATAACTTGTCTCACAGGTTGTGCCAAAACATAGCACCGGAATGGGCAACAGTTAATTCTGAAGACATTACGCATTATTTAAAAAATCTACAGACAACTGCCACAGCCTATAGTTTGAAAGGGCATACTTGAATTTTAGATTAAATTCAATGGAATTTGAACTTGTACAGTGATTTATTCAATGTTGCCAGCAAAATACATGATTTTTTATACATGTACAAAAATTTTTACACTTAATAACAATGTACCTCGAATAGCTGTGGTTTCCAAGCAATAATTACACTATTATAGCTTGCATTTTGTCTAAAATAATTTTTTTTGGTAGTAATGAAGTTGAATAATGTTGTTCTTTAATTTCTAACTGGCTAAAAAAGCTCCAAGTGCTGCTAACTTTAGCTACATGGAGAATAACGACACCGGCCAAAGTTACCCCGAAAATAGGGTAACTTTGGCCACCTACTTTTTTTAATACCACAGGAGATCTAGCAGTCCCAAACTGCAAATGGTTATTTCATTTAGTGCATATGTTGATAAGCTTCATTTAGCATCCAAAAATTTTAAAGAATATTGTAATCCTTTCATATGACACCCAAAATATGTCTCAAAACGGCCAATGTTACCCCATTTTACGGTATACTGTCACTATCATGTGGCTATTCCTAACTCTAACTCAGTAACTAGATATGACTTGGAGATAACATGGGTCCACAATAAACTCCTAATAGTTATAAAATATCAATTTTATTCACTGCCACTGCAATTTAGTGACTGAATAAGTATAACTCTTCATACTATTTTATATTACTTTATTACAAATACACTTGACACAGAAAATCCTCACTATTACTGTATTAATACTAGTATTAGTACTACTATGGCTTCAACTATAAGTATATTTATTACTATTTTAAATAATTATAATTATTACCATACATTCTGATTCACTTTCAGTAAAAAAATCAAAGCATTATTCATAATTATAAATAATTATAATCAATATCATTATTACCTATAAGTATGCGTATAAATATAAGTACTTAAATTTTTCCATAAAATATTAATCAAACTAAAAAGAATATCAATATTTGAAATTGACAAAAAATTAAATATTGGCACACTTATAATTATACTTATGTATAATGTACAAGTATAACTTGAACTATAACTTATAGTTATAGTTACACTTGTACATAAGTATAAGTGTGCCAATATCTAATTTTCTGTCAATTTCAAATATTGATATTTCTTTCATTTTCTTATACATTAACTTATAGTATAAGTATTAGTTATTTATTTAATTAAAAATTCAAATTGGATACTTCAAGCTTAACCAGTATTGAGTATCAGTATGAGTATGAGAGCACTAACACTTACAGTAACTATAAGACTAAGTATAACAGTTTGATTTACAATCACATTTACAGCAGCACTAAATTTAACACAGTAAGTGCAACACCAACAATCAGCCATATTCAGAATGTGAGTGTCAAAATGACACTCACATTATTCATTAATCTTGACTTTAAAACTGAACTAAAAGTAAAACTGAATTTCAATTTATTATAATATTAATTAGAATACAACTAATTCTTACCAGAGGCAACAAATCCAGTACACACAAATATTGTTAGGAGATTAAAATTCATCTTTTCGTTTCAGAACTAACAGTAGCAAATAGCAAAATTGCAAGTACAAGTATATGACACAGTAAAATTATTATTTGTGCTGAGGTTTCAGTCCGATTTAACTGGTTCAATAATGCTCAGGCGGAAGATGATGATTCATGCCGACCAATAAGAAAGTAATTTAGTTTGCCATAAAATTTCGCCGTATCGTGAAGAAAAATGTCCACAACTCCAAATCGCACAAGAGCGTAAATTATTGTTCATTACACACTAGGTTTATACAAATGGGGAAGATAACTTCAAAGCGTTAAACTTTGATCTTTGCAAATAATTGACCAGCCTACTATGTTTAGGTCACAATTTATAGCACACGGACTTTACTTTTGCTTCAATGAGCACTAGTAATTCTTTGTATAATAATTATTAACCAAAAAATGCGTTCACACGTGTACCTGCAATGTTGTGATGGCAGATAAATTGTTCTGAATTTTAATTCGTAGTTATTTTAGGAGCTAAAATTATTGGCTTATGCTTGAAGTAAACACAACACATGTTTCACCCTATTCCCAATATTAGTAAGTCAAAGTTTTATTCTGTGAAATAATATTAATTCTGAACTTATATTAATTATATTCTAAAATATATTAAAACAGATACAGTTGGATTTACAAAAAAAATTCTCAAAAAATACTAAGCTGGTTCATACAACAGCAGCAAAAATATACACTATATACATAAAAATAGTTATGTAATGTAACATGGCAAGCTCAATTCAGACTATTTTCCTATACGAGCTACAACCCACTCGGCCTGACAAAGAGGGCATCTGTTGTTCTGTTTCACCCACAGTGACATGCAGCAGTTGTGGAATGAATGATTACAATCACCCCAGACAACGACGCACTCTTCCTGTTTATTGTCACCTTGGCAACGTAAACACCAATCTGCAAAGACAGCATTTACTTGTCAAACATGATTAAAAAATTGTATAAAAACAGATCATTTTCCTATGGTAATTTTTTGAGAAATTCATTTTTACCAAACCTTCTAAGTGAATTAAAAGAAAAAAAGCTGTTTTCTAAAGAACAAAAGCTAAGTCTTTATATAATTAAATATTATTTAAAGCTCAATCTCACATAAAATTTCAGTCCAGCAAATGGTCTTCATAATTTCTAGTCTGCAGTTTGTTACTATTTTAATGTCAAAATGGAGTGGGCCTACTAACTCACTGATACCTCAATTAGAAATAACTTTATGATAAAATGATTGTCTCAAAACATCTCACAACAGTCAGACTCCAACATTCATATGAATATCAACACTATACATTGAAACACCATCCTTCTAGCCTTCTCAGAAGCATATAGGCAAATAAATTAATAGGTTAGTAGCACGTTAGCTATTCATACAGCATAGAAGGGCCATCTAATAATATGAATAATTAATTTGTGTGGAAAATAAAATAGAAATAAATATTATTTGTACAGTAAATTATGAAGAATAAACAGTGCTATTACAAACATCATTGTTGTAAGGAGTCCTATTACTATGGTAAAATATATAATAATAATTATAAAAGCTACATAATCAAGAATGGGTTTAATACTGATATATTTATTATCACTAAATTTTACTGCACTAATAATATGCATATTAGTCATTATTTCTATGTTCATAAAAGTTAAGATTTAGAGTATATAAGTACAGACTACAGACAAGTGCATACGCATGCACCTAACATTCATAGCATTATAATTCATTCAAGCATTGCATAGGAAATTATTGGCAGTCAATTAAAGTTAGTTGCTGATAATAAACTACTTATTGGAGTAAAGGAAAGTGTAGTGTAGCTAACATTGTCATAAAATCATAAAACAATAGTGATAACTTAATTTTATAGTATTATTGTATGTAGTAGTTAAATGTTATTTATTTTTTGGGCAAGAATAATTACTAATGCTTTCCCAGGTGACCAGTGAGAAATGGATTGAGGCAGACAGCTTAGAGAAATGGAGAAATCTGGCATCAAAAAATTGTCGTTTTTGGAAAATTTGGCAAAAAGTTGCATCTACAGGGAAGCTATAGAAATGATCGCAGACTGGTTGATACTAAATTTTGAACAGACTTCCTTACTAGTTTTACTTGTCTTTGTTGCTAATGTCTTTGATTCAGAAGGAGGGATGTGAAAAATTAACCTTTTGTGAATCTAACATTCTATAATGTCTGCTTTTTCATACATGTCTATAAAGTTGCACAAACACCATAGCAGCTTTTTTCAATTTAATAAATATTTCTTGAGTGACTGTGGTCTTCGTGGTGATAGTGGAGCTATTAACACTATCAAGCTAAGACTGATTAATAGTGAATGTATGGGTCCCAGAGCTTAAAATGATTGCATTCATCATAGGAGATGCTTTAAAAGTTTTGAATAATACAAATAATAGTGTGAAAAACAAATCGTTGGATGTATTTGTAAGAGCTTGGTATGGTGCAAAGCTGAAGAAGTTGCTGCCGTCTCAAAATAGCTATAACACAACAGCACTTGCATCCAAAGGCAAATAGGTATGCACCGTTTTAAAGACTTGAGCAATACATAAAAGATAGAGAGAAGCTTTGAACATATCACAGTAAAACTGGACTTTGGCAAACATGTCATTGTGGGATCAGCTAATCAAGACAAGTAGAGTTGGAGGACAACCAGCTTTGGTCAGTACCAGACAAAGTAGTTCAATCTACAAGATCAACGGCTCTGTAAGGTCTACAAACAAAAGTCCAAAGAAATGTGGTCTTCCCTGCTCACGAAACTTTTTTCATCAGTTGGCAAACATTATGTCTACTGTTGCTCGTTGTTACTCAGGTAGTGACACTCAATAATCAGTACCATAATAATATGCCAAGGTAATTATTGCAGTCATCATCTCATCTTTGTTTAATTTATAATTACATTCATAGTGATAATATTATTTCCAATATTATTTCCAATATTATTACTATTAGTATTAATATTATTATAAGAATATATTTTACATTTACTATTACTATTAGTATTAGTATTATCATTATGATCAACATAAATAAGCGGCATGAGTATCAGATGCACAATCAATATGAATATCATTCATCATTGTGTTTGTCATTGTGATAATGAAAATAGTAATGTGAAACTTAATGTGACCGATAGAGAGTTACTGTTAGTGTTACTGTTAGATTTGCTTTTGTTTTTAATAATAATTTTACTCTTCCACTGACTCACGCCCACTCAGCGACAATATCACTGTGGGCGTGTTACATTTTGAAACCTTCAAATTTTAGTTTCGTTTAAAAGAATATATTCAACTTGGTTTCGATTCTGTTATCTAGTTCTTACCCATTACTTGAACTCGGCATATGGCACAAGTGTCACATTCAACATCCCAGCTCCACATAGCAACTGCATTCCATTTTTTAAGAGTAAATGTATTTTCGCTGTTTTTTGAGTTACTGTTATCGGAAGAAGTGGTTTCTGACATAACACATATAACTAAAAACTTCTCAATGTGAATATTATATTGAATTATTAAATTTTATTGAAGATGCCACACAAAATAAAAATTATATTTTGCTATATCAATACTATAGCAATCACAATCACAATGTATGTAAATGACCTTTATTTACCCTTCAACGAAAAACTCTCAACGAGTGCAATTATTATAAGAAGTAAAATACTTTTTTTGATAAATTGCATGCAAAATATTGAAAATTTTAAAACTAAATCTTTATATAAATATTATTTGCATTTGAATCTAAATAATAAGATGTTTTTGTTTTCGGCTATATTTTTAACTGAATCCGCTGCACGCACACGTAAATTTCGTAAAATTACCCGTATTGATGTTTCTCAAAGGTTTTAATTTATGACTTAGTCGAAGTCTATTTGATTATTTTCATCTTTATTAACGCATATAGAGTGATTTTGCTCAAAAATCTAGCGTTTAGTACTGCTTTGATTTTGAAAAAAGTTATTGCAATTTCAATAATTATTATTTACCATAAGTATAACCAAGTCCGAGTCGCGTCGGAGTCCAACTCCAAGCCAATCAGTATGAGTATCACAATAATAAACTTAAAGTTAATCACTCAAACTCAATGTGAATGTAGAACTTGCCAGTAGACGTAGTCGATCAAATAGTAATACTAATAGACAATAGTATTACTAGTAATAATAGTAATACTGTATTAGCATTTACTTTTACTTTTAGTCAGTAATTTAGTGTTACACTTTGACTTACTGTTAGTAATGCTAATAGTAATACTAATAGTAATGCGGAATCTAATGCCAAATTTAATAGTAATACTAATAATAATTATAAATTAGTAATCAGCATTTCTATTTGTTATTTTGATTTATTGTATTCTTATAGTTATTGATATTCTAATAGTAATTCAGTTTCAGTATTGATAATCATAATGATAATCATATTAATAATAATTGCAATAATAATTATAATATTAATAATTACTTAACTTAAATTACATTGTCAATTAAATTATAATAATGAATTTAGTATTTACCATTGGTATTAGTATTTGATGCAGATATAATTAGTTTTATAACTTCTACAATACTATAACTATTACTATTAGTATTAGTATTACTATTAGCATTAGTATTGATTGACAATAGACATAGTATTACTGTTAATTATTAAGTTACTAGTATTAGTATTACTAATACTAATACTAATAGTAACTGTAATAGTAATATTATTGCTTATACCTATAGTTATACTTATAGTAATAGTTACACTAATGGCCAAGTCTAATACTAATAAATTTTTAAGTAATAGTAAAAGTAATACTATTACAGTAATAGTGATACGCATACTGATAGTGATACAGATATTGATACTTAATCTCATGCTCAGAGTCAATCTCACTATTACTATTAGTAATATTACTAGTATTACTATCAGCATGCCTTTTTACTGTAACTTATAACATTATTATTAGGATGATTATTATAACTCATAGTCATTGTGATTATTTTAAATATAGGTAATAGCTGTGACTATTACAAAATATGACAATGTGAAATACATAATGATGATATTTTTTATGTATTGGTATTGTTTAAAATAAAAGTAAGTAATAGGAATTATAATCTTATTTTAGTTCATATTCTGATTCATGTTGTAAATAACAAATAACCAATAAACCAGTCACAAATAACAACAGCCATGAATAATTTAATTTTTATTTTACAGTGATCATAATGATATTATCCATTAAAATATTATCATTAATGATGAAGTGACAATGATGATGGATTTCAGCAAATAAAATATGAATTATTATTACTATTAGGCTCCATGGGGATGATTATCCCATGACAATCATAGGGATTATCATCATAGTTTAAGCAGTTTGTGAGAGCAGTTTTCACGTTTGCTTCAACTGAATGGTGCAGAATATATTGATCATTGAAAGTTGCTTCCCTAGTTTCTGGTTAGTACTTAGCTTAGTGCAACACTATGCTGCTATAAATTTTCATTTTAGTAATATAAAAGTGTATATTCATAATAATAGTAGGCTATCAAGCCGTGCTAATACACTAAAATTGTAACTTGAATTTGGCAAGTTGGAAATTTCATTTTAAGACCTAATATTTTACTGAAATGTAGGCCTTTGTCATCTTCCAAGAATTCATCAAATTATTGTCATAGAGCGAAACCTGCTCTATGGATCTACTTGAAAGAAATAACATTTATGGTAAAAAAGTCATTTTAACTATGATGCATGATGATGATTATAACAAGTAATCAGTGATTATTGTAACAAAGGTTACAAAGACAGCAATATATGTAACATCATGTAATAATGAAATATATGTAATAATAATTATTTGAAATTAGGTGGAATAATTGGAATTAATAATTTCCCTCAATATTATATAAATATTGCCAATATGAAATATAAAATTATATTGTATAAGCGAACACAGTGATAATTAATTTAACAGCTTATAAACTAATTTTTTTATAATTTATCAACAGCTCGGTGAAGTTTTTTCTGTAAAGTTTATGCACAAGTCCATTATATCTTTGGTTTCTACTTTCTATACACCTAGTGCATTTTGCATGTAAAATGGCAAGAGAGAAAGAGTGCATTTTGCATATATGTTTTAAATTCACTACAACCCAACTGTTTTGGCGTAAGACCAGGTATATTTGATCTCATAATGTAATTTTTAGCCTTGAAATGTTAAAATTTAACCTGACCTAAAAATTAACAGCTGCAATGTCAATTAATTACCGCTATTTATTTTCCTATACACTCAGCATCATTTTTATTTTCATTTGTATGAGCTGAATTTATTTTTAGTGATTGTCAGATGCTTCAAATATATTCAATTTTGCATTAGGCACATTGGCCTCAGGGTGAGTTTTTTAAAATTTGACACTTTTATTTTCTGTCAGACACATCATTGGTCACCTGAGAGAGTTTTTATAACAAAAATATCGGAATAATTTTCATTATCATATTATTGATTTATCATTGATATGTTACACAGTGCGACTGCAGTAACGTTTGTTTACCGCTACATATGATATCATAAGTATATTGTTAGGTTTAAAATATAAGGAATTTAAAACATTCTCTTCATATTTTTTGTTACTTCCCCACATTGTTTATCTACACAGAATTTAAAAACAATTTGTAATGTTATCTTATAATAATTATTCCTGTGAAAACTACACGGCTGTTAATTATTTCTACTTTTAGTTTTACCATACCTATAACATACTGGCCATACAGTAGCCTTATAAGATGATAGTAGATGATGCAGATCGCCTTAAAGACTGGGTCATAGCAGAGCTTAGCAAAGAAAGGTAGGAAATACAGCCATTTTTATATCACAACAACAGAATTTTCGACATTTGATTATTAAGTTACTGAGTTGTTTCCAGCTACCTTGCTCAATGCTGTGCTGGCCACACTTTTAGGCTTTTAGGTGTTTAAGCTTAAAACAGGTTCGTGCTTTTTTTGGTGTCTGGGTTTAAAACAGGGTTACTATATTTTGTAATCAGCAACTCCTTGTGCTAAAAAGTTTGAACAAGTTTTGAGCTATTCAAAATAACTGCAATTCCATGCCTCTCTTTGACTGCATTAAACAATTTGTCTTTTTATGATCTTAATTTACAGTTAATTTGCTAAGAATTGTAAACAGTTCAACGTGTCCTTGCAGTTGGTAACACTTCTAGTATCTGTTACGTTCTGTTTGTTGCATTAGGCAGCATTAGCCTGACATGTTTGGACCAGGTATGCTCCCCATGGTCACAGCAATGTGTTGTACGCAAGCTAACCTACTGACTGCTATTCCCTTGTAGTATCGACGCTGACCCAGATGCTGTCGCCAAGTATACTGTTGCTCTCGTTAGAAAGGGACCTGATACCGAGGAAGAGTTTAAACCTTCAATATGTGAAAATCTGTCAGTTTTCCTCACTGGAAGTAAGATTCTAATATCTTGTTTGCGGCCTAGTTTAACAGAATAGCTGATGTGGTGCAGCTTTAACTTGGTCATTGGTAACTCTGATGCGTTTCTGTATGCAAGTTGTGTGTGTCTCTCACAAAGTCCTGCAGATGGAAGAGAAAACGTGTTTGGTGAAAACCTCTGTGGGAGTTGCCTGCCACCAGAAGCAAAGCCCCAAGAGACCAATTGTGTTTGACCAGGGCTTTACTGCCCAATGTTATAAATTATTTCATATTTTCACATATATAGTCTACTTATCCACTCTGTTATTTGTATACTATAATACACTATATTATAGTATACTATAATATAGTGTGCTTATCCACTCTGTTATTTGTATATAATACACTATGTTATAGTATGCTTGCTCACTGTACTAGTTGTATAGAATATAGGCTACTATGTAGTATGCTTATTATCTGTATTAGTTGTATAGAATATACTATATACTGTGTGTATTATATTATATGTAAAATACACTATGAAGTGTTTGCTTTCTGTCTTATTTAAAGCAGTAGCTGCTAGAATGCACATTATAGAGCAGGCCTGCAATATCTTTCTTGCTGTTTAACCACTATTTGTTATAACAATCCTGTTACACATGATATACCATAAAATACATCACAGACATCAGAAAAAGCTCTAAGTAATTTACCTAAACAACATAAAATAAAACTTGTTTGTCTGAAGTTCTGGGTGACTGTAATTGCTTTACATGTATCTATGGTAGTTTACTAATTACCTTCCCTATCAGCCTAAAACATCACAATCAGGTTTGCCAAACTGCAGTGATTGAAGATGCACTTGAAAGAAATGTGGTTAATTTGATTGGGTACACAACTATAAAGCTGTATTGGAGTTTTAACCATGATATTGCTGCAGGTTTTAATATTCCATAAATGTATTTTTGCAGCCTTACTTTAGCCTATACTTTTTTTTCTATTGGTATGTCACCAGCATCAACTTTTTACTACTTAGACTTTGCAAAATAAGTTATTTCTGGTCTACATTCAAAGTTTGGGCTTCATTTCTATGCAGTGTCTACTTGCAGTGATTTCTTGCATATAAAATACTACTAGGTGTGTACTCTATGTTGTCATACTGTATTAGGCCTACATGTCTCATATATCATTGTAGATACAGAGTCGTTTGTCATGAGGCTGTTCTCAGTGCTACAAGACAAGTCATATATAACTCAAACTGACACTGCAGGAGACCCCAACTCTCACCTTGTAAATACCACTTCAGAAAATCAAGAGTAAGAATTAGAATTTCCTTCAGCCTCAGTTTTATTGAAGAAAAAAATTTTTAAATGAGTCAATTTTTGGTCTGTGTTTGTGAATCTATAATTCTACTTGCGACATTCACAGTATATAAATTCTGATTTTAGTGTTTTAGTTTGTGACCTGCAAAGGGCCTTCCTATACCAGAGGGGCTCAGAATTTCCTTCAGCCTCAGTTTTAATAATAAATGCGTTTGTATAGAAAATCTTTAGCCTGTGTTTATGAATCTATAGCTCTACACATGACATTCAGAACATATCAACCTTAATTTGATTGTTTTATGGCACAGTTTATGACCTGCAAACTGCCAGAACGGCTCATGGCTTTTGTTTTAAACTAATCCATTGACCCTTTATTCATGTTTTACACAGGAACACCGACTCAGCTCTGTCTAGACAGGAGTCTGCAGTCTCCAGGCAGGACTCAAAGGCCCACGATACTGACGACGAGCTGTCTGACGATGACAGAGATCACAGGCGTACCAGCAAAAGGTCAAGGTCAAAGAGCCAGTCTCCATCCGGTCACTCACAAAATCGGCACAGAATCTCTCCACACAGACGGTGATATATCCTTCCCTCTGGCTTCTCATAGTTAGATGCTATGTGTAAAATTGAAGCCTATTGGTTGTTACTAGTTGGAATTTCAGTCATAATATAATGTTTTGCCTTTTATGAGAAAGAAATAGTATTTATATTCATTCCTTTATTGGGTGTATTCATAGTATAAGTATGACAGTCTTCTATTGTTTAGCCATTTATAAATTTTATGGTGTCAACATTTCAACAAAGATAGCAAGAAGTAGTATTATTTTGTCATCCACCATTTAGCCTTTGTACCTTTATAAACGGTGTCATCGAACTTTGTGCACTCATATATGTTAGTACCTTCTTGTGTTCTTAGGCTAGGTTATAGCAGAGGTAATTACCGAGGTGGGGGAGGTGGGTATGCACCCCGCAGTAACAAGAGAGGAGCTCGAAGTAGACTGGGCAGAGGAAATTACCACAATGACTTTGGCAGACGTTACGACAACGGTAACGCTCCACCTCCCAGACGCCGCAGCAGGTCACCACGACGATCCGCCTCTCCAGCTCCCCGCAGAAGGTCAAGGTTAGTGTTGAATATAATGAGTACTTGACCTTATCCAAAGTCTAGCTGTGACAGTGATGGCTATTCTGCTTGTACTACATGTTGGTTATATTTAATGTTACTATTTTATTTCTAATTAATGCTATTCTCTTATATCACTATGAGTACTACTCAATTAGTACTACTGAGTACTACTCAATTAGTACTACTGAGTACTACTCAATTAGTACTACTGAGTACTACTCAATTAGTACTACTGAGTACTACTCAATTAGTACTACTGCATACTACTCTATTAGTACTACTAACTATTACTCATTAGTGCTATGTAATACTACTATATAATAATGTTTTCTGTATGTCAAACACTTGGCTATACAGAGATTATATTAACATGTTGGTTGTTTATTACAATAAAGAAGGCTGGTGAGATTTCTGTCTCATCAGGAACAACAGTAAGATCTTCATTTGTTGTTGATAGATATTGTAACCACCTCCACTCTTCTCTACTGACTCTCATTGCCCCATTTCTTATAATCATACAAACTTGCCATTTGTTTATTGGTTAGCCACAGTTTCTGACTCGCATTGCGTTGCAGGTCCCCGAGACGTTCGCTGAGCCCTCGTAAATCACCGAGCCGCAGATCTCGTTCTCCCTTGGATTTGTTGTCGTCACTCAACCCGGTGAAACCGCCTGCCAATAAAACGACAGAATCCCGACAAAGATGTCAAGATTACGACGGTAAGCCTAGCTCCCGTGGTCCAGCAGTGTCAGTTGTGTTTGAGGTTGTTGATAGAATCAGCGTTGTCTAGTAACAAAACATTAATATGGCTGCTAGTGGGCTCACAATTGCTCAATAACTAAGTAATGCAAGGCTTATAGATTTTCACTGTTGAATCTATTAATTCATGAATTGAATAATATTTCTCTTTAGTTGATGTATATTTTGATTAGGAAACTAATAAACACTGATCTTTTGTTAGTTGTTGCAATCAGTTCAATTTTAAGCAATAATTTTCTGATATGTAACTTTTGTAAAGGGAATTTTGAAATAGATCAGTTCAACACGTAGAGAATGTAATTGGTTTTTATTTTTAAAGTTCAATTCTTCAGATGTGAAATCATCGGAAAAATCACAGGTTATTTAAATGTAGTTCCGCAAAGTGTAACGAGCTCTTAGATATAATTGTGTTATTGAATAGTTGAGAGAGTTCACATTGTTGCTGTAGTCATGTCCATGTGTTACAGTGCAAGGATACTGTCTAAAAGGTGACCTGTGTCCTTTCTCACACGGTAACGATGCCGTCGTCATGACCGATGTTACTACACTGAATTTCAACTCTTCATCAACTAGTCAGCCATTGGCTCCAGTGAATCCCTCCCCAGCAATATTACCCAATCAGCAACCAGTTCCACCCAGACCATCTCTAGGTATTTGTTTAAATAGTCCGCTTGTATTATGATTATATTCGTTTCAAGAATTCTTCAATACCATAAAATATGTATTTCTGATTCATATAAAAACCCGTAGAAGCATATATTTATTGAAACCTTTGGCTAATAGCACTGAACTTGGAACTGTAAAGAAATGCTGGAGGTTACTTTTCCAAATATTTGTAGTTTTCAGCTACTGTGTAATATTAAGAGATATTCTTAGCTGTATTCCAGTTAGTTTGGGTGGTGCTGGAGAGGGCCCATCTCTCAATGCATTTATAACAAGCTTTGTGGGAATACAAGCTTGTATGCATTTGAATTTTATTATATTGTCACCTGATGACGATATCAGTTTTAATACTGCATTCATAAATGATTTTTTACATCAAATGAAGTTATTTTTATTTTTTCTAAATGTTTGGTGGTATGAAATGCAAGTTCAAATGGACTTAATACAGTATTGTAGATAATAATGTATATATATACATTATTATCTACAATACTGTATTAAGTCCATTTGAACTTGCATTTCATGCCACCAAATGATTAGAAAAAATAAAAATAACTTCATTTTATGTAAAAAATCATTTGAATATTTATCACATTGGACTCAATCATAAGCTACTAAAAGCTGCATAGTTTTGTATTACATATGTTATATATCTTAGCTTGAACTCGGCTCTTTATTCGTTGTTATTTTACTTACTTTGGCTGTTTATGTGAAGTTTGTTTGCGCCAGTAGGTTGGCAATACTTTGTTATTTGTTATCAAGTTGAGCCATACAACCCGGAGTTGCCTCGTATGTGGGCTCCTAACCCAGCTATAAGGCCAGGAATGCACCCAAGAGGTTCCAACTTCATGATGACCCAGCCAAGACCCATGGGGGGTTTCACCGGTATGCCCCCTCATGCCCTTCACCCTGGACCTATGAGAATGGGGTCTATGGGACCCCGTCCCCACCAGATGTACAGGCCGAGATATTCAGCTAATAATGGTCAGCCGGTGAGTGGATGTAACCAGCAACTAAAAACTTGCAGTGGTGTTCATGGGTGGTTAGTATGTTGTAGTAGCAGTAGTAGTGGCAGTGATAGTAGTGGTAGTGGTAGTAGCAGCAGTAGTAGTAGTGGCAGTGATAGTAATGGTAGTAGTGACAGTGATAGTAGTGATAGTGGTAAGGATAGTGGTGGTAGTAGAAGTGGTGGTATTATTCTCAGCTATTGGTATATAGCACCTATTCACAAGAAAGCAGGCAGTACTTTTTACTGCATGCTGATTGGTCATTGTAGAGACCTGGTACTTCTCACCCACCAATCAGAGACCCCAACAGAGCCACTCTGGAGATTCGTAATTTGCCAGTTGAGTTCAACAAGATCGTCACCCTGCACCAGCACTTTGAGAAGTTCGGCACCATTCACAACATCCAGGTATCTAGAAAACTGCTGTTGCTTAAGTTAGTTATAGAAAAGTTTGTTAATTATTTTCTAAAGCCTAATTTGAGCTAATTTCTACTTTGCCAAGGCTTGATTTGTTAATGAGTAGTCAACTTTGAAAGTAACGCTTTACTTGGAATTGCCATTTCTTTACTTGTTATTGAATAAAATAGCTTTAGATTGTGTTATTCATATTTAACTGCTTTATTATACAGAGGAATGGGAGATTGTCTGCTGGCTGTATATTATACAGCATACATACACATGTTTTATTATTTGTGTATATTATATAGCATACAATATGTATGTTACATACTTAAATATTATATTACATTTATTATATTATGTTCATGTGTTTTCCACTATAATATCTGGGTATATTATGTTAATTACACTGTGTGTATAAACTTTCTCTTCTATGATGTCTACCCTATTACACACTTTGTGTGTATTTGTGGATCAGGTGCAGTACAACGGTTGCCCTACCACAGCTCTAGTCACTTTCTCAACCAATGAGGAGGCTAAGCAAGCGCATCAGAACCCCGAACCTCTTTTCAACAACAGATTCATTAAAATCTTCTGGTACAATGAAGGCGGTCAGAACAGCGATAAGTCTGGCAAACAGGTGAGTAGTTTTGCTGCTGCATGGTCTTCAAGATACAGGTGTGCTGTGTGTGTATGCAAATTATACTGCAGGTATACTCTGTATACAAGTTATACTGCAGATATGCTCTGTATACAAGTTATACTGTAGATATACTCTGTATACAAGTTATACTGCAGATATACTCTGTATACAAGTTATACTGCAGATATTCTCTGTTTGTGCAAGTTATACTCTAGATATACCCATTGCGTGTACAAGTTATGTTGTTGGTATAACATGTATGGTTTGAGTGATGTTTATTAGTATATCGTACGTTTTGCCATCTTATATTGGGGATAATTTAGTTACTTGGACAAGCTGGTGGTTTTTTTTTTCTTGGTTATGGTGGACTTGCTATTGCAGATTCTCCACACTTGCAGCTTTTGGACACAAAACTTTTCCCAAAGTGCTTTGATAAACTCGTTTTTATAGTTTGCAGTAAAGCTTCTCTATGGAAAGATATTATGCTCTTTTAATTATAATCCTGTACACATATGTAGTGTTTGGAGGTTAGACCTAGGCTCAAAGCGTGAGAGGTTTTTGTCTAATGCCATTCAATGCCAGATCTACTCTGTAAAGTGTAAACATTTGAACTGGTATTCTCTCTTGCTGTATCTCATCATATTCTTACTATTCTGTAATGATTGTAGGCTGCTGCCGCTGCCAAACCACCGACTAAAAATAAACTGGATGCTGCTTCTAAAGCAGGTTCCGGTGTGCCACCAAAGGTAATATTCACTGCATCTTGTAGTAAATATCTTATATTAATATATATTAATATTCGCTGCATCTTGTAGTGATGTTATTAGGATTAGTGCTGCACACATTGTAAAATCTTTGGCAAAGTTGTTGTTACAAACAAGTAAATTAGTAATGTTAGTTACCTGCAGGCATACAGGCTATTTTCTTGTATTTTTTTATACTCTTTGTGAGCATATTCGTGTATTTGAAGTACAGTATTCTATGTTATGTATTCTATATAACATAGAATACTACGTTCATGTCTTTGATTTGTATTCTACATATAGAATACTACGTTCATGTCTTTGATATGTATTCAACATATAGAAAGCTCGGGTAGAGCCTAATATGAACAGAGCAACACTTCGACTGGATAAGTCGGCTCAGGCAAGGAAAGTCTCGCAGAACAAGAGAATTGATCCGCGGAATCTTGAGCAGCAGAAACAGATAGTACTGATGAAGCTGATAGACCAGCAGATGGTATGCTCTTCCATCATTTTTTGTACTTGATAGCAGAATTCTATATGGGTTTATTCCATTGTATACTTGTTGGCTACAAATCTGTTGGGAAGAGACTTGTAATGTATTTTATTCTTAAATAGGAGTTTTCTGCTCATTCAGGGAAAACTCTGTTTTCACTAGCACTTTGTTGTTGCAGCAACTCCTCATGACAGCTGAAAAGACGAAAGATCCAAAGCTAAAGTCGGAAATTCTCAAAGAGCTCCGTAAACAGGAAATTAACATCAAGGAAATGAAGGTTATTTCACTTTTTAAAATCTATACGCTAAATCATGCTCCTTTTTGGATGTAACTTTAAACATATCTTTCCCTTAGATGTCTTCATGCTAGCTATTCTATGAATATTGTGATTTCATCACGAAATTCTACGTTGTCTATTTTACATGATGTATTTTCTTTCTGTTTTTATTACTATGCAGTACTTACATACTTGGCAATAGATTTTCATGATAAACCTCACTAGATCTGTCCTGAGCTGCTGTGTTTCTTGTTTGTTGTGAGCGTTTGAACCACTGTGCGTAGGAGTCTTTGAAGTTGAGTCAGGCTGCCAGCAAGTCTGCGTCAGCCAAAGCTGCCAAGACCACTAAGGAAATACTCGACGCTGAAATTGACGTCCACCAGAAGAAGTTGGCCGGTGAGGATACAGCTGAACTGCAGCAGAAACTGGAGAGTCTGAAGAAACACGTGAGTGTGACTGGCATGTGACATTTGACTGACAGGTGTGCGATGTGACCTGCAGGTGTGTGACATTTGAATGACAGGTGTGTGATGTGATCTGCAGGTGTGTGGCATTTGAATGACAGGTGTGTGATGTGATCTGCAGGTGTGTGACATTTGAAAGACAGGTGTGCGATGTGACCTGCAGGTGTGTGACATTTGAATGACAGGTGTGTGATGTGATCTGCAGGTGTGTGACATTTGAATGACAAGTGCATGCACAATAAGTAGCAGGTGTCCAAAACTTGGATTGCTATTATTGGCATAATGATTGATATATGCACATGTTTATATCATGTAATGAAGGAAAAGCTAAGTAGAGAATATCTGAGGATTGTGAAAGTCTTTTGATTGGCTTGATTCAGCGTTTATGTGCCGTATTGTCTGAAATTAGCAGTCAGATTTGATGAAAATAATGAGATGTTGAGAGTTTATGTTCGTGAATACTACAGGCAAGCTCATTGGGTATTGTGGACAGTCGAGGGCGTGGCGGTACCAGAGGCGGAAGAGGGCGTGGCCGAGGAGGCGGTGCGTTCAAGCATACGGAACAGGCTCCTCCCCCAACAGCATTGACCATTCTTGGCTTTAAACCGGAAGAGAAGGATGCTGTGGTGGCCCATTTTAAGGTTGGTTTAAGATTCGTCATTTCAGCTGTATTTGCCAGCCACTCTAAGGGCACCTGCTTGCATCTTGAGATGCTATGCTATGATCTAATACGTGTGAACAGTCAGAGTTAAATAATCAATAACTGAAACAAGAGAGAAGATGTACTTTAATTTTTTAGCGCTGGCCGAATATTTTCTGAAAAATATCCTATGCGAAGTTGTTAACAAAAAGTCTTGGAATCATTTTGATGCTAAACTCATTGGGTGTCATAATCATCTCAAAGTGTGTAAATGGATTGTATGTGCCTTGTTAATTTCGATTAGTATATTTTGTAGCAATACGGAACGGTTACTCCCAAAGAATACCGGGAAGGTCCTATGACTTCCATAGTGGTAGAGTATTCTAAGGCACACGACGCCAAAGTTGCCTCCATCCATGGTAAGTAGTCAACACACATTTTCAAAAATTACTATCACGCTCAAACTACTCTCAAATCTTGTAATAAAATACCAAATTTGTGCAATTCAGGTGCCAAGTTTGGATCTAAAAATCTTATAATGAAGTGGTACAAGCCTGCACCCACCACTCCCCCTGCTCCGTCTCCTAGTCAGACACCCACCACTTCAGTGGCTCCAGTTCTCAGTTCTACTACCAGTTCTCAGTCAGCTCCCAGCCAATCTACAGCAGGAGTAGCTCCCAAATCCCCCACGACTTCTGCTCCATCGGACTCAGCAGATTCTACTGTACAGGAAGTGAAGTCAGCAGTGTCCGACAGTGTTCTTCTTGATAATAATGACGAGACCGATATACTGGCCACTGACGACTGCAATGAAGTGGTTAGTAATGGCATATTTTTCTCTCTCTATGCGCTCATGTAAGTCGTTTTGTATCCTGTTGGTGTAGGAAAGTTTGAGGTAAATTTCATTTTGGAAATGTATTGACCGTTTCAGATATCCAAATGTTTATTTTATCAAATTCAAGGTGTTTAGATAGTAATGAGACCACATTTATACCTGCGTAACTTTTAGTTATGTTTTGGTTCAGTTTCACTCAAATTAACCACATGGTGACTGAACTAAATTACATTTCATATAAGGTATACTGTAATATCCCTTTCATTCTACTTCAATGGTCTACTGTGACACTGTTTTACTCCCCATGATACTCAGTAAACTGAGTATCACGCAGACGAGTTGTCACCCAGATGGTAAAACATATTTTTCTGTATAGTGCACTTTTTTCTCTCCTGGCTATACATTAAACATCTATTGAAATATTGTATTTTCAGTTAGATATGTTTAACTTGTAAGACTACTAGATGTTTACGCTATACTGTGTCCTATGTTCAGGGAGATATTGATGAGGATATCCTGCTAGATGATGAGGATTTTGGAGATGATTCGGATAAGAAGCGTGTCTGGTTACCATAGAAACAAAGCTGCATGCTCGTTTCACTGAAGTTAGAGGATGATCACATATTGGAAGATGCAATGAACAATCTATATAGAGCATTATAATAATTTTGAACATGCCACTGTCATTTGTTTAATGCATTATTATTATTGTACCCTATTTTATCTGAATGTAAGTTTTGTAAATAGTGACGTTTTTTTGCTTCAGCAACTGTTTTCGCTGAATTCTTATATAAGCAGGTGTTATTAGAATCCTGATTTTACAGATATTATCACTTCTTTTTCTTATGCTAATAAACGAAGGGCAGGTCACCATTATGCAACCGGCAAAACAAAGATCAGAAAAAATCAACTGATCCTGAATGCAAAAAAATCTTGATGTCGTGTTGAAAAAGTTGCCTCGTCAACTTAGAAAAAAAGTAAATGGTTGGCCTGCCCTATGGCCATATATGGCCCAACCCCACATTATATGCAAAGAGCTATGTTCAAACTAGTGTCCAAATGGCACTCAAGTGGGGATGTTTGTGTGTGAATGTAGACTGCCAATTGAATGTGGAAGTTTCAATTTTTTGTGACAAGTTTTCTGTGCATTGGGTGACGTTCAGTGTATGAGGTATAGAATTCTTTTTACCATCTTTCTATGCTTAATTTCAGTTTGTCCATGTTTACAAATCATTGCTGTTAGTTGTCTCTGTGAGCGTCGGTGGTTCGTATGCAATAATTTTGTAACGCTTTGTTATGTTATTTTATATATATTGTTAGCGAATACTATGTACACAGTGTGGAGATGCTGGAGACGCAATCACCATCGCAGCAAAGCTGGTTATACTAAGATCTGGGAGACTAAAGCTACCTCCATGCCTAATTTGGTTGATATGACTAACACACATGGCTACAGCAGTGGAGAGAGTACCATAAGTAGAAATAAATATTTACTCCTGGCTTCTTTTTACTTAGAAGTTCGCTGTTGGTCTCATAGGAGTTGAAACTAGGTTGTATAACTGTCTATCTGTATTGGTAATGGGAAACTTTCCCTACAGGTGATGCTTTGTCGGCATGTGGTATGGAATGCGTGTAATACTGTAGCTGTAAATTCCATTATTGTAGTATGTTGATTAATGTAATATATAGCTATCTTGGTGTTATCTGGATCAGAAAATGTATATATACTGCTGTATTGAGATTTATAATGTGTAGATTACTTTAATTTGATATGTTTGCTATTCCTAGTGGTCGTATTCAGTGGGATGATAATGTAGTAGTTGATTTTGTTATTAACAATGTGTTAGCATGTGCTATATTTTATATATTCAGCTGATGCTTTTTGGTATGTTTTGTATATTCGCAGCTGCTCATAGCATATTAACAAAATTACAATGCACCAGGCAAGGTATTGATGGGATATGTTAAAGTGGCCTGGCAATATCACTGTGACTCTGTCCAAACACCAAACTTGGTCAAACATTCCTGGTCTCTAGTCTCTACCACCGAGTGAGTATGAAGACTGTTCAATGGAAATATTTAGTATGTCTCTGTACTATGTTACTTTGTTACAAGCCTTTTAGGTCAGAGTAATGAAATGCTGTGCTTGTTAGTATTTCAAAATAGGCAGCAGTATATTAAACTCAAGGTTTATAAATTTATTTTCATAAACTCGCAAGGATGTGTAATCACCATCCCTACGAGAACCCTTAACAAAAAGGAGTTTTTAAGCTCGCTAAGGACTTTATAAAAAATTGGCAAAGAGCAATTATGACTAACATTCTTAACATCACTCAACCCTGTTGCATCAATTCGTTTGTTGAATTTAATTGACAGCCAATCTGGAAAGTTTCAAAAAAAATTTTTGCTTTGAGCTGTTATTGGCACAATCTATTTAGAAAAGTTTCTTCTTAAGCAAAATAATTCATAAATTATGTTTGTGATAAAAAATAAGTATCTGGGAACTTGTACTGTAGCTGCGCTAAAATTTGACGTAACCAAAACAATCTGAACTCATTTATAGAAGCTGCTCTAACTGATTGTCAAGAGCGGGCTGTTCTTGTGGCACTGTGTATATAATCAAAATTAAAAGTGTTTATAAAAATATATACTTATCATTTTTAAACAAGTTCCAAAATTATACAATGAAAACAATTTAATGATCACAATTTAGAGCTATTTTATAAAGCTTTTCATTAGTCCAAACATCAATAAAAATTAAAAAATGTAAATTTTTACATTTAAAGTCAATGTCAACAGCATTTCATTTAGATTACCATTAAAACCATAAATACTACTTATGGCTATGCATAACTGTGACCTTATAAATGGACTACCCTTTTCTTATTTATTTAAATATTGTAATATGTTTGTTTATCTGTGAAGTTTGTTAAGTATCTACAACCCTAAGTCTTGATGGAGGTAGTTCAGGAGGATTAGCTAAAACAGCATCCATTACATAGCCACAAGCATCCCCTTGATCTCTACTAGGTTGGTGTGAAGGTGACACTATGCCGCAGGTGGTTGTACTCGGGTAACTGTATAGACCATTGTCATGATCATTCACCTCCTCAATCTCTTCATATTGGGGAATTTCTCCAGCAGACAATAGGTTCCTGGTCCTGACGTCTGCAAGAGCTGACAAGGGAAATATTAAGATTTTTTGCAAAACATAATGAGTAGCTATGATGTGCATTGCACCTAACATGTACATTATTATTTGCAGGTACTTCAACTTGGGGCTTTTAAATTTGTTAACAAGCTTTTAACATTAAAACGGAACCTTAGTTGCCCTGTTTTATTGCTAAGAAAAATTCTAAGGAAAAATTTTTTCAAGTAGGCCATGGATTGCTTTAGTGGTGGTACAGAAAGACCAAGTATAACTATCAAAGGCGTTATACGTAATTTTTCTACATGGTAGAAGCATTAAAAGTTATGCTGGTACATTTTTTACTCTGAACTGTTGTTGTTTTAGGTCTAAAAAAAAGTTGAAATTAATATTTTTTCTAACCAAATTTTAAAGCCTTAGTCATAAAACACTATAGCAAAATGAATTCAGGCATTTTAAAAGGTTTCTGACGATAGAGTGTTATGCTTGTAGCTTCATAACTAGTTTTATTTATTACTTACACTTTACGTGTGTTCAACTTATATTTATTTGCTACCTAAAGTTTACGTATATAAGGTTTTCCCTGCTGATGCATGTCTTTTTTGTCATGCATTTTTATGTCTTTTAAGCTAATTTTCATTATTAGAAAAATGTGACGTGTTTGACATTGTTATCACTGTTTTCTGCTGTTTGAAGCTTTCCGCTGCAGAAAAAAATTGCATGGCCTATGAAATAAAAAATGAAACTAGTTACTGAAAATTAAAGTTTCAGTTCTGAAATTGGCTTTAGAGCAACTAAATTAGTGGACATGAAAAAACTGACAAAAAACAATGGGAATTGTAAAAATGTTAATATGAAAAGAAATCATGGCCTGTTTTGAGCAAACAGTAGAATTGCTGATAGCTTATAGTTATGAATATATTGACCAAAAGAATTGGTACTTGTGTATGATAGCTTATGCAAATTGATAAGTTACTATAATAACAGAATTGCAAAAACGTGAAAAAAAATAATAGGTGTATATAAAGCGCACTTTTTATGTCTGGCTGAAAATAACTTTAGTTGGCTCACTAATTGTGTGTTTGGTTGATCCTGAATTGCCACTTTGGAATGTATTATCTTACCTTTTTTTCTTCTTTTGTATATAGCATCTATTGAGACAATAAAAACCACTAGAACTATTATTCCACCACTTACTCCTGCTATGTATTTGATTAACCTTTCAGGTGAGGTCTGTAAGGGCGCCTTTTTCCAGTCAATAGTCCATGTGATTTCTACTGTTTTGCCCAAGGCACTGTAAGTTTGTAAAAAACGACTTCAGTGATTTTTGTAATCAATCGATTTGGTAGTCAAACAAAAGCTTTATTACATTTACGAGTGAGTGATTGCATTTTTATTGAAAATAATTTAAATTTGTAAATGCATGTGCACCATGATAGCAATCGATTCACTACTCAATGCAGCTATGAAATTCACCATATTGTTAGTCCTATGGTGTCATCAGTACACTTCCATTGGAATTTAACTCAATTGTGCTGAGTTTCAGCAGAAAGCTATAAGTGCCTAAACATCAACATATAAAACAACGTGTGTATTTCGAGCCCAAAATTTACAACTAAAATTATTAAAATTTTACAGTGTCAATTTTTCAATACCTTGATGCCAGGCATTTAATCTGTTCATTATTTTCATCACTTTCCGTTGAGCTTACAGTAAGAGTATTTAATGTCAAGGTGAGGTTTTTGTTTTTTCGTATCCAATGGAAGGAATTAACTTCTGGTCGTCCAATGACGTGATCTGGGCAAGTTAAATTGTAGCTTCTATCTAAATATAACTGCTCATAAACTGTACTTGGCCCTGCACTGTCAATAACTGCAAAATAAATGAAAAACCGATTTGATTTTTACAAAATGCATTATAACTATCCCTATAAGTTATGCATTTTACATTTGTACTTGTGATAAAAATAATTCTATTTACAAAAGAAGGAATAATGCCTACACATGGGTAAAACTGTTATGCTTTTTATGGTATTTCCTCCTTTCCAGTTGAGGTGTGATTGATCTGTACAGGTCACCACTACTCCATCTCTGTGCAGTTTAGTTGGGGTGAAAACAGATGAATTAGTAAGTAATTCGCTTCCTTTATGAATCTCTAAAATACACCAAAAAAATAATGTCAGAAGCAAAAATAAAATATCTTCACCATATGCATTATGGCCTATTTCTAAAGGAAATCATGTTTTGTGTATATTTCTTTTGCTTAAATAAATAAATCAATCACAGGTGAATTACATTTATTATTGCCATTCATTTTTAGGAATTTCATGAAAGATCAGGTGGTGAAAATCTAATTGCATCAGACAAATTTACTGAATATAAAAATTAAAAAGCAAAGCAATACAGGAATAATATTTTAACTGGTAACAGAGATGTTCTGCAACACAAATCTTTGGATTCTTCAAGTAAAACAAAATATGACTAGGAAAAAGAGATAGGCTGCTGATCAGAGCAAAGCAGGTGACAAGAAAAGATATATATATATATATATATAAGTAAGGCTTGTGAATACAACAACTATTGTTATAATTATGCTTGGAGAAGATAGAGTAAACATGATCGGCTACATAAATATAAATAAGATATAATTATGTAGATAGAAAATTTAAATAAATAAAACTACAGCTTACAAAGTGGATTCTATAATGAAAGGTATGGCTAAATTAGTTAAAAAGAACACCTACAAGATTACCAACTCTGCAAAATAAACCAAGGCAAATCAAACTTTGTAGATCTCAAAAATTGCAGAGATCCATAAAAATAGCTTAAGAATTTTTTTAAACACCTTACAATAATTATTTAGAATATGCACTTCACTTTTAATATCTTTGGCTATACCTACACGTTGTGTCATAATGAAAATAACTACATGCCAATAATGGGATTTACAGCACCATCTCACTTAGCAGATTGTAAAGTGAGCAACAGTTTCTGGCTTTGACCTCTTACAGATTATATGAGCTCAGTTAGTGCTGCAATTAAGTTCAGACCTCATTATTGGTATAGGTATATTATTTTCTCAATGGATCTTCACTTTAGCAGTAGGCTATTTGGAATATGTGTTATGATTTTCAGATTTAGGGTTGATATGCAATCCAGAGAGTCTATTTACTGGCTAGCGAACTTCACCAGGATAAGTCGAGTGAATACGAGTATATTTTACACACAAGAATACATCACAAAAACTATACAGATACATTCAGTTATGCTACACATCTATATCATTCAGCACTCTATCTTCGACTGACTAACAGTGGGAAAACCAACTACTGCTACTAACTATCAGTGTCGCCAATTGGCTGTCCATTGTTCTGGGTCAATTACGTGACCCCATGCTGTAGTAGTGGGGGAAAATAACATTCCCCGTATTACGTTGCTATGGTAGCTCTACGAGCCACCACATATGCTCAATATGTTTTGATACAAATAGAACACAGCTTCTCTAATTAACGTTAAGTTTGCTCACCATACACAAAACTAGATTCAGGAACAGCATCAGATGAATGACACTCGGCAGTAAAAGGTTGATTCTCTTCTACTTTCTCAGGCTTTATTTCCATTTTCAAATTTTTTGGGGGAACTACAAACAATTTAAGTCTCTTGTTGAGCATTTGATGGAAACTTATTCCAGTCATAACCAAGAAAGCTGGAGAGTAGCTAGTATAACCTAGCTGAAATAGGGCCATCTATGATGTGGGATTTTCTCTCAATGCAGTGTTAATACTCTAACAGATCTACATATTGTATATTATTCATGTAACACCCACTGAGCAATAAGCATACAGAGGCATAAAATAATAGAGTTGTGAAAAAGGTTTAAAATAAATAACTGACTTCTTTCAACTCTAAGCACTTAGTTGGAAAACTGGTAAGCAGGGCTCTTATTGTTGTGTTTCTCTGTTATTGTGGGTAAGAGTGTATAATCTTATTAGTGCATTGCTTGAAGCTACGTAATCGACTTCACAGGCTTGTTGCGTGAGAATAATATAATATATTTTATACGATAGATACAACAATAAGAACTTTATAATTAATTCAGATACTGCTACGACTGTATACAAGTGTTCACTCTTTGCCTAACTGGTCATAACTGACGCTGGAGAAGACTGTCCCTCATGATCTAATTAAGATCTCCATCCTGATTGGAGGCCCAGCAATAATCGTGCCACTAACCACGCGGCATTCCGGGGAGGGGGGGGGGTATAGAAACGCCATGACTACCTCTAATTACTCCAATATATGAAATCCGAGAGCCATTACATTATGTAAATTAGAAAAATTGGATTTATTTTACATAAAACCCTTAAAATGCAAATATTTGTGATATTTATATAGCATTTAGTCATCCAAACTTTAAATTCTATCAGTTTGTGATTCGATGAAGCTGACCCATTTTCTAAATGACTTTACAATTGCTATTAGTAACAAGAGTGTGGTGTTGTGATTCCTTATTTAGTGTAATGAGTAACACTCTGGCTTGCAAGTTAGAGTGCTTTGGACTGATTCTCGGCAGGGGAGAAGGGGGGAGGGGCAGTTATTTTACAGAAAGCTAGCAAAACACTGTACATGCTGAGTTGTCTATACAAATATAGGTAATATAAGCTAATGCAAATATGATCATGCCCTGTGGTTATTCCAAAGTAGAAAGAGATTTTTTACACAGAGCAGACAGGATTCTTATAGAAATAATTTATGAGATTTCACTGACTTGTCTGATTATTCAAGTGTAAGCCTAGGGCCACACGGTGCGTATTTTCGCATGAGAAAACCTTCGCACTTGTCGCTCTGCATTTTCAACGCAAGTGCGAATCGTCTCTGTCGTCGTCACCTAATTGGCTGGTAGCTATTCAGCGAGCCCAATTTCTTTATTTAGTGCTATATTCCAGCAAATTGCGTTTTATTGAAAGCGAGCGCGATTTAAAAATGAAAGCTTTATTTATCACGCATCACTGATGCTACAGTGGACACCTTTGCTACTCGTGATTTTAATTTTCGCATGCGAAAACACGCACAGTGTGGCCCTAGGCTAACAGAAGTAAAACTCCTGTATGAATAAATTTAAATTTATTTGAACAGGTTTTAGCATGTCAGCCATGAATTTCAACATTTATATTTCTATGAAGACAGCCTAATTTACCACTTAACTGTATTTCACTTACCTTTTATAGTAGATATGTTGACATACTCATAAATAGTTCTTGTAGGGTATAAAATGTAAGTTGTATTACTTAGGCAATACAATTTCCCTTTAACCTTTGTGTTAGTGAATGATAAATTAATTGTTATGGTCCAATTTAATAAAATGCTACCGTGACCTCTACAGTATGCATCCGATATAGATGTAGAGCTTATTCCATTGTTGTTGTTTAAGTATGGAGGTGCCGTGCCGTGAAAAACAGAGATTTCATTCGCAATACATCCCGTAAGTCCTGTTTCGGGGTCATTTAGCACATAAACAAGTGATTCAGGTCTGTCAATGCGACCAGGAAACAATGAGCAGACGAACGTGTTGAGATCTCCAAGGTAGAAATCAGGGTATCCTTGGGAAGAATATTCTAGAGTTAACTCAGTCGGTTCTGTAAATGAATACAACAAACATGCTACAAAACTTATTCTGCATGCAGATAAAGCATTTATTAACTTCATAGTAAAGCTTCAGTGTTTCACGAGAATAAAATTTTAAATTTTCTGTTCCAATAATAATAATAATAATAATAATAATAATAATAATAATAATAATACTAATAATCAGTCTTTGCTGATTGCTGTTTGAAAGAAGATTAAGACTGACTTCAGTCATTTTGAATCAAGCTAAACAGCATGCTGTCAGCTCACCAAATCTTACAATTGTAAGAGAACTATCGTTTACAACTCTGTGAACTAGTTAAATGTACTTACTATCAGAATATCCCTCTATCACTACGATGTAAGCCAAGAAAAGGTATAGCGTTGAGACTTCCATCAGCGTTCTACTTGTAAAATTCAAATATAGATTTCAACCAGAGCAGTAGTACTTGGCAGTGATGCAAGGAACATGCCATCAGTAACGACTTTTGTTGTAAGCAGCGTGTTTTTGGTGGAGGTCATAAATATAAACAGTGGTGTTCAATTACCAGTTTTACTTCCTTCTAGTTAAATGTATTCAAATATTAAAGGCCGTAAGCATCCAGGTTATTTATTACATTTGAGCAAAAGTTTGCATGCTTTTCAACTGTTTTATCAGCATTTTATCCAATTTCTTATACGAAAACACTACAAAAATGCAAGTAAAAGTGGTCATATTAGGTGTCTTAGACTTGCCCAGACTTGCCCGCGAGCTTGCCCTCCGTGTCCTATTCTGACGTGGGGATGGCAAAATAGCCCTATTGTAGCGTGAGTTTATATCGCGTAAAGTTATTAAGAAGCGGGTTTGTCACAGATTCTCGTTATTCGTAGCTCAAATCATGTGAATGTTACTCTTCGGGCGGCTACTAATAACTAACGTTAGCTACGCAGCATCAAGAAAGGTAACTAATTTGACTGTTTTCAAATGGACTATTCCATTTCGCTAGTTTGTAACTTGCTGTAAATCACAAAATAATTATATTTCCTATTTTAATTTCAATTATCATGTCGACCACACTACCAGAAAATTACTCTTAAATATGCAGTAAATGATGATTTTCAACCGTTTTGTGATGAACTATAGGTTAGTAGTTGTCTACGTAAAACCAAGTTTTAAAATTTGTAATTGAATCAGTGAATCACTATCAGTATGAGTATCACTAGTCTATGTCTATGACTCTCACTCTAAGTCTATGACTATCGCCTATTAGTATTGGTGAACTATTATTAATAATATTCAATGGTTATATTTATTAATACCATTATTAGTCATAATGATAATCATATGACAGTATGAGTATCAGTATGTTAATGTTACGGAGCAGGATCAGTTTCGAAACTAATACTTGTAATATTAGTTATAACTATAAGTATAAGTTATACCGATAGCTATATTAACATAAATATTTATATTCATAGTAATACTAACAGCAAATCTAATATTACTATGTTAATAGTTATACTTGTAAGTTATAATATAAAGCAAACGACACAAGTATTAATTTGAACTGTTGGTCCTAAAATAAAAAGTAAAATAAATGTAAATAATAAAATATAAATTATAATAATTTAATTATACTAATACTAATAGCAATACTTATACAGTAATATAATTATAATAAATTTATAAAACTTAAACAACTTTAGATTTAAGGAACAACTTTAAATACAAACATAAAGATAATATTAAATAATTATAATCATAGTGATCATAACAATAAATATAATTATGATTCCAATAATTATCAATATATTATATAATATTTAAATTATTTTAATTTATAATTATAATCATAATTTTTTTAGTTATAGTGAATAAATTCAATTTGACATAATAACTATAATATTATAAAGCAGTCAGTCTATCTCTAATGCTGATTAATATTCAAATTATTATGACTGTATCATCATTCACTAATTCTAAGAGTAAGTGACTACAATTATTAGTATCAATGTTGTGTTAGAGTACTATACCCATTGGAATTTTGATATATCCATTATATTTACAACTCTGCCTGTTACAGCTATAAATAAATTGGACCAAAATACCAACAGTGCCTAATCATCGCCTTATTTATAAAATAATCACAATCATAATGCTCAAGTTAATAGATTGGAAATTATTGAAAATTATGTTGAAGCCAATATAAATATGACATTGTATGCATCCAAGTAGTGATGTTGTAATATATCTTGGAAGATAATTACATTATAATAAGAGTTAAATTCCTCTACGTAACTTTTTTTGCAATTATTCCTTAGAATAACTATAACTTATACTCCTAACATTTAGCAGCGCATTAGTTTTAGATAGAGCTACTAATTGTATTTATTGCATGTGAAGGTTAGTTATTCTCCATCAGCTGCATGAATGTGACTGGTAAATTTTGTAACCTTTGGCAGTAATAACTTTGTAGCATAAATTAGACACATTTTTATAAAAATACATAATTTTAATGCTATAGCTGCTAGTAATTCTAATGGGTGTAATAATATTACAGCATTAATTTTTATTTTGTTCATGCTTCATGAAACATTTTCTAAATTCTTTTTTGAATAAATTTCTACAATACATATAATGTGCTGAATAGATTACATATGTTGGGGTTCTTCCTATACTGCAGCTCAGCCTACACTCCCCGCCACAAATGTTCCTAAACTACTAGCTTCATCAGGATACAGATTGATGGAGCTGTATTGATAAAAACTTCTCTTTTTAGCAGTAGAGGCATCATGAAAAAAAAGGTAAGTATTTTACTCAATAAGAATGCGGTTTTTTACTTCTACAAATTTGATAGCCTACACTATTCTATTTAAATGGAGACTGGTCTGACATAATGTGTCTGCAATTTACTAGTTATAATATAGTAAATACTATGCGGGCCTATAGATCAAACGGCTCAAAAGAAAATTAAATAAAATATTACACAACGCTGTATTTATTAGCAATGTGATACTTAGCAACTAATTTCACATTATTATTGTTTGCAAAGTTTTATATATCTACATATGTTTGTTCAATTCAGTGTTCTGAAGAAGAAGGTTCCAACAGCAGGGAAAAGCCTTGAACAAGATATTATGTTCTACATCTCCAACTCATTTTAACTTTGCTGGTCAGTTCATTGTGTATCTGGAGCATAGTTTTGTATTTTCAAGTAGTCCATCAGATACCTTTGTAGATAGTAAAGATTAAAATGTTTGTGCAATGATGTCCATAATGTTGAACTGATTTATTGAAACTAAAACTGTTCTTAATTATAACAAAACTTGACAATCTTTACATAAAGAATAATGTCCTATAATCTATCTTCATTGTAAACAAAATTAGAAAGTTCCACATCAGCAAATTGTTTATCATCATCTGTAGGTGGAAGAAGCTTGCACTCAGTTATAAAGGCAAGCTGACGGTGGTTTTCTTTGCCTTCTATGAAGATTTGGAAAGAGCCAGAAAATTAATACTTTATAACTGCAAAACCATGTTGTAGTGTCCTGTGTTATTGATTGAATCATCTAAAAGAAAAATTGTTGTATCATTATAATTTTACTGTTAATGAATTAGCAAATCTACTTATCTTGGTAAATATATTCAAGAACAAATACTATAGTGTAACTCAGTTTTGGTTATGTGTATGCTCCTTAAGCGAATTTACAGCAGATATCAAACTATATATTAGAGACTGATATAGGAATTAAATTTAAGCTAACCATGATGATGTAAATAGCTGTTGAATGTGACTTCGAGAACTCTGCTGGCCATGTCAGTTCAAATACACCAGGGTGATATGTTACGAATGTCATGTCATTATTGAAATTCAGCTTTTTCAAGTGCCTCTTCACAACTCTGGCAGCATTCTGACTGCTCCTTAGCTTTCTGCGCCTGAAATTTCTTCTACTTGCACCATTCTTCTATTGGTGGAATGTTAGCCTATAACAAACAGGTGTACCAAAGCTAAAAAATATCTAATTCACTGCACTAGGATATTATTCAACTCATTTAAATTTAATATATAGCAGTAAAACAATCACATACTTGTATTTATTTTATCAGCTTTACTTTACAAAGCTGAACTATATGATTTAGTAACTTGTCACCATAATAAACATTGTACAACATACAAGTTGAAAACCTGATGTGATTGCTTTTTTAATAGAATATACATCACAAACATGTTACTTTGATAAGCGTGTTCATAATAAAAGTATTAAACCAGTTTGAAAAAAATTATTTTGTTATGTAATGGATCACAAAACTACATAATTTTAGACCTGTAGCTTGATGTTCTTCAAGCAACGGGCTGCTATGACTAATTAATTTTCTATCATTGCATTTGATTGTTCTACTCATAGTGTATTGGCGAGTTAAAATTATTGGTAATTTAATGTATATTTTAGCTACCTCTGTACAATCAATGTTATAGTAATATCAATATACAATCTAGCGTACTATAAAAGTAGAAGTAGAACTTCTAAAACTATCATCTGCATCATTATCAGAACTATGAGTAATACTAGTAGTTGTACTAATAGTAATACTAATAGACAATAGTAATAGTATCACTATGAGTATGAGACTTGGGCTGGCAGTGATTATCACTATCAGTATCAGCATCGTCATAGTCAAAAGTTACAATAATTAGAAGCCATATTCATATTGATATTCTCATTATGTTATGCATAGTCATATTCATAGTAATAGACATAGTCAATCACTGATTGAGTTAATGTCATAGTGATACTCATACTCATTATAATTAATTTATACGATACTCATACTCATAGTCATAGAGTATCATAGTCATAGTGACACTTCACCGTGAATTTAATAATAGTTTTAATTTAATATTATCATTGTAATTGTTGCTAATAGTAATATTATGTCTTACTCTTAGTCTAACAGCAGCTTTATGAAAAAGTTAAACTTAACTGATAACAAAACAAATTTAAAAAATAATACTGTAACAATCAATATAATGTATATCAATATGCTAGCAACCTAATTTTCAGCTCACTTCATTAGCTTTTCGTGCAGTATTGTGATGAAATATATTTATTAATGGTGACCTTGACATCTTCGTCCAAACGCCTTTCACATCAAGCCCCGAACCAATTTGTAAAAATTTTGGATTTTTTACTTTTGATTATTTTTTACGAAAAGAGCTTCAAAATAAATTTAAAAAAAAGTGAGCTGTTGTCCACATGAAAAGAATTATATGAGCCAATTTTCTAAATTCAAAAAATTACCAGAGGGTCACAATATTTTTTTTTAAAAATCTGTATTTTCACGGCAAGCTCTATACGTTAATATAGAAAAATAGAAGACAACTCTTCTTTCAGATTTTTCATGTGCCACGGTCACGTCAATATCAGTGCTATTAACACATATATTTTAATTCATTTTTTCTGGTATATTGAGTTGAGATTTTTTTTAAATATTTTGTGAATGCAACTAAAAAAGTATGAACTTTCAATTAACAGTAATTGATTTTATCGAAATAACCTGGATGCCTACGATGTTTAAAGTTAAACTAGCCTATTGGAGCACTGGGCTAGAATACATTTTATTCAATTTCAGCGATTGAAAGCACCACTCTAATGTATTTGGCTGACCGAAAACAACTTGCTTCAGAATGCAGAGTTTATTTACAACATTATTACATGCATGATTAACCACTTCTTGAAAACTCATTATAGTGAGTGCTCCCTATAGTGAGTCAACATAATGCTTTTTCAAAAGGTTTTCTCTTCCCCCTGCCCCTCATAATAAATGATCATAAAATTGAGCCATAAAGCAAAAGATGCTTTGTTCCTCTGATCGCTTAAACTAAAGTTTTTAAAAGCAGTTGAAGAGCTTAGTCTAGTTATTGGCAGTTCTCTTTCACTACTTATACATAAATAATAGTTGTTATCCAAAATATATAAACCATAGGACTACTTAGCTTTTCAATTAGCAAAGTCTATGTAGATTTCCTCAGGCAATTTTATGGACATATATATGATATATGTAAATCCAAAAATTAGCTATATTCTTTTTATTTACCATAATATAGATGGTGATTATTTAGCTGTATAATATTATTATTATACATTGTTTTGCTTCCTGCAATAGATTGGAGTTGTATACCCAGCTTATTGCCAATCTTGGTAATGCAATTGATGCAATGCAGCTCATTATAAAAAGTTAACATACAGAATGATGCAATAGATTATGTTTTGTATGCAAAGGAAACAACTTTGACTTTAACAATAATATTTTTTTATTTTGTTAATAAATTTCGATTCATTGAAATTCACAGTTTTCAGGGCCATCTAGAAATGCCAAGTCTCTTTTTTAAAGAAATGCAATAACTTAACAATTAATGTGGCTTTTGTAACCCAACATTATTTTAAGTTTCAATATAAGTTTTAATAAATTAAGAAGAATGTATCAATTAGCTTACTATATAGAAATAATAATAGAAAAATATGTTGTATAATTTATTTGAGGATCATATTATTATTATAATATTGTTTTTTTTGCATTATAAGGCATATAGCACATATTTTCAGTCTAAGCAAATTTAGTAAACATTTTTCCTGGTAATGAAGGTGTATGAAACAAGACTATCATTTTTTTCAACAACAATATAACTTCTTTCAAGTAAAAAGAACATTTTTACATCGGTGATTAATTGATTTTTCAGGGTAGCTAAGTCGATATGCCTTAATTACAACAAAATTTAATTTAAGAACACAAAAATAAAAAGAAAAAAATGTTATTTGTAAATGTTATCAATGCAGATAATATTATGGTGGCATGGTAAAGTCTTATAAGTAATTTAAAAAAATATTTTTAAAATTTGAATGTGAATATTTTCACAAAATTAAAACATTTTGTCTGAAAAATGTATACCATAGACGAGTAGCCTACAGCAGTGTAGATGATTATAAATACTATATAGACAAGTACAGCAGCATAGATGATTATGAATACTCACTGCAGGTTCTTGTTCATAAAATTTAAGCTATGAAAGAATTTGGCAATTTTACAAATTTGTAATTTAATAAAGGATTACACATGGTTGAGATAAAACCAAGAATTCTTTCTATATTGAAAACTACTTGCACCTGACTATATTATAATTCAATTTCACTGTATATTATGCTGCATGATATGAAAGCTTTAAAACAATAAACGAAAGTTTTATTCACCTCATTACCTCATTAAAGTTTCTGTCTTTGCTTGGGTGACATAGTCAGCAGGCATTATTCATCTGCTTTGTGCTAACTATTGAATCTGTGGCCATGTCATTGTGGTTATGTTATTCTTGTCCTACCTCTGCTATAGGTGCTAGGCTATGTTGATACCCTATAGGGTTATGCAGTGGCAGTTTACCAGGTTTAAAGTGGACTAATCATTGTGGTATTTCTAAGGACAATTATGTTTATTTAATAGACATTTGTCTGGTACAGTAGCAACAACCCAAGTACATAAACTCTTTGTAAATTTATTAGAATCAGTCTGCAGCACTCTTACCAAAACTGCTATTATTTTAACCTATGATTTACTGATCATTTTGTACACAAGGCCAAAGATTTTTGCCAGTAAGCCCACAACTCATCTGGTAGAACATACAGCTTCTTGCATGCATGCGTCTGAAAATTCCCAGTTACAGAGGAATGGCTTACTAAATAACTTTGTAACAAAACCTGATAATTTCAAAACTATACATACTTGACTTCTGTTCCTACAACTAAAAATTTTCTACTGAATTCACGTTTTATTAAAACTTCTAATCTCTTCGATTATTTTAAGAAATTATAAAAACTATTTTTTTGTGGTTGAACGTTATGTTGCGTTTACTTAAAGCATCTTATATACCTAGAAAGATTATTTAAACATGGTTACAAGTTACATTATATTAAAAGACAATGCAATATAATACTTTATTACCCTGCATGCTACGATTAAGAATGCAATTGTCAAAACTAATACAGTGTAGATTAAAATGCTATATATGACATTACATATAACAACTAAACTTTTGATATCTTGTGCACCAAAAATGACTAGAAATTTCATAAAATGTTAAAGATTTGCTTACTAGCAGCGTTTCTCTACGATCTACAAGCCTATAATTAGACAATCAATAATTTGCTGTGCTTGCAGCTGAAAATTATATCAGCTATAGATAGCTATACTACCATTATATTTTGTGATGGTAATCAAATCAAAACACACCTCAACATATTTTCAATAATGCTTTACCCTTTATAGTTTGCAAAGTTCTGTGATATTTCACACAGTTGATACATGACTAAGTGAGACTAATATTATGCTATTGGATATCCATGCAGAGTAACCATGCAATGCATATATATACAGGTGAAAAGAGCTCTCTTATATATCCTACTCACTGCACTCTTCCACTCTTAAAGCTATTATTTTAGCGGATATTAGATTTATACTGAAAAACTATTCAGGATCCTTTTCTAGCTCAAATAGCTGCATGCTTACGAATTTGATGCTCTCATACACAACATGTTTTTTTTGTTATGTAGAAATGTTTTTGATTTCAACTATTAAAACCAGCACTAAATTTAATTTCAACTGCTATAGTAAAACAAAAACAGAGTGGCTACAGTTAGTTACATTACATTTACAGCTGCCAAGATACAAAGTCAAACCATGCAGCTATAGACAAATGGCTGAAATAGCTTATATACATTAGTAAGCTATAGACTGTGATAGAAGTTCAGAGAGAAAACATAAGGCAGAATGAAGTGGTTTATATGTGTTGCAGTAAGTTATATATAAATACTTACTTTTCAATTCATGTTTAATTGAAGCTGCTAAACGAGTACATGTATATACTTTCTACTAAGAAAGTAGAAAAAATATTGCATGGTTTGGTAATTACAATAACTGCTTCTGTATAAAAAGTTGACAATAAACATTGGACTACTTTTTAAAGGAAATATTCCTGAGATCGCTATCAAATGCCTCATGCATTGTCTAGCAATGTCATAACTATTTTCTCCAGAAAGGATAGTAATGCTCAACTAGCTGGGTAATCTATGCATGAGTTTTATGGACTAAGTTCTTTTCTGCTCCCTGCAGAGATCATGCCCGTGAATCAAGATTTTTTACAGATATTTTGTGCTGATGAAATATGTTCTAAACATGCACTTTGCATTGTAAGCCATGCATCACTTGAATTAAAACAGCTGGAACATGAAATAGCTTAAAAAGATATTTATTTGCACAATATGACTTATTTGCACTTCTGTATTTTTAATTTAAGATTAACTCTGTAACTTGGCATAAATTGGTTTTTGCTTAAAATCATTTAACCATCTTAAAAGCAAGTAGTTTTTAAAATGAATTTCTTCAGCCTTTAGTCATTTTACTGTAAACTTTTATACCACATTATAATCAAAAACAATTTAAACATGTATCTACATTTGAATGACATTGTTTTACATATACTTTCAAAATTATTTTATAAATGTTAGAATAAAACATTTGTGTTTTAAGCTTTCATTTTGCTTGTACCACAGCTCAACTGCTTTCTTGTCTTTTTGAAGCTCATTGGCCAAATGTTGCATAAGTAAAAGCCTACTTTATTTTAAGGTGCTGCAAAATAAAAGCTATAAGAAGTGTGATAAAAAATTGCCCAGCAGTTCAACACCAATTTTAACTTATTTTACCATAAATTATAGTTTACGCAATATTTTTTATGCCCGTCATTTTTAAAATACACACAAAAACACCTATAAACAGTTTTGAACTTAAAATATTTCCACTGTTACAACATATGTAATATATTTTTATGGACAGTAAATAAATTTCTGTTGGCCATGTATATCTATTTTATTAAATTGAATAATATACGTGTGTATATATATTTAGATATTTATGACATAAACTGAATTTTCTGAAAATTTTTATATATGAGACAGTTTTAAATATTCAAAAGTAGATATAGTAACCATGCGTAGTGATAAAGTCAATTGAGTAAAAATACAAACTAAAGTCTTGAATTTAGTTTTTTCAATTTGCTTCAACTTACAATGGATTTCTAAAGTTTACTTTTTATATTTTTAGATTTTATTTGATATAAAAGTCTGGTCCATTCATTGTCCAAACAAGTTTCCTAATTCAAGGTATTTTATGCATATTATTATATCTTCTTATCGCAATATTCAGTAAGCTTACTGTGCTACCCACTTAAATTTCATAAGCCAAGTGTGGCATTGAATAGCTGTATTTAAAAGATTGGAAATACCTTTTTAACAAAATAATTTTTCTCAAACTTATTATTACAAATATACTTCTGCCCTACAGTAAAAGTTTAAATTTTTATACCTCAATAAAACTATATAGTGCAAATTTTTATTGCAGTGCTTCTTTCAAGTCTTCAAAGCTATATGCTAACTTATCTGCAAACATTCGGCACATGGAACTGGATCTGTACAAAAATGATGGAAGTATTCTGTTCAGTACGTGGCAAGACCTTCAGACAACTGATGGAAAGACAACTTCAGTTATAACCTCAATCAAATCGAGCCACTTAACAGGATTTAAACAACTGAACACAACGCATGTGGTAATAGTAGCGTATAATCACCATTGTATCAAGATGTTGAACAGGTTAAGCAACAGGATACATACCTTAGCTGGGACATGTGAAATGAAAGGGTTTGTAGAAGGAAGTGTCAACACTGGCAAAATGAACAAACCTTGGAGTGTAGAAGTTGACAACACAAATCAGATACTGTTTGTAACCGATCGTTTCAATCAAGCCTTGAGAGCTGTAAACAAAGAAACTGGCAAACTTAGTACTGTTATTAGTTCTGGATTCAAATTTCCGAAAAATGCTTTGTGGGTCAATGATCGAGGCTTATTTGTAACAAACAGTCATTATATTTCTCTGGTTAAATTTAGTAATGACTCAGTCTCCAACGTCAAGATTGCAGGAGAAAAATCTGCAGGACATGTTTATGGCAGCTTTTCGCAGTCTAAATTTTTCTATCCTTATGGCATTATTGAAATAGAAAAGAATAAACTTTTAATTGCTGAGAATGGAAATAAAGTACTTAGACTTCTTGATTTGAATACAGAGTTGGTCATTCCGATATGCCATAATGAAGAAGACCTCTGTACAAGCAGTTTTCAACTAGATAATGCTCCTTTAGCTCTTCTAAAACTTGGCTCAAGTCTGTTAGTTGGAGCGAAAAACAATATTATGATGTTTACAGGCAAGTGATGCTTCAAACTATAGAAACCTACAATGTTTCCCAGTTTGTAGATTGAGCAAATAAATAAAGTTAGAATTAATAATGTAGTTTCGTATAGCCTCAAGGGTGCATAGAAAATCAAATCGAGTTCAAATAGAACACTTTGTTTCCTTAAAGTCACTATAAAAATTTAAAAGCTAAGCTTAGTGACTGAAATTATCAAAAGTGTATATTTTTTAGCATATACTAGCACTTTTATTATATTTCAATATCAATTATACAAATAAACCTTTGCGGATAACTAAAAGAAAATTAGGACATACCTGCAGTAATACCATCATCATAATGTCATATACTCTTACATATTTTAGACATAAATTTGCCTCTGTCATGTGTTTTAAAAAACACTACAGTCTACATTCACCCTGGAAAAGATGTTGCGAAAGTTCATTTACAATGTGGATACACTGGATACTACCCAGAAGGAAATTATGTAGTCACAAGAGAACAAAACTCCTTGTTTAACATTTATCACATTTCTATAATAAGTGAGTTTTAAATCTTATATGTTAATGACTGCAGTATTATTACTGCAACTGTTTTCTTATATCTTTTGTCTTTGTATCACAACTCAGATTGGTATCAGCATATAAAAAGTTTTTGTTATACGCTCCTATAACCACAGCAGTAAAATTTAAAAAAGTATTTTGCATTTCACTGTATTTTAAAAGCTGAAAATTGTGCCAAATTGACTTTTCATCAAACTTTTGTTACCAGGAGCCAATTGAGCCATTTATCTGACTTTGCCTTCTAACTTTACCGAATACCCCTCCAACTAATTGATTATGTTACTTGAAAGGTGTATAGCAATTTGCATGCCAAAAGTTAAATATTTGCATATACACACAACAATAATTTAATACCTAAAATCAAATTAGTAGACAGTTTATAAAATTTATAAGAGCCTGGTATTTAATTTTAACCAACCAATTTGTAGGTAGCTGGTTGAATGTTTTTATTCCTATAAACTTTCCCTCAAATGAAACTTACCTCTTAATGTGTATAATGTTAAGATTACCCAGTAGCCCCTGTGGTGAAATGATTAGCAAGTGCCTGCTTGCTAGCCGGAGTTCTCAGGTTAAAATCCCAGTGAGGGCAAAAGTTTTATATGATCATATCAACTAAGAATAAATACTAATTTAATCTTCTATACGTGAGATTATAAAAGTTAGAAGCTAGGAAATTTTACAAGTTTCACAAAAACCATATACCAAAGCTACGTGTATGTGGTTTAACAGTTTAATTTAATTTAAACTATGTAAACTAAACTATTTAAACTAAACTATTATGTAAAACTTTGTTGATTCAATGAAAAAATTAACAGTAAGTTGAAAGCTAAAAAATTTTTACATCAAAAACTATAGAAATGTAAACAAAATTAAAATTAAGTCAAAGTAGTTAGCTATGTAGAACTTTGTGATTTATACTATTGTCATACTACTGTTGAATACTCACTATGACCACTTGGAATTAAAATTAAGAAAGAGAGCAATATGCTGTAGTTTGCCTGAAAACGTTGTAGAAGTGGAACGCAAATGTTTACTTTTTTTTCAACCACAATACCTACTATTTTATCACCAATCGAACTTTTTTTATCAAAGAAAGGAAGACATCGCATTTACCATCATTGCTGATGTCAGAGCAAGACAATTGAACACTATGTACCAGAATTATTTGAAATGTGCAGAAGTCTATTCATAATATTAAATGAAACATTTTACAAATATGAAAATCCCTCGCCTTTGATTACATTTACTTATTTTCTATGAAAGTTTTTTACTCACAGTTATGACGACCAATCAAATGCATGCATTATCATTTGTACTTGCTTTACCTGACCTGCAATTCATAAGATCTTGGCTATTAATTTATGTAGATATCAATGTTGGATTTAAATGGTAATAATATAAGCTATGATTAAAAAATCATTAGGAGCACAAAAGTTTTTCTCTGGCTGGAAAATTTAGGTCTATTTAAAAATTATAAACTTATAGAGTCACATTTTTTAGCATTGCCGCAAAAGATTAGCTTATTTTTGTAATAACATAACTTATTTATTATAATGAATCCAAATTGCTGTGATTTATTATGGATGACAATAGATCACTATTCTTAAGGTGCCATGCGTAATATGACTAACTTTTTTATAAATTTGTTTGAAGCTGGAGATGTTTTTTTTATTATCTGTAGATTCCCCTGCTGTTAAGAGATTGTACTTTGCTTCTGCCTTTGAATTTAAATGTAGTTCTCAGGCTAATGCTTACGTCCGAGACTCTCTCGGTAGAAATTTATCACAAAGAAGAAGACAACTTCAAGATATATGTGGAAACTGTAGGTGTATCTCTTAATCAACACTATTTCAATATAGTTGATTATATATGCCTGTATTTGCAATTTTAAAATTGCTTTAATTTGCTTCAAGACTTTTTCAAAATATTCTGTACTTCCGAGTGAAATAAAAGCAGCACACTTTTATATTTTTAAGCAGACCTAATGCAGTCCAGCAGGGCTGCAACTTTTACCAACCTAAACTAAATTAGAACTTCATTATACACTTCATACTGATTAAAATTGCAACTAAAATTTATGATAATTTCCTAGTTCACAATAAGCTTTGTAAGTTCAACTTTTTAACCCTTTGTAAAAACTAATATATGTTAGTAGAATATATGCAGCTTTCCCTAAACTGGCTTCCTAGTGATATAACACTTACACAACAAAAGTATTGGCCATTTTGTTTATGGAGAATACTACGACCTATAACTGTAATGAATATATTTCAAAAGTAAGATATTTTATATTAGCAATCTGAAAAGCATTTTTTTTGTTCTTTGGCAATTATTTTGGTAAATTTTCCATTTGTTACTAATAATTCAAGCTGCCGAGTAAAGCAAAAAAGATTTAGCTATTGATTTGCTACAACAGTTTTGCCAAATATATAAGACGTTATAAAATTGATATTTTGTAGACTGCAACATGTCAACTGAAGAACAACCTTCATATCAATGTAAAAATAATGAACTGAATCTTTTCTGGCCTACTGACAATGTCTACTCTATTGACACATTAGAGTTACCAGTTGCCTTACCGTACAGGTTTCCTTATTAGAGATGCTGCACCAATCAGAAACTAAATTCTTAGAAATAGCTATTTTTGGAAGTAATAAGCTGTAAGTACTTTTATCGATTTAAATTTAAATAACATTTTTACAAATTACAAAACACTAAGTAGAGCCTGTATTTTATGCAACGATGCAGTTGTAAAAAATAATATGCCCTCACTTATAAAGCTTGTAATTTGTAGTCTGACAACAGTGTTAATTAATATGAGCTTAGTTAGCAACTTGTTACAGGGAGTAGTACAAAATCTGCATAATAATAATAGGTAGTACAGTTGAACCTATTGTTTTAGACTGATTCCAGCTAAGAAGATGTCAGATGGGGAGGTTATAGAAAGAGTTCTGATTGCAAGGTGTTCCAACAGCACTCTCAGCTATGATGCTAGTAGCAGAACTTGCAAAGATAATTAAATTTGTATTGTATTTGACTATCATGCATTTAGGTTGGAGTGCACCTACAATATTTTTGGGTTTGTATAACTATAAATTTAGTATTTGCATTATTATAAAATATCTTAACTCAATGATGATGAATAAATATCTTTTTATGTAAATTTATCATGTATATAAAATTTAACATTATCCAATTAAACCAAATCATTTTATTTAAATTTTGTTGGCTGTAAAATTATTAGGCAAAATTAAATAATATGCTTTTGTAAAGTGCTTTTGCTTCTGACCATGGAGAATATGTTTACAACACCTTTTTGCATATATATATTTCTGTTTTAAATGCATAATTTATATTTTTAAAAAATTTACAAGGATAATGAAGCATTTAAAATTATGCCAAACAATATAAATATAGAAAAAAACAAATATGGTTTTTATGTTTGGTTTTTCTAAGAAATTTTTCAACAGAACACAATAGCCATAACTAATAAATTTACACAAGTGAATATTACATGTTTAAAAATGTTACCATAACTATGTTACTGCTATAATTAACTCTTACATTATATGTGTAAGTTAAAAAAATTCAATTATATATAAATGAGTTTTTTTATATTTTAGTTTTGAGAAAACATCTATACAAAAAAAATATATAAAACTGGTACTATAAATTAAGCATCAATTAAATCTTCAAATTAACAGTATAACAAAATGAGATGACAGTTTTATATAAGTTTTTAACTTAAAATTTCAAATCGATAGTTTATTTAACTTATATAATATGATTAAGGAACCTCAAAATTGAAAATTTATTTTAAAATACGTAAAGAAATCTGCCCACCGCTGCTTCCATAGCCACTTCTAAAAAAAGCACCGCCGCAGCATGCAGTACATTGTGTCTCAACTCTTTGCGAAGTTCTATAATTGCGGTAAGTATATGCAATGTATCCATTGCAACTCAAAGTCACGTCATCTTCTAACTCAAACTGAGTGCCTACAAACATGCCACCAAATGTATTGTGTTGAATACAAGTCAATTTACTGTTGATAAGTTTTGGTATCTGATAATGTCATAATAACTATAATTATGACAAACATTGTTGTCTGTATGATTTAAAGCAAGCTGAGTTTGAATTTGATTGTATTGTTAGTCTCACCGGTTATGTCTAAGTAAATTCTACTTCTAGTATTAGTCCGTCCTCCACAACCTGAACAGTTGTCTACGTATCCAATCTGCAGTTTATCAGATCCCCTGGTTGAAGTAGCAAACGTGAAGTCATTTAGTCTCAGAGTCAGACTATCCAAGTCTATTCCATACTTTGTAAATCTGCAAATTTAATGTAGATAAATAAATAATAGAATAATTAATTTGAATACAAAAGAGTGCCTAATTTTTATTCAGCCAATTACGTTAAAAATAAAAAACCAGCGCAAATTTAGAGTCGCCATCTCTGTGAGAAACCACTTATGGGAGGGCTTTTTTTGTTACTTTTCTTGTTACTTTTCTTTTGTGGGTTTTTCTTTTGTATTCCTCATTTGACTAAAGACTTAGTCAGATGAGGAACAGGAGGAATTATCACTAGATGCTCTTTCTAACATCACCAATGGCCTTTTCTTCAAACCCATAACTTTGTATTTACTAACCAAACGCTCTAAACTCTAAACCACAGCTGTTGCCCAATTACATTGCAGATATATGTTTTTCATATATACATTTTTGCTGAGAATAAATAAAATTTTCAAAGTGAACAGCAAGGTGGCAGTTATGAACCTGCTTGGGAAAGTCACCAGTCTGTATTTACATGTATATATATATATATATACATATATATATATATACATATATATATATATACATAGCCTAGGGCCACACGGCGCGTATTTTCGCATGCGAAAATTGAAATCACAAGTAGCAAAGGTGTTCACTGTGCGCGTTGAGAAAACCTTCGCATTTGTCGCTCTGCATTTTCAACGCAAGTGCGAATCGTCTCTGTCGTCGTCACCTAATTGGCTGGTAGCTATTCAGCGTGTCCAATTTCTTTATTTAGTGCTACATTCCAGTAAATTGCGTTTAATTGAAAGCGAGTGCGATTTAAAAATGAAAGCTTTATTTATCACGCATCACTGACGCTACAGTGGACACCTTTGCTACTTGTGATTTTAATTTTCGCATGCGAAAATACGCACAGTGTGGCCCTAGGCTTACATATATATATACATATATATATACATATATATCTATATATATATATATATATACATATATATATATATATATATATATGTATATATATACATATATATGTATATATATATATATATATATATATATATATATATATATATATATATATACACATATATATATATATATGTATATATATATATATATATATATATGTATATATATATATATATATATATATATATATATATATATATATATATATATATATATATATATATATATATATGTATATATATACATATATATATAATTTGTTATAGCACTCACTCTTGATCTTCATCTTTACCAATCTGATAGTTACTGGCTGCACCAGTGGGAAGATTGAGAAAAGACAAAGTGTTTAGATCATCCATCCGTTGGCAATATATGCTACCAGTAACAGCAACTCCATTTACAGCCAATGAGTAATCAGACTTGTTAAAACTGGGTCTTTCTTCTGCAGTTGGGCATGCTTCTATAGAAAAATATATTGAAAAGTTTTTTCTTCATATAAGCTTAATTTTGTAGCAAATCTAAAATTGATTTTTTAATTTTGTCAGTAGTCTAATATACTGTCTTGTTTTGCATTTCCATAATAGTCTTTTAGCTTATAAACAGAAGTTTAATTCAGATAAAACTCATGCTTTAATTTCAAAAATAACCAAGTTTGGCAAAGTATAGCAAAATAAAATATTCTTTATATAGTTATTTACGTATGTGTGTCGGATCAAAAATATTTGCGCCTTATTATGTTCTTTAAAATGCACATGACTTTTAGCTACTTTCCTGCTTGTAATGGGAAAGGTATTAATTTTAGTATTTCATCAAACAAAAGAAAACTGCATATAATATAGGCACTATAAAATGGATTTATAAAGTTTACAATTAGAACAGCCATGCTAATATAATTTGATCTTCTAGTGATTTAAATGTAGAATTAAATAATAACTGTATCTCTCTACTTTCTGGAAACTTTTTCCTTATAATTATTTTGGTATTCATGCAACTTTTTAAATTATTGCTACTACAATGGTTAAAAGCTATGATATGACTGTTACAATCTGTCGCATGTTTTCTTCTACAAGTTTGTCAAAGCTATTAAAAAATAACAGGCGTTTGCAACTGCAGCTTTTCTCCTGGGTCAATATTACTTATAGACATGCTATTTTTAAAGCATACAAAACAATATTTAAAAATACATTTTGCTTTATCTTAGAATAAGTTTGAACATTTGGTATTTTATAAACATGAAAGCAATTTGTTTTAAAGCAGGAAGACCAAGTGTTTAAAACATAGCATCGAAACAGCATTCAAATAGGCTTTTTTTGAATTTATTTTTGTACCTCCATGGCCACTCACTTGCCACACAAAAAGGTAAATATCTTAAAAATTATTTTATTAGTGCAATAACTCTATGAAATTCATAGTACTCTATCCGATGAACAGGTTTTTTTAAAAGTAGGCTAATGATTTTTTCTGATGCGTCATGAGAACAACAATGAGTAAATGCTCTTCCTCATATCACTGGGGTGTCTAGATATAAACCCAATGACTTGGCGTTTACTAGGTCACCACTCTAGCCCCTACACTACAGCTGCTTGATGACTTAAGGTAACATTTAATTTATTCTTAGAACACACCTGGCAACCATAATGTCCAGCCATCACTATCATCACTCAGTTAATGTTGTACTGAATACAAGAATGTCTCACACTGCTGTTCCATAGAGTTATAATTAAAGCCATTGCATTCTTCATTAGCCAGACATTCCTTAAAAATTTGACACCTTGCATTAGTGTAGAAAACCAACTTAATATAGACAACTATAAATTTTTAAGTGTAGTTTTGAAAGAGAATAAAATCAACCAACACATAGTATATTATGTGCATCTTAAAGAAGAAAGTATAGCTTGTTTGCATGCAGTTTAAAATAGGTTAAAAGCAATGATTTGATTTTTGCATGTAATTGAAGTAAATGAAAATTTGAATGAAAGCTTTTAATGCTTACTATTATTCATACTACTGAATACTATTATTATGATTTATAATATTATTTTGTTATTTATGTTATATACACTTTCTCTTGCAGTCAGTTTAAAACAATTTATCAATGAAAATGATTTTTAGATGCATATACAATTTTAAAGAGCTAAGGAAAGTATAATGTTATTATACTACCTGTGCACAAAAGAAGACTTGTGGAATTCCATGGAACAAAGTTAGCCCAGATATTGGAACTTCTATTCTGGTTTCTTCAAGTTTAAAGAAGTTCATTTGTGCAGCCTTGGAGAATAGAGCTGTTGCTAAAACAAAGTTAATCTTCTTATGTCACGTCTAACAATTTTTTTTCTAAATGCAATTTTTCAAAGATTTCCTACTAGCTATATAGTAGTATTTTAAATTGTAGAAGTAGAATTTTTAAACGTTTTCTGGTTACAGCTATATATACAATTCTTTTGTTAGCAATAGCAATTTAAGCTTCTTTTAGATTTTCATAACCTCAAAAAAATCAATTTTACTTCTTATATAAAGATCTATGTAAAAATTTTGCCTTAATGCATGATGTACACCTTGAAGATTGGTTTTCACAAACATGCTTCTTAAACCTATAATTTTCTGTCCTGCGTAAGTTAAACAGCTTTACAGGCAACTCAACATGTAGTTAGCTTTAAACTTTTTATGATGCAAACTGCATTAAAGTCCAGAAATTGTAATTAATATAGTTACAGAAAAAATCAAAAGTTGCCAGACTGGTATATACTATAAAAAAAGCAAAATGCAAGCATAGTATATAGATATAATATATATTGCGAGTTTAAAACCTTTAAACATTCATCTAATTTTCATCAGTGATGCTTTGACACAAAGTTTTATTGTAGAACTACTTTAAAACTTTGAAGGCTTTTTAGACAATGCACAGCTAATTAACTGCATCAAAACAGCGGGCTAATTAAACACCATTTATATACATGAAACAATCGGAATAACTCAAATTATTCTACACTAATAAAAGTCAATAAACCAATATCTAAATGTGTTAATATGCCATCAATTAGTAGCTCAACACAGCTTTAAAATTAAAATAATAACCCCATTTTATTCTTTATCTCAATAGATGAAATTGCCAGCTTATTCAAATAAAGTACCATTCAACACCACTTGTGTTATATTGGAACCGGATGCAAAAATCTGCATGAATTCTTCTACTATTCAGCTGTTGAGTATTTTTTGCAGAGATCAATATTCGTGTGTATCAAAAATGTCAAATATTAGTTTACATAGAATTGTGATTGCGCGAGGAAAGGCTTGTGACTATAGACCAGGCCCAAATGGTATTTGCTGATATACAAACTTTTGTACAGCATTTTGTTAAAAGATCTTTTAACTGGCTTATGTTTTATTCAGGTAAATATTATTTAGAGATTTAACCTCTAAAAATTGTTGACTACTTACAAAAAAGTTATGATTGTTTTATTTGCACATATTTTTTGATATTAAATGCCTTTTCAAAAAACTGACATGCTAATCCTGTTAGATATTCAACATTTTAGGTATAGCAAGCAAATTATAAAATATAACAAAAACTCAGTTCAATTTGGCAACCTGGCTATATATATATATATATATATATATATATATATATATATATATATATATATATATATATATATATATATATATATATATATATATATATATATATATATATAAGAAAATTAACAATTTAGCAAAGTATTATTAAATATAAAATATGCATGGTTTATTATTAAATTAAAAAAATAAAATACACTACATGTTATAGAAGGTGATTTTGATCAACTTTCAAAGTTTTCAAAATGTTCACGCTACATGAACATACGTTTTGATAATTAGGTTTGCAAAAAGGTGAAGTAACATACATTATAGTGTTATGTTGTAGACTATGAAAGTTTTTTTTTTCAAATAAATTTTAAACTAAATGCATACATTTTAGAGTAAAATATTTGTTGAATACCCTAAAATAAGTCAAATGTTTCAAGATTTCCCATTATTAGCAAATAAAATTGGCTTTGAATGTCTTACATTAAAGATTTAATATAGAATTAATTTTGAAATTTTTTTTTAAAGAACAATATTTTGATTTGGTTTGAAGTACTCTAGGTTGTATAATAGTTTCTGTAATCTATACATACAAGTATATATATACAAGTTCAACCAAATTATTGAAACAAATAAAAGGCAATGCTATTGCGATGCTATATTTTTCTTTAGCGTTATATACTATTCTATGTTACAATGTACCTATATAGTATATATAGTATATTGACTAAAAGCTGAATACATACCTGCCAGAAGAAAAGCAATTTGAAACATCAATCGTAGTTTCATCTTTAAATCAATAAGCCAAATTTGGGAAACACTAAAAAACGAAGTTATTCAACAGGTTAAATATTATAATAATATTTAATATTAATTGTTAAAAACAATATTTGTCAGCAATTAAAAAATACTATTTTGATTCATTTGAATAACTATAAAAAATATATATGAAGTTTGGCAGAATTCCAAAAGTAAACATTCTTGCTGCAAATCTTACCAGTTTTTATATAGCTTTCAGATATTTGAGAAGACCTAGTTTAGTGAAAGTACTGTTGCATTCAAAGTGAATCTAACTAAATTGAATAAACTTTATTTTTTCTGACTTGTCACAAGAAGTTTACAGGTTTCTCAAAACTTCTAAGTTTCCATTAAGGTAAAAGTAACTTTCTCTTAAACTAAATATTCACAATACCTGCTAGTCACTATATGCTTGCTGATATACAACCAGAAACCTATGGGCTAAACAACTATAATATATCAACTTAAATATCTAAACTTATTGATCTTTGATCATAATATTATGATATTATTATAATTTCAAACTCATTGACACCCCATATGGGATTGCCAGCATGCAATTTATGATTTGTAAACCTTTTTCAATTTTTGCATCAATAATAAATTGATAGGACATAAGCTTTGCAATTGTCAATGGATCCTTTTCAAATTTGCCAGAATAAAATATGATTTGTTTAAGATATAGATACAGTCAAAGTAGGTCATATGCAGGAAGTTGAAGCTGAATCCTATAACGTCATGAATGTTTTATGTTTATATCCCCCTGTGTGTGCGTGTGTGTTTGTATATATATATATATATATATATATATATATATATATATATATATATATATATATATATATATATATATATATATATACATTATATTAGCTCTGTTACCCGTGATATCGAGCACTTTACTTTGCTGGAACTCCAACTAGATTGACAATCAGCATACATTATATATATATATATATATATATATATATATATATATATATATATATATATATATATATATATATATATATATATATATATATATATATATATATTACTATATATATATAAAATGGTGTATAGTTTACCACTAAAGAGAGCTCAATGCAGTGCAGAGCAGAGTAAATAAAAGTAATGAACGATAAAATTTGATTTAAAACACTTTATTACTACTAGTACCATGGGACAAAATGAAAGTTAGCCAGTATATTGCAACATTTTGTACAGAATCTGTGGTCAACAATATAGTGATATTTAAAACGTCAACCTAACCTAACCTCAAAGCAGCATAAATAAATAATATAAATCAATATAAAATCTCCAATGCCTATTATCAAACTGGTTGCGTAGTAAATCATCATTATATTTAAAATGGCAGTGTGCATTGTGTATCTGCATGTGTAGTTTAGTACGATTTGTAGAAAAGATAAAAAACCTTCTGCAAGAAATATTTATATAACCATGGTTATATAAATATAAATAATTCCCTGAAGTTGCAATTGGCTTATGCTGTATAAATGCTAAAACTCCGAGATCAGCATTGCTGAGTAAAAAATATTTCCTATTTTGCTGCAAGAAAATAATCTATAAAAAGTGCATCTTATATAGCATGTATTTTATGAAATCACCATAAAAGAGAGTTTGTGCATGTATCTATATAGTCAGCGTGTACGAGTAATGCCAGTGACATCATTTTAATTTTGGCACAGATAAACGTTCTTCACAAAATAGCAAAAAATATTCCATTATTTTCATATCTTGAAACTCGAATCTGCCATGACTGAAAGTAAATGACCATTATAAAGCTGTTTAAGATTCCATTTGTTTTTTGACTGCACCCATAATAAGTCTCTAGTGATATAACACAGCTTTTTAATATAGTTATTATAACTAACAGTTTTATACTACGTGCTTTAAATTATAGCTGCAGATCTTCTATATAGCTAGGCTAATATTTGCTGTGTTCAAAGTTGTCTTCTCTTCCCTTATATGAAAAAAAATTGCACTCATGCTGTGTGTTAGGTACCAGTTATAGATGCCTAAGTAGATGATTATAGACACAGGTCGTGCAATTTGTTAATACAGTAGACTTGAAATTTTTTTAAAAAAATTTAGTAAACTAAACTCGGTTTAATTGCTGCTGCATTTTTTTAACAAGCTGACGTATTAACATAATCGATTAAGCTAAAGCAGCTGAGATTAACCAACAAAACTAAAACATGACAAGAATAAAAGCTGTTATTTGAATAGTTGCAGTCTTATTCAACACCATTCTTTTAACATAGAAATAAGTAACTAAACACTGATATAGTGAAATATATAATTGCTTTCAATATAAATAAAACAGTTATATAAATGTATTATTTATTACCAACAATAAATTGAGTTTATATGGTCGGTCAAAAATCTCAGTTTGCCCAGTACACCATTAAAAGAAGTATTGACACAACTGACAAATACACAAAGAAACTGAATACAGCCCACCGAGCTTTAAATATATAATAGGGTCAAAAATTATGAAAAATCTAAAACATATTTTACAAAAAGTTGCCAGTTGCTTACAAAAGTTTTATCTTAATTAAAAAGAAAGTACAAATGCTTCAATTGATAGTGAATGTGGCAATTTTTATCATTGAAATGATGAAAATGCAATAGCCAATATAATACATGACATGTATTGTTTTATGTGTGGTAATTTGTACTTTGTGTGGAAACAATCTAAGTTTTTAAAGCAGTATCTGTATAAGCAATAAATACAAGTAATAAAAATTAGACCAGAAAATAAAATACAATTTATCTTCATCTAAATTAATTTTTTATTTTTATGCATATGATTCTCATAATTCAGCATGTAGAAATCATGTATCAACATAATTTGACAAATATAACATAACTCAATAAGCATTTAAATACCACTTTATAATAATCTATTTATATTTCTGTTGCAGAATTTTGCATATATGGCGATTCTACTGCCATGCAATTGTATTAGCTATGCTTAATTTGTTTTTGCATTTTGATTTTAGAGCAATGCAAAATACCTAAAGCCATTAAAGGAAGTAAGACTAAAACCATAAATTTTGAATAAAATTGAAAGAAAAAAAAACAACAAAATTTCTGATATAGAGTTGACATAATTTGAAGCCATATATGTGTATAGCATCTCATATGAAATTAATAAATGCCAGACTTTAAAGTTTCAACTAATGTTCCGGAAATATATGGTCCTATAATAACTCACTTGACAGTCTGTGTTAGAGTTCCTCGTGCAGTCTTTTTACCCTTACAATAGCTAATATCTAAGTCATAAGAGCTGATAATAAATCCAAATGATTTTAGGGCAGTTAACCAATCACCTCAGGTTACCTTGTAGCTTATCAGCTAAATACTGTAAACCGAAAAAATATTCCAGTTCTCCAACTTATATAAACTGAGAATAAGTTTATTCAACAAAATAAAAGAAACTATAATAAGGTGAAAATTATCTTAGACTAGACGGAGAGAAATCTGGCCAGTGCTGTTTCCATGGCCACTTCTAACATAGGAGTCAGCACAGCATCCAGCACATTGTGTTTCAACTCTTTGTGAAGTTTTAATATTGTGGTAAATAGTTGGAAGGTAGCCAGTGCAATGCAAGGTCACATCATCTTCTAACTCAAACTGGGTGCCTGTAAAATATACAAGCATCATGCACTATGTAGTTAGCTATAACAAATATCTCATTAAATATATACTATGTAGCTAATTTACTGTTTAAATTTTTTGACTTCTGATAATACAATAAACATATACTACAGGTAACATATTATCTATATTAACACAATATTATGTGCTATAGCTTTAATTCTGATGGTTTCCTAACCTTACCTGTTATGTCTAAGTAAATGCGACTTCTATCGTTGGTCCATCCATTGCATGCAGCACAGTTGTCTACGTATCCCAAGCTCAGTTTGTTAGCGCCTCTAGTTGTAGTAGCAAAGGTGAAGTCATCTAGTCTCAGAGTTAAAGTATCCAAATCTATTCCGTACTTTGTAAACCTTGTAATATTTTGTATAATTGTACTTTAATTTTAGATAAAAACAGTACAACAAATTTCAATTTTGTGTTTATACATAGTCAGATGAGAATAAACCCTTTTTTTAGTTTAACTATAAATTGCAAGATTGCATTTTTAGTAAGTTCTAATTTGTGGAAAGGCTCTTTTATAAATGAAATTTTATCTGTTAAGCTAAAATCCAATACTATTCAGTTGAACCGTGTTTTTTATTACTTTATAGATTTAATGACTATATATTTGTGATATGTAGCCTATATGCATTATTGAGGAGCAGATCAAAGCATTAACTTTTTCAAAAATATAACATCAACCAAAGCATCTCAGAAACTGAGCATACTATGCTCAAGTAAGTGTTTGGCATTTTTTAAATTTGTGCAAACTAATGATGATACATCAGCTAGGCACGTATTTTTTGAATAATGGATAATTTATTCTTCTTTGACTCATTTACACATGATGTGGTTATAATATATCAATTTAACATATTATACATTTCAAAGCACACAAAAATAAAGATTATTTGCTCCAAATTTGCAGTTTAAAAATTTCTATAGCACTCACTGTTGATCATCGTGTTTACCAATCTGATAGTTACTGGCTGCACCAGTGGGAAGATTGAGAAAAGACAAAGTGTTGAGATCATCCATTCGTTGACAATATATGCTACTAGTAACAGCAACTCCATTTATAGCCAATGAGTAATTAGACTTGTTAAAGCTGGGTCTTTCAGCTGCAGTCGGGCAAGCTTCTATATATATAAATATAATTTAAATTTTTTTCAACGCAAATTATTGCTTTTAAATGTTGACAGTTGATTTTTATTCATTATTACTAGAGTGAATATTTTTTATGCAATACTCGTTTCTCCTTTAATTAAACTCAATTTTGTTAGTTTCATTACTTCTGCATAGTAGTGTGAATTGTGTCAAATATATACTAAATCTAACAAATGGGTTCAATTTTTATAACAAATATAATATTCTCAGTAAAATTGCCTTGCTGTGTAATTAGCAAAATTGATATTGCATTTGAATAAATCAATTTACTCATTTAAAAAACAGAAAGCATAAATTATTATAGAAAAAAATATCCTACTGATGTGTTTTATTATAGTATAGTGGAGAATTGAAATATAAATTTATCGCATTATTTAAACTTCCATCAGCTCCAAACTTTTTGATAATACCATACAAAAGCTTTAAGCAGGAACTTTCTAAGGAGAACTTCAAAATGTTGACCATTTGTTTCGAAGTAGTTTTAAAACTTATAACAAACTGATTTACCAAATATAATTAAATTAAAAGTGATTGTATAATTTACTAAAGCAAAGATAACTTTATATAGGTATAGGAGTTTATAACATATATATACCTGGTAACCATAATGTCCAGCCATCATTATCATCACTCAGTTGATGTTCTGCTGAATACAAAAATGTCTCACACTTTTGCTCCATAGAGTTATAATTAAAGCCATTGCACTCTTCATTAGCCAGACACTCCTATACGTAAAATAACCAAGCACTATAGTCGAAGCAGCTAAAGCATGCATAAATAATTTTGTAAATTATAGTTGGTTTCTGGGCTGTCAAAATGCTTATAGTTGTAGTATAATGCCAATATATTACCTCTGCACAAACAAGAAGTTTTGCAGTTTCTTTAAATAAAATTATTCCAGAATCTGAAGCTTCTATTCGTTTTCCTTCAATTTTTACAAACTTCATACGTATAGCCTGGGAAAACAGCACTTTTGCTAAAATAATTCAAAATAGTCACATTTCTTTATGTCATTGTATAGTGTTTATTTTGTTGTAATATACTTTTCATGTCATTCTATATTTTCTTATGCTAATATTGTTTTTATTAAATCTGTTATGTTGCCTATATACATATAATTTTTCTGCCAACCAATATTTGTTGAATTTTTAAAATGTAATATTATAGTTTTTAAAAATTGTAGTTGGAGTCAATTATAATCAAAAACTTTATATACTATAATAAACTATATGCATGTTAACCACACAGCAGACAGGTAAAGCCTACAAAACTAACAAATGAATATATAATTGACTATATATTTCAAAAGTGAAAATATTAAATAGCATGCAGATTTTAATGCCAATTATATATGGAGAAACGTTTAAAGCCACTATCTTATATGAAAAAACTATGTAATTAGTTGATAGTACCTGACAATATATGCTGGATGTTTTTACAGTCAATAAACCAATATAAGGGCTAACAAAATCTATAACAGTCCAGGCACAGAATATTAATATAGTTAAATATATTTACTAAAGAATTTTGAGAATCAATACTTTGAGTAGGCTATAACTACATAAGCTGTATATATATGTTCACTGAGTGCTTAACTCAAAGTGTTGTCAATATTTGATATTACTTAGTTTTATATTATTTAAATATATTGAGAAGTGCTCTTTCCCTCATAGCAATCAATAGTTTATTGTGTATCAAATATTGAAATACTTCAAAATGCCATCAAAAATTTTTTTGAAGAGTGAAAGTAAACAGAATTATAGCTCTAACAATGTAACTAATTTCTATGCTTTGTAATAATTTATTTCTATCCTAATTGTATCTTTAACATATATGTAAGATAATAATATACAATGTACAATGTAATAAGAATTTTACATAAAAAACCATGAGTTTTGACATAAATATTATATATATGTCAAAATCATGGCATTTGATTCAAATTTTTGCAAAAAAGTACCGAAATAGTATGAATAATTTATTATAGTTTTAATTTTTTGTTTTTTACTGCTTCACTGCATTTTTAATCCAACAATAAAATTTTAATTATTTTGCAAAAAATCTTTTAATGGTCAAAGTTTTAAAAACATCACAAGTCAATTTATAACAGCTTAAATGCCCAACATATTAGCCTATATGAAATATGTATATGCATGCATATAAGTTAGTTTGGTTGTACAAAATAAAAAGAAGCAGCTGTAAAACCTTATATATATACTGATTTCCCAGTATATGTATAAAATTTTTTAAAGTAAAACACATATACCTGTAAAGAACAGAAGGAGTTGAAATATCACCTGCAGCTTCATGTTAATCAGAAGTACACAATAAATTATGCTGAAAAAAATCTCTGAATATACATTAATTGAGCTGCATATTACACTTTACTCAGGAATATTATGTTATATTGATTGATCCCAGAAAGCAAACAGCTTTATGTTAATTTTGAAAACTTTTTTTTAATCTTTTCAATAAGGATGCTGTTTTAATTTAAAGAAATTTGAGAAACCAAAGATTTTTTCTTATTACAGCAAACACAACTGATAGTCTGCAAATATTTTACATGTATTTTTTTTATTAAAATAGAAGTGCACTAAAAGCTTAACATTGGATGCATCAATACATATATTATTAGAAAATAATTGCAATGGTTGTTTATACCTCCTGTTAGGTACTGCTTATTGCTATAAGTAATAAGAAAAATGTGAAGGAACTGGGACCAATTAAGTGGTTATGTTATAATTTTTAGTTAAAGCATGCATCTTCTTTATTTAGTATAATATGCTGTGGTTAACTGGAAAATACTAGATCTAAACAATATATTTTCAATGTTTATATGATAAAATATTGCAAACAAACTTATAAAGGATGAGTGATAGAACATGATATTTTTCTAATTAGAAGCTTAGTGAATATTTTTAAAATGTCATCAAATAAAATCAATCATGAGTTAGATAAATTTTGTAATAATACTCTTTTATAAACATATTACTATATATTATCAATTGATAAAAATATTTACACGTATAGCAAGGATTTGATAGGACGTGTTGGCAGCAAACATTTCATGACCACATTGAGTGTCACAGATTAATGCTATAGCAGTAAAACAGGCATATATTAGGCTAATATAAGTTACTATAATATATATATATAACATTATATATTAACAGAAAGGCAGTATCTCACTCGACATGAAATTATAGTTTTACAATTTCTCTATATAATTCCTAAATCTGCCACAGCTATAAATCATTGCCATAGATTATCGCAGAAGGTCAAAATAACTGGCTGATCTATATAGTATATTATAGTCCGAACTCTAAGCAAATCAAATGAGTGCGGATTTGAAATTGGGTTGTAATCTGGTAGCTATACGCAAGGTACATTTTTTATCATAGAATGACGTAATTGTGTCTATAATATGCAACTTAGCCACATTGAGTTCTGCTTTCAAAATAAGAGGTAAAAGGTAGATTTGAGAAAATAAAAGTTAGTAGAATGGATTAAAATGCTATAACCAGGCAGGTAGAATACAAATTGGCAACTTCAATAAAGGATTGCATGTGTCACGTAGTATATATATGTATGTATATGTGCTTGCAGAGTATATAAATAATTTATCTCAAATTTATTGTCAACAGTTTTCAATTGCTTTGTAAACATTAAAGCTCTTCAATTTAAACTTTGTACATTGTTACTTAAACATCAATATTTAAAAAGCTTCCTAAAAGCTAAGGTGTTTTTTTTTGTTTTCTGATTAGCATGAAATCCGTTATGATGGATGTCTTCAGTTATATTCGACACTACTTACTCCTCTTAGGTGGGATTTTGCCATATACTAATTTTTATCCTATCAAATAGTTTAGAAATATTTTACATTACATTATTTGCATGCATGATTTAGAGAGCTTATGTTTAAGGTAGCTTTAATGGGTTTTATAATATTATAGTTATGTGCTGCAATGTGTTACAGCTGGCGAAAGCTAGACTAGCTTAATTCAGCAAATTACTTACATGAATTAATTTATTAGACTTTCACACAACATGTTTATATTTAGTTTGCCATATATGAATTTATTTCAATTAATACAAACGCTATTAAAACATATTGTTTTAGCTGTAACAAGTCTTGTTTGCAGAGGAACGGAGCTAAAATTCTACAAATCTATGAAAGAGAAAAGAATAAAGACTTTGGGTTCAGGAATAGAAACAATAAATAAAATACCAGCAGTGTCTGTCTGCTCTCAGGTATTTGACTACTTTAACATATAAATACAGTTATATCATGGCTACTGTTATACATATAGGTCAACTTATTAATTGCTCAATAGTAGCAATATTTTTCAACAATTTTGAGAAAAATGCAAAAATATTAGTTTTATAATGTGCTAAAATAAACACTGTTTGTTTTGCTAAAAATAAATATTTATTGTTTGTATTATATTGAGCAAGTTAAATGTATTTGCTTTGCTGAAATAAATTACAGCTGTATTACACTCCATGTAGCAAAATTAGTGTGAGTTTGCTTAGCCATGTTAGCTATATTGAGAACATACCATAAGAAAAGCTTTCTACAGCACAGCCAGTGCTAACTAAAATACCTCTGGCACTTGGCAATAGTTGGTGCTAGTGAACTATCTACATAAAGTTGTAATTTTAGGAGAGCAAAAATAAATAAATCATTCATATTGTTCATATTATTCATATTATTTTTTGTGGAATACAATTGTTTGTATTTTTCATATTGTTTATATAATTTTGTGTTCAGATTATGTAAGTTTTGAATTGCAATTCTAGTCTTGCCGATGTTAATCAGTGGCAAATGGTGTCAAATGATGTCAACCAATATAATGTTAGAGTAATAATATAATAAAGGACATCAGTGAAGGTGTATTGCCCAAATCACAGCCTATTCGCTAAGCTCCATGCTTTTTAGCTCTGTTTGGATTGGCAAAAGTGTAACGGGTTTAACTTCCACCCAGGGCTAGAAATATGTGAGATTATTCTGTATACTGATATCCATATATGGAACACAGATGATCATGGTTGGAATGTGTGGTTGCCAGGTAACCATAAACAATAATATGTATACTAATTATAAACAGATTTGAGTGCACCATGTACAAACATCAGGTTTCAAATCTTATAATAATGCAAATTAGCTACATATAGTACAAATATAGGTTAAAGTTGAAAAATAATGTGTTGAGACTTGAACTATATGCTAATAATCTATAAAATAATATTGCAATAATTGGTATTTAATGTATATTTTATATACACAGTTTTTTCTGCTGTATAACGCAATATATTTACAAACTCTTTGATTTATTTATGAAAAATTTTAATTTTTCTGAAACTTTAAGAAGATATGTATATATCCACCAAATGTTGGAAATCTGTATAATACTCTTACAGAAGGGTGTCCAACAACTGTAGCCAGGTCAAAGTTCAAAGAAGCGAATTATTCTGTTTCCTTAAATGGAGTTCCAGTTATTGGCAGCATTTATTGTCTTCAAGTCAGCAATAACTCAGCCGCTTTAGCTTATCTAAATCTACCCTCAGGGGCTGAAAATAATTACCTTCATGGTAGAAAAACAAGCATGAAGTAAGTATTGTGAACCTCTTAGTAAAACTCAAGAATCCAAATAATATAAACTTAGAATTAGAATTAAATTGCGTTGGCCAAGCATTTGTAATTTTATGACAGAGTTGTATGTTATATGTTTTTGTTTTTGCAACTTAGGAGTAAATGGTGCATGTTTAGGTTACTTCAAAGAGCTGGTCTAATATGGCCATTGTCAACAAAAAACAATTTCATTTTAAAGAATTTGTCTTGGTTTCATATATTATATTTGAAAAATATGTAAATCTACCTGGTATAGCATAACCAAGCTGTTAAAGTTGTTGTGATGGCTAATTATTCACGGATAATTTTGTTTGACTTTTCAAAAAATGTTCATATGTTCTTAATTATTTATGTTGTTTGATTTTATTGCTTTGAAAAAAAAGTTATTAGCTATATCTGCATGTTTAATTATTTCAAGATGCAAAATTATTATATTATATCCATGCATATTTTTATTTGTAAAAATGTAAAGTTAATACAGTATATAAGGTAAGGTTTA